>JAUKNK010000204.1:0-600000 GCA_030765055.1 Mantis religiosa
ATGCACTTTTCCCAGCGTTTCTCCCAGTTTTCAAAGTATGCTGGGAACCACTGTTTGAGAGATCCTTCAAAATCGCCTCTTCAGCATTCACCTCTGCTTCCGGTGATGGATAATGCCTCACACGAAGGCGTTTCTTCAATTTAGACAGTACAAAAAAGTCACATGGGGCTAAATCCGGACTATAGGGAGGGTGAGGGATGAAGTTCACGCTGATTTTACAAGATATTCAGCAACAACATTGCAATATGCGGCCGCGCATTATCGTGGTTCAGCATCCAGCCTGCTTCACGGAAATGTGGTCTTTTGAGCCTGATATGAACTTGCATTGTTTTCAGGACATCCCTGTAGTATTGTCTAGTTACTGATGTGTGTGCAGGTACAACATGCTTATAAACCATTCCATGAAAATCAAAGAATGAGATGAGCATAGCTTTGAAATCAGAAGTAACCTCTTTTGCTCCTTTGGGGTTGGTGATAAAAGATATTTCCACACTGAGATTTGCTGTTTGCTCTCACGATCAAAAATGATGTAGCCAAGTTTCATCAGCAGTGATTACTTTTGAAATGAACTCCGGATCCTCCTCTAACGTCAACTTTAACTGTATGTTACCTTCATTGCAGCGGTAGGCGATACCTGAATATATATGAACTTGCCTGGTTCTCACGGGCGGGAACCAGGGGGTACCAACAATGAAGTTACTAAGGCGTGTTTGTTTCACATTAAGATAACAGAATAAAAAAAGTTTGAATTTTAGTGCGAAAAATTATGACCCTAAAAAATTCTCTATTTAAACAGCCCTCGTACATACCTATATGCCTTGGAAATTTGTTTAGTTTTACATGCATTTTTTATAGAATAACAACAATTATCTTGTCTTCCGGTATTACAACTGAAAGCCGGCCTTCTTCGCCCATTAAGTTATCTGATAATTCTAATATATTGGAGTGGAAATAATGGGCTTTTATAATATTCGTGGTGATCGTATGTTATCTTTAAATGGCCTTAGGTGTTTTACTACATAACTAAATGAGATTAAATTTGGGTTTTTAATTATCAAAAATCGCTGGGTGATTTCTGAGATAACCATACAGACATACAGCAAAGACTGCGAGAGAGAGGGGGGGGGGAGAGAGAGGGGGGAAGAAACCGAGTACCACAGATGAGTTTGTCCTCTTCATGTGATTAGTGAACTGGCATTCTGTTTATTTCCTTCGCAGTCTTGTTTTCACGATCGCTTCATATTTTGATCGAAACAAAGCGGTAAAAATATTCTACAATGCCGAGAAAAATAGTCCAAACTTACAAAAAAGTACCTTCAACGTATCTAGATATATTTGAAGTTCCTGACCGCATGTGTGTTAGTCATATATGTTTAGATAATTTCCTAAGCACCGTGTAATCATTTGGAATATGCGGTCGAAGCACCAATATTATAATTTATGATTTATTTTTAATTAATTGGAATCAATTTTGCATACTGTTCTAAAAGTAGGATTACCTCACAAATGACAGATGCATGACAGGAAATTGCCACTTCCCCTGCGTGGAGTATTAATTATTGGCATATGTATTTGATAGCTAACATATATAACGTCATTCAAATAAATCCCACCGGTTTTGCATAAACGCTATATTCTCCAAACCTCTAGTTAATATGAGCTGACAAAAACATTGTTATTTATTTATTTACTGGGATGCATGTGATGGTAGTTTTGTTTTAGGAAATCCAACCCTTACCACAATATTTATATTCACAGTTGATATTATAGACTCTGAATTAAAAAGTATAATCTCCTATAAATTTCTATTCGTATATTTTGTCTTTTCACCATTCAGATTTACTAATTCTTCAATTTGATTACACAGAGTATTGTATTCCCATCATCTTTGCAATGTATGTCAGTGAATATTTTTCCACATTTAAGTCGAAACAACGCCAAATCGTATATAGAAATAGTCAACTACACAAAAGTATGTGTGATACAAGTGTTATCGTGGGTGGCAATACCTTTTAAACTTATAAAAGTGAGCATTTCGAAGAAACATGCCCAAAAAAGTTATGTATTATAAATAGATTGTTTAATATGGTATCCACATTTCTCGTAAGTCAAATCTTTGTTTTGTACAAAATTTGCATAAAAGATTGTACTCAGAATGAAAAGGACCTAACATAACATTTGAAGAAACTTAAATATTAAAATTCCACTAGTCGTACACATTTCTTAAGCGTGCTCGTATATGACTTTAAACAAAATATTTTTAAAACTGCAAGTTGCTTCTGGATTGTTATGACGTGGTCTGCTGGAGTTTTAATATCCAGACGTTTTGTCCACAAAATGCGGCGGACATTCTCTGTGGCGGCTCGTAATCTCCTTGAATTACCCTGTTGTGTGCCATTTCTTGTATTCAATGACAGGATGCCAGTTGCATTTGAGTTTCAAGGCTTCTTTTTTCTTATTTAAATTATAAGGGTGTTTATAAATTTCAATAGCCTCGCGTTGCAACCGGGCATGATAGTATGTCATGGATGACAGAGTGCGCGTGTCCTGAAACTTATTGATGTGTTCGCCCTCAGCCTCAATAGCGTGTTGTGCTACTGTATAATTATCATGAAGATGATTGTTATTATGTTTGTTATATTTGTTATTGAGAAACGTACGCCACAAAAGAATAATGTGACATTGTGGGTTCGTGAAATTAAAAGCCTAATTGCACAAACTCAAAATGTTCTTTATTTGCACGGAATTACAGTCGGAACACTTGCCGATTACATTTAATTACGTAGCGCACACAATTACGATTCACCAGTTCGTCTGTCACAGGTCCACTCCGTACTCCCAATTACGTACAAACCCTCTGATACACGTACACAGTCTTCCAGTCCGTTCGCTAGCACTGCGCTCCTCCGGCTTCTCACCAAGAACTGAGCTGACTCGTCCACTGCAGCCAAATATAGCAAGATCGCTGTTTCTGGAGGTTCCGCGGCTCGGAAAATCATCCCGAAGGTTCCAGACGTCAGGGAGGAATGGAAAGAGACGGTACAGGGCTCGTGCCGCTCTTCTAATCATCCCCTCAGTTAGTGACACGAGATAGGTAGGCGTGGCCTGAATGCTTCCCGTCTGGCCCTACCTGCCAGCTAGTTCTATCGGGAATTCCGATGTTCCGGTGACAATAAGTATAATGAACAGAAGTTGTAAGTTTATACTGAATCCTATGTTTTGGGAGTAACAAAATGCATGAAAAATTCTAATATAGCCTTAAGACGGTTCCAGGGGAAGACGATCTGTTTTCACGATAACCCAAATGACAGAAAAGCGCAAAAAATGTTATCTAGCCATTTATATAGCTTTAATACATTATCCTTAAGTATCTTACTCTGTTAAGTAAGAATGAGCTTTATCAAACATTAAAAGACCAGGCTTCCCAAAGCAGTTAGTGTTATCTACAAAAAGCCTACATAAATAAACACGATGGAATTGAATATAGAGATAAAATTATTTCTAAGACCCACAGCCAACTATCAAAGAGCAGATGAAACTAAAACTGAAGACTTCAGAATGGGACCAATTATGTTGAATTTGAGTGAACAAATAAAACATGAAATAAGTACTTTGCCCGCCTCGGTAGCGTGAATGGTAGCGTGTCTGCCTCACGTTCAAGAGGTCTCGAGTTCGAATTTTGGTCAGGGTGATTTACCTGGATAAGGTCTTCTCTGGAGTTTTTCCTTATCGTTAAAAACAAATGTCTGGTAACTCTAAGCTCCATGGACCCCGGCATCATTTGAGTATCGTTTCATTAATTTCAATAATCGTCCGATTTGACTTAAGGTTGGAGGACATAAATTACAAAAAAGGTACTTTCGGGTATAACCCTTTCAGACCCAAGCGTATAGCTTTAGGTATTTATTTGGTTCTTTTATGTTTCACTACGGAAAATACATAGTTGATAGAAGTATAAGTAAAATACACAATACAACTTTTTATTAGAAAGTTAGGACCCACACATTTGTGTGGATCAGGAGTTAATTCTTAAGATGTACATGTAGTTCACACTTAATTTTACTGTGTGATAAGTATGCAAACAGTTCAAATGTTACCTCAAACACACTTATACATTGCATTTAATGCATCTGTTTCTTGTTCTCTTATTGCACTCACTACATCTGCAGTATCTTGCACTCTTTAGTTCGTCCGCAGTAGCTCAAATTGTCCAGTCTCTTGTCCACGCATTGAGGTTTTGCTGTTCTGTGTATCTTCTCCCTTGGTTCCTCCAACTCATATTCGTTTGCTGATTCATTATGTGGTTTTCCCTTCGGTGCTGATATTAGTGATTCCGCTACTGCCATGCGGAAATGGAAGATATTAAGAGATTAAGTCAGTGCTGTCTCTGTTGCAGCCAGGAGTTATCACAAGCTGAATCTACTAAATGCAGAATGACCTTCAGGATCAATTTCTTATCTTTCAGAAATGTCCTATAGGCTCCTATCAACTCATCTGATATGTCAACAACTTGCAGGACACGGAACAGTTCACTCTACTTGGAAAAGGTCGCATCTCCAAATGAGGAGAAAATGTCATTGACTGTTCAGCTCCTTTCCATGGTTAGGATCGTTTCCTTCCTTTTCCTCATCTGAAGAATCAGAAGACGTTTGCTCTATTATCTCTCTTATTAGTTGGAACTTGATACCGAAATTAAAGGATTGAAGTAAGTAAAGAAGCATGATAGATTTCAAAGGAATGTTGGTTATTTGTTACAACGCGTGCAGGTGCAGTAGAGCCAAATAGCAGTTGGGGTGAATACTTGATTTAACAAAAGAAAGGTGAGAAACAGTGTCATTAGCACAGTTCTAAAGGGTAGCACTTGACTTTGTTTGAATAGGGTAATCTTCGGACCCTTCATAATGGCATGACAAAATAGTCACAAATGGAATCTTTGGTTGAATAAAGGGCTTCGAGAAAGTGAAAGTCACGCACGCCTACGCGCAGCTGTGGACATTCAGCCCTCGGCGTGAAGCCGATTAGGGCAGTACTATTTTTCTGTGTTGGTCGAGAGCAGACCAGAAGCGATGAGAGAAGATATTTGTCGGTTCATATATACGCGAAGAAAGAATTAAGTTTGATCGAGTAATAAGCATTTCACATAGAGTAAATTTAAACAGTGATATTGGCAATTCTTGGTCGGCAACTTCAAGTTTGATTTTCTGATAAAAAGAAGCAGTCATTGAACCAATTTGAAACGGGCATTCCAGTTTCATTAAAACTATCCTACTCATACAGACTCACGCATACTTTGGGAGAAACCTCATTGCTTTACCCTGAGCCAAACAATATTTGTTCCTAACTGTCGCGTTAAAATGGCAACCCTTGCTCGTTAACAATATGTAGTATAAAACTGCAGCGAAATACAAGATTTTATCATAACTGAACTCTTCCACGTCTGAGTTATTAGCCAGTATTTTGAGGAATTATCATATGGCAAGGAGGAAATATGTGAAAAAGATCATAAAAATGTGTTAAAGGCATTTAAATAAGATTTAGCCTTACTTAAATGTCAGTAAATGTCTATTCACAAGCATAACCTAACACTAACCTTAAAATCTTAAAATGAACTGAGTCCTGACCCACACAATTGTGTATGTGAAGAGAAAAATTAAAATATGAAGGTGAACTATATATGTTTATGCTGCTTTTACTATCTAGAGTTATTATTTAAACACTTTTTTCCAACTATAGCCTTTGTATATTTTTAGGCATCCTTTAAGAAGAAAATTTCCTACTTTGCAACATGTGTTCGCTTCTTTGCAGTCATTTCGTAATTCTTCACCATTAACAGTCTTATACTGCCCTCCTGTGTCAAGATTTTGAAGCATCAGCTGGCAGTCTCTGAAACAAGGCCCCCACAATCATGTGGTATGGGACTGAACTGTCATGCATAAAAAATAGAGTAGGGTATGAAAGAAACCCTAACCCACACAATTGTGCATACAGGATCTGAAAGGGATAAATGATGGAAGACCATCAGACCTACTAAATTGTAGACCAGCAATTACATCTAAAGAAGAGCTGGAAGGAGCAGTTCGCAATTTGAGATAGGAACAACCCAGTAAGTGTAAACTACGCGGATGCCAACCCTGGTAGCCATGGTCATTTGAGGGTATGTCTCTAACGTTCTGCAGCATAGAGAGTCGGGGGTTCGGGCATGGGTGTTTGTTTATCATGTATATGTGTGACAATACAGAAAACGGACGGTAAAATAAATGGAAACAATAAAAAAAGCTTAAATGACGAAACGAACAATATATTTTAAGAAAAAGTACTGACGACGATGACAACAACGGTCTGGGTTGTTGATCTGCTTAGGTGCTGACCTGCTAATCCCAAGGTCATGGCCTAGAAAGCTGGTTTTAAGTGTGCTTAAAAGGGACAGCCCCATGTCAGAATTTTCTGGCTTGTTAATCTCCATGCGGAACATTACAGCGCCAGCGGCGGTTTCATTTGTTTGTAAATTTACGTCCTCCAAAGTTAAGTCATATCGGACGGTGAATGAATTGGGTGAAATGATGCTCAAATGAGTCCAGGTTCCATGGAGCTTAGAGTTACCTACATTCGTCTTGAAAGATAAAGGAAAACCCTGGAAAATACCTTATCCAGGTAACTCACCCTGACCGAGATTTGAACTCGGGACCTCTTGAACTTTAGGCAGACATTCTATCATCTACGCTACCGAGGCGGGCCCCCAGCGGCGGTGACAGGCTCCAGGTAATAATTGATAATCTCGTTAACATAGGCGATATCCGGTCTATTCTGAGAATTGAATAATTTTTAGGTCTTTAGGTCGTAGCGCAAAGGTTTCCGACCTTTCGTATTATTTGAAGTTTGTGGTTGCCGTGTGTACCGTTGCTGGCTCGAAATGATCATTCTGAACGTTTCGTGTAATTCTCATCTCTAACAATTGTTAAATCGTAAACAACGCAACAAAATAGAGGATGAATGGAAATAGCACTAACTCTGTGTTCACTTGTATAAAAGGTACAGAACTTCAAGCAGCAAAACAATAGTGGTTTATCCGTCAATACGTAATTGCAACGCTGAAAGCTTCAAATGCTCTGAGAAGTAAAGAGATGTATCCATTACTTGATACCGAGAATTTCTGATAACCACTAACCACTAAATAGTCCCTTAATTACTAAATACCAACTGTTAATAAAAGTGCCTAACCTGATACGATAACGAACACAGCAAAAGCTGTCCGCTTCAAAACGAAACATGCATATCGCATACTTGCGAAACAGGAAGACTGACTAGATTTTTCACCGATTTTGCCACTACCTTTTTGTACCTCGTTTCACTTTAGTACTAAACATCTCTGATAAACCATTACAATAAAAAGGGAATGTATATACACTGTTAGAGAGAAGTCTGTAATTAAGGAATGCAGTTTATAAGCAACTATATACTGTGACTTTCTGGGCTCGTAGGATTAAATGTCCGAGCTGCAGATATTCCAAATGTTCTTTATTTCCGTAGAAATGCACTGTTCAATACTCACGTAACAACATAACGTCACACACACAGTCTACCAAGGTCGATGCCAATAACAATCAGCTCTCGTTACAACAATACTCTACAGCTGTTAACTGCTTACGACACGTCGTGACTGTTTTACAACTCGTCACTTCCTTAAATACCTCATTCATAGTTCGAGACTGTTCAATACAATCACTAGATGTTTCTGGAATAGGCAAAGCATCTAATGACCTAAGAATATTCTATCACCTTCCAGAAACGCAACTTAATCTATGCCGGCAAGTCCTTTATCACAGCTACCTTTATATACCGGCTCTTTGTATACACAAGCCGCGCAATCGTAGATAACGGCTTCGCGACAGTGCTCCCTTCTCAAGGCTGGTCGTCCCGAACCGCACCATCGTAGCGGGCCAGACGATCCAGGTGTACCACCAACATCTTCCCTCGGGGCACCTTCTGGATTAGATAGACCGCGGCGTTAAGCCTCTTCACCACCTGGTACGATTCATGCCATGGCTGTTCCAGTGTCGCCTCCTTAATTCTCCGCTCCCAGTAACAGTTGCATTTTGCCAAAGTGGTCGACTCCCGAAAATTGGCCCTATGGTCGTTATCAAAACAATGCTCTGCCAGCCCAGACCTCTCATGTTGCATTAAACGAATGCTGCGATGCTCATGTTCGATTAATCTAGTAGCGCTGGTCCTTCCGGTTTGTCCTACTTACGGTGTCCAACATTCACAGGGAATGCGGTACACTGCCGGAACTTGGAAGTCAAGTTTACCTTTCACTGGTCTCAACAGATGTTTAACCTTCGGAGGTGGCTTATGGATGGTCCTAATGTTATATTTGGCGAGCATTGTGCTGATTCTGCCGGATAGATTGCCGGTAAATGGGATGTAGGCTTTAGCGGTAGGCTTATCTGACGCTTGCTGTATTACAGGTTTCCCTTTCCCAGCTTTGGTAATCGAGGCTTCAATGTCATATTCGGAGTAGCCGTTTTGACGGAAATTGAGCCTCAGGTGCTGTAATTCTTCTTTTAAGTGACTGGTATCAGAGATAGACAATGCTCTCTGGGCCAGTGTATTGAGAACACCCAGTTGTTGAGACTATGAGCGTTCAGATAGAGATATCTTTGGCGATTTCTTCTGAAAGGAGCACGCTTAATCGTGATGCTGGATTTCAGTTCAGATCCTCTCGGAGACCGGCCTCAAAATGGAAATCCGTCGTATTAAGAAGCAAAGATCAATACAGCTTGATACTCAAGTTAAGTAGTTACATTTCATTGACACAGATTTCTATACTCACGCCATCTACTGACCCGGCATTTAATTTACTGAAAAGTCTTTTGTTCAGTAATGCGAATTTTGATAATGTCTTGTCTTTGTTTATATTTGTGTTATATCTAGTATTTCGATTTGTGGTTATAACCTTTTATAAATATCCTGATGATGGGAGATATGTACACTCCCGAAACGTTGATATATAATCACCTTTTCACATGTCTGGCTGTCCGAGAAGAAAGTGAGCGTATTCGTCACCAGGAAAGCCTAACGTCTTATTATTCACAGAAGGCACTTCTTAAAATGGTAAAGATGCGTTTCTTAAGACAATTAACATTCCTGGCCAATGCATATAATAATATTTAGTTGTTGGTCAAGAGTTTTTAATTGGGTTTTAATATCTCTTCAGGCGAAGAACGATCAACCTCGCGCCATTCAACATATGGCCTTATTACAATATTCACGTTGCTGTTTATTCCCTTTAGAGATAAATAGATAAATATACCACATATGCATGCTGGCTCTATTATACTCGTTGTTTTGAGCAATTAGTGCAAAAATACGTTCTAAACAAATTGAATAAAAATACGGTTCAAAGAAACACAGATGACTCCTAACTTAAGGCTTTTCGGTGTTTACTTATTGATGTGATTATCTATGTTCCATATACCGTTATACTTTAATATGTGCCAGGAAATGCACAAGTCATGCAAGGTGACGCCTGGCTGAGTGGTTAAACCGCTTGGCTCTCACCAAGGTTAACGGGTTCGATCCAATCCCGATCTTCATCTCAAATATCATCAGTGCTGCCGCCTGCGGTACCACATGTAGTAAAAGCTGGCGTTAAACATTACACATTTCAGTAGTAATACATTAATTTCTTGATTTAAAAGTCGCCGCATATCTGGAGTAATGGTGTGACAATGTCACACGGGCTGCTGTCTGGCTGCGTCTATGGGGAGCATGCTGGTGGCGTTACCTGGCAACGTGAACAGGTGCACGTAGTAGCCAGCAAGACGCCCGATGAGGGACTGTGGATCCATTTGTTCAGTCACCTTGATTCTTTAACCATCCTTTCGAACAAATGGCCCGTGAAATAATGAGCTTTGGATCAACACTACGTGCAATAAAGCCACAAACAACAATCTCTTGCTGTGCGCTCCCAACAGTTTTGAAAGCTTTCTTAGTGATAGATATGGGAGAAGCTGCGTCCCTTTGAAGAAGGTTGTCCTTTATTGTGGGTACCAGTTAAGGGTTGTTAGTACCCGTCGAAGTTAGTTGACAGAGAGTTCAGTTTAGTCTGAGAGACTGCCGAGAAGCTGCAGCTAACCACGGAAGTAACGAAAATTAAATCCAGTATGGAGAAAAAGGAATCCGGAAAGGAGGAAATGCGAAGTAGGCAAAAGGCAGTGTTTACAGCGATAGAGCTGGAGGCATGTAAAGGTGGCACCAAATTGGAAAAGATACAGCAGAAAATCAAATTCGGGGTGCATGAATTTGGAAGAGATCGATGAGAACGAGAAAGGTCTTGGCGACCAATTTAAAGTCCTAGACGACTTTAGGTAACACATTAACGTTCTTAAAAGAAGACAAAGTCAGAGCCAGAGAACTCTCTTATTCTGCTTCTTCTTCAACGTCCTTAATTGTACCAGTATCTTGGTGTTAGGGGATTCCTGTACCTCTATCTCTTTTTAAGCTTGGGCCTGAGTATCCGAAGCTTTGGATCTGATAGAGAATTATGATACCGAAATTAAGGGATGCAATGCATAAAGAATCGAAATGGGTTTCAAAGGAATGCATATTTGTTGTGAATCGCGTGCACGTGCAGTTGAGTTGAATGGTTTTAACAACAGAAAAATAAGAAACAGTGGTGTTAGCAGGGTCCTAGAGGGATAGCACTTGATGCTGTTTGAAAAAGTATTCTTCGGACCCTTAATAATGGCATGGCCGAGAATAATAATCACAATGGACAAAATAGTCACAAAGGGCATCTTTGTGTGAAAAGCGGGCTAACAGAAGTGAAATATACACACACCCACGCGCAGCTCTGCCAAGTAAGGACACACGGTCCGTGGCAAGTAGTCCATTGTTGCAGTTCGCGGCTTGGGGCCGATTAAGAAACTCATCGCATCTGTCATTGTCGAAGGCAGATCAGAAGCGATGGGAGAAGATTTTTGTCGGTTCGTATGTACGCGAAGAACGAATTAAGTATTATCAAGTAATAGGCATTCCACATGCGGTAACTCTAAACAGTGAAATAATGGCAACCCTTGGTCGGCAGCTTTGAGTTTGATGTGATGATAAAAAGAAGCAGTCATTAAATCAGTTTAAAGCGGGCATTCCAGTGTCATTAGAAATATCCTTACTAACATACATATCCACGTATACCCTGAGAGTACCTCATTGCTTTACCCTGCGCGACCATCTTATTTCCGTTTCAGTTAGGATAGGTGATCAGCCCAGTGTGTGGTGTGAAGTTGAAGGAAGTGAATGATACCTATATACGAGGGACAGGTGAATGATAGGAAAGATGATGATAGAGCAATTGCTGGAATGCTGATGGGGGACCCGGAGAAAACCCGTCCCAACGCCTTGTTGTCCACTACAAATCTCACTTTGTGGTCGCCTGGGATCGAACCCGGGCCGCTTTAGGGAGAGCCATACGGTAACTACTCAGCCATGCTGTAGCCCACCAGAGATCTCAATGCCATACAATGCTTGATGAAAGGCTTAGTAACTATAAGGTTGCGGCACCATTGCACTGCTTGTACATGCCTCAGGTCATCCAAATGCGATGGAATGTCAAATAAAAGAGCACTACATCAGAAATTCGGAGAGGAGGGAGTCACCCAGTGAAGACATAAGGTTAAAAATGTGTGCAGGTGAATGAAGCCATTTCACTAAGATGGAAGAGAAAGTCAGTGCCACAGCTATCCGTGTAATTTTGGCGTTGGTGCTGATAGGCGTTACACTTGAGGCATTGTGAGCGTTTTGTGAAACGAATATGTTACGTGCTACGTTCAAGTGCTAACACCTATTTTTGCAGGACTGGGGCCAGATAGGAACTTGTGATTTTCTTCTAAATACACGTGGACACTTTCAGAATACGTGACACATTTGGCAGCACTGTACAGAACATATTACTCTAGTGGCAGCGAAGAGAATTAGAACTATTTTTATCCTTAAAATTGTAACGTTTTCATGGAAAGAACAGCGTGCTATGATTGGTGTTCTCCATTTTCGTGGTGTGACACCTATTGTTATCACCATTTGAGTGAGTCATGTAGTGATGGTACCATGGATGTGTCTAAGGCAGAACATCGTGTGACAGCAAACAAAGACAGTTGCAGACATCATCTCCAAAATTAATTGGTATTTCCTGGGACCTGTGCACACAATCCTGCATGAAGGTCTGAAAATTCTCAATCGGCAATGCTGCAAAACAAAGTTCTCCATTAGCTGACTCATGTCGTCAGACCTGCTGGTGCGAGGCCCTGACTGTCTTGGTTTGTTTTAACACGATGTTTTGCCTTCATTAACTGTCGCACCCAGGAATGCATATTCGACACATCCATTGCACCATCACCACATACCTTACTCTACTGGCGATGAATTTCAAAAGGTGTTACACCACGAAAATGGAGAAAACGAATGATTAAACGTTTCTTGCAATGAAAACGTCGCCCTCTTAAGTACCAAACAGTCCTAACCCTCGTTGCTGCTATTGTTATGTGTTTCAAATGGGAAGGGTTCTGGAGTCTAGCTAATCAGATGCCGTATCACACTCAGCGTTGCCAGCTTGTTATCCCTCTCCTTTTATATTTCTCTCTCTCTCGCACACTCATAAAACATGCAGGTCTGCTTGGCGCTAGTTCTAAAGGTAAGGGAATTATATTTTACAAACTTTTACAATGATGCATTTGCCAAAATCAAAATTGGAAAAAGCATTTTCGCAAATTATGTAATTTCTAAATACTATAATTATAATTATAGTTCATGAATTATCTGCTTTTCTAAGCCAAATGTGGGACACACTTGAATTACCTACACCACACGCTTCAGCAGTAAGCCGTTGAGCATTTTTAAAATCGAGCTGATTTCTATATTCCTCAGTGCACACATTTTTGAAGAACGTGTACACCTTAAAAACAATACTTCGAGCCGGAATTCGCAACAATTGTCTTTTAGACTCGCCACTAAATTTACCGCAAGAAACCATTGCACTATTTAGCTCTTACTCTACTGAAGAACAGCTGAATGATATCGATCTGAACTCTCCAGAGTAAATAAACACTTCTTATCCAGCATTCATTGATAAGCATAAGCATACAGCATTCCACAGGCTAAGAGGAAATGAAGTGTTTGCTCTTTCTCTTGACTTTTTCACAGTAATTCTTTTATAACGTCATGCAGTAGTTTAAATTTTAGTTCTGAGTAATTAAAAGTATATGTACATACACACCAACCACTTTGAACTCTCTAGAGTAAATAGAGATTACGAACCATTAATAAACAAAAATATGTGACCAGGGCTGACAGGGCAGATGGAAATTGGTTTACTCTCGCTGGAATTGGATTATTGAAAGTAATACTTTATCACGTCATGTCAAACATTTACGTTTCAGTTCTCAGTAATTACAAATATACCTACACGCATACATGCCAACTAATAATGATATTCATACCGTGCTTTCGTCGCGATTTATTGTTATAATACAGGTAATAGTGTTTTATTTATTTATATTAGAAAAACTATTTGAGCTAAAAATATGGGGTTTTCATGGTTATGTTAGATACATTACTCTCTACGTTCCACATGGACAGTTTTGGCAAAATCTGAATTTTTATCTTAGCGCGAATAGTATTTAATACAGATTGATTAGGTTGGCGCTCCTTTCACACCACTTAGCGGGAATGCAATGAGACAACACCGCAGGACTCCGATTGGTTGCTCACCTAGTAGCGCTGAAGGACAAACACCTTCCCATTTGAAACACATAATAGAGTTCTATGCACTGTACAATGCTGCCATCTCTATTACACATTCAGAAAGAGTGCACGTGCATGTAAACAAAAATAGAAGTTCCTATCTAGTCCCCATCCTGAATAAAGGTAGGAGGTGTTATAACTTGAACGCACCTCGATATAATGGAGCGCCAACTTTGTTCCGAGTTTTCAGCATTCCTACTAAAATTCTCTTCTTAGTCATAGGAAAATATCGCAGTAAGAGCGGCATTCACAGTATGATATTCCAACGGGAATTTGTTGAGGTTTTATACTTTTTTTGAAATGCTACACTTGAATATGCGATCATACCTCTCGTCCTCCACATCATACATAGTAACATCAGTACTAAAACGGTTTCTTCGAATGCATTAATATCGGTTTCTTATAAAATTATTTCATTAGTAGCCACATAGTTGATTGGATCCAACAGGTTCACAAGAGAAAAACAAATAGGTCTGCTTATCTCATTTGACATATCAGGTGCGTTTGACCATGCCTGGTGGGCATATATACTACACCAATTAAAAGTGAAAGGTTGTCCTAGTAATTTATACAAGATTGTAACCAACTATTTTCACAACCTAAATAGTCAGCTGAGTATTAATAATATAACTGTTATCAAACAAATGATTCGTGTATGTCCACGAGGTTCAAATTGTAGCCCAGGTTTTTGGGTTCTACTATTTGATTAATAGCACAACGATTACCAGAAAATTGCCAGTTATACGCATATGCTGATGATGCTCTATTACTTTTTAAGTCCACTACCTTTCATAAGTTACAGACGACAGCCAATGAAGCCCTCCATATAATTCATTCCTGGGATGTAACTTACAAATTGAACATTAATGCCAACAAGACATTGGCTATGCTAGACACTAAGAAAAGAAATTTGGAAGAATTATCTCTCTACATGAATAATAGAGAGATTAAATTAGTGGATAATTTGAAGTATCTAGGAGTTATTTTAGACTGACGTCTGACGTTCCGAAATCATCTTGATTATGTAGCCAGGAAGTCTAGTAAGCTTATTACCGCACTAACTGCTTTAACGAGACCAACATGGGACCTAAACTCTTCTTTGTTGAAGTTAATTTATAAAGGGGCGGTTGACCCTATGTTTCTCTTTTGTGCAGGAGCATTTCAAAGTATTTTTCAGAAGAGATAGGCACAGACAAAATTATTAGACATACAGCGTGGATACATCTTAAGAATCATCCGAGGATACCACACCATCTCCACTCCAGCAGCGCCCGTTTTTGCTAATATTCAACCCATCTTTCTTACTGGTGTATATAAGGCAAATATCAACAACATTAGAAATGGCCTAGCTTTGTCACAACATATTTCACACCTGCAACTTGAACAACCAGTTAAACAAGCTTCTCATCTAGCCAAATGTGTCTCTAGTATTCTTGAAGATTGTGCAGCAGAATATCCCCAGTTGTCCATTTACACAGATGGCTCTCGGGTAGCTGAAGGGCTTAGTAAAAGTGCTAAAGTAGGATGTGCGTTTGTAGTATTCTCTCGCTCCATAGAATGTCATTCTTGCATGCTCTGACTTGCCAAGGAGTGTTGAGTTTTTCAAGCTGAATTATTAGCAGTTCGTGAAGCAATGAAATGGTGCAACAATTTACAATGTACCGCTCGCCTTTAAAGTGACTAACAAGCAATAATTGCGGCTTGTAAATACACCAAAAACAGCAGTCCTATTGCGACTGAAATAAGAAGTCAATTATTATGTGGTTCTCATCTGAGCATTTCATGGGTCACAGGGCGGGTGGGGAATGCCGGAAATGAACGTGCAGATAAGCTTGCAAAGAGAGCTGCGATTTCAAATCTGCCAGAGACTTAGACTCTATGCCGTATTTCTTATGTGAGGCAAACATTAAAGCAGATTATCATCAACGACTGGAAGGAATACTGGTTAAAAAGTGATTGTGGTACTTTGACTAAGGATTTATATTTCTCAACAGTTTCTGACAGACATAAATGTAAATTCCTTAATCCTAACTATGTTTTCACTCAATTCTTAACTAGACATGGCAAAATTTCAGCTTACTATTTCGATTCAGAATCAAATCCACATCTCATTGTAATTGCGGAAATCATCTTCATGATGTCCCTCACATTTTATATGATTGCCCGTTTTTTTGTTTTGAAAGATACGCACTTGAACTACTGCTTCAATCCGTAGGTTACAGTTTCTCAAAAACACTTACACATATTCTGATGAGTTACAAAACGCATCACTATTTCATGGCTTTCTTAAACAAAATATTTCCTAAGCTTATTGATTCACCTTTGTGTTTACTGTTTGTCAGCTTTATATGGAATTTTGTTATATTTTTGTAAATTATATTATATTCATAACTTTGTAAACTATATTCCTAATATAACTCTGGGTAAAATAGGAATAAAAAATTGGATAATAAATAAATAAATACATAAGCCACATAAGAGAACTGGAAAAGAAATAGCTAGAGTTTCGGTAAAATAATTTGTTATAGCAGGACGTCGCATAGGCGTGCCACATTGTCGAAGCATTTAACCGTTGTGACTTCCATAATAAAATATGCAAATAACGTGTTCCGATGCTTTCCGTGTCGGTAACTGCTCCCAGTGCCGAAGATAACACGTAAACAAGTACTTTGAAAAGTAGAAGAGAGGCTTTTGGTGTGAAAGGAAAGGGGAACTGAAGTTTCTCAACACCGTAGATTATCATTTCATCAAAGGCACAAAAGTTTGTTTCAAAAATGGCTTTATCGCAGCTGTTATGCCACTAACTTTCACAGGAACATCGAGTTCCACTTGTTTTTCACAATCTGTACGCCCCACTGTTTGAATATTGGAAAACGGAACACGTACTTTCTGCCTTGCACAAATTCTAGAAGGATTCTAAGTATAAAGTTTGGTGAATAAGACAGCAAACAGAACTATTTTGTATACAACGTATACAACTTGCTTGCAAACCACGTCCTCTTTCTAACAGGATGTGGTAGTAATGAAGCTTTCGGGTCGAATATCCCTACAGAAGCAAGCCGCTTTTTATTGAAATGACATGTTCTAGTTATGAAATACCTATTTTTATTTTGTCTGTATCACCTAGATTAATCGCTCATATTGGCAAAGGAAATCTATATTCTTGCGCGTTTATAACAAGTTCATTTCTGCCAACACTCGATGAAGATTTTGCACTAAATTTCTTTTGCTAACATATAAAAAAGGAGAGAATAACACTTTTTAAATTAAAACAGATAAATGTTCTTTGTGTAAATTTAATCTTCATTTTGTATACATATACGAGGTTGGGTCAAAAAGTAATGCCTCCTATTTTTTTCTCTTTTAATTGCCAAGAAAATTGAATCCAATTTACATAGCTTGAAAACTACAACATTGACGATTAATTTGTCACTATTCAATATAATCTCCGTCCACTTCCACAGTTTTGGTCCACCTTTTAACTAGGACATGTATTTCAGTGTGGTAAAACACGTGGTCTTGCTTCCTAAGCCATTGACACACGGACGTTTACACATCCGCCTCATCTTAAAAATAAGTCCCACGATGAGCTTCCTTTAGTGGCCCGAACAGATGGAAGTCTGATGGTGCCAGGTCAGGGCTGTATGAGGGGTGAGGTAAGACTTGCCATCCCAATTTCTCAATTTCTGCAGTGGTGTAACGCCTGGTGTGTGGTCTTGCATTGTCATGCAAAAGAAAAAATCCGCCGTAGTTTTTGTTGGGCGAACTCGGCGAAAACGTGCTTTCAGCTTTTTGAGAGTTCTGATGTATTGGACAGAATTTATTGTGCATCCCCGCTCAAAAAAATCAATCATAAGCACACCCTCTGTATCCCAAGACACTGTCGCCATAACTTTCCCTGCCGACCGCTGAGTTTTGAATATTTTTTCTTCGGTTACGTTATGTGAGGCAATTCCATTGACTGCCCCTTTGATTCAGGTTCAAAAATATGAACCCACGTTTCGTCTCCAGTAACAATTTTTTCCAGAAACTCCTCTTTCTCCAAATTGAAGAGCTGCTATTGTTCGGAGGCCATTGTTTTCCTTCTTTCTTTGTTTTGGCCGGTTAACATTCTTGGTACCCAATGTGACCAAACTACTCTTTGACCTACCCTCCTAGATTTGAGCTTTTTCTTCTGGTTACCAACAGTACTGCTCCTTTAAAATACAGGGTACAAGGGTTATGCGGCTCATGAATTTTAAGGAGCATACTATGTCGTAAACGGAGTAAAATTGTACGGAGCAATGTTGTGAATAACTCTTCCTTCTTTCCCTTTTATTTCTTTCTTTCTTCTTTCTGCTTCTTTCTTCTTTCTTTCTTTCTTTCTTTCTTTCTTTCTTGCTTTCTTTCTTTCTTGCTTTCTTTCTTTCTTGCTTTCTTTCTTTCTTGCTTTCTTTCTTTCTTGCTTTCTTTGTTTTGGATTTTATTTATGTCAGTCATCATTTACGATATTTTTATATATAAGTACTTGAAGAATAAGTCGGTTTAGAAGAAACTGAAATGATGTATACAGGATAAGTTAGAAAAACACCCGAAACGCTCAGTATGTTGAGCAGGACGACAAACGGATCATTTTGCAAGCTGCAACCCATAACCAGAAAAGCATGGCTTTAGCGCAGTAAACCATAACAGTGCCCTCAATACAACGAACAAACGGCATGCAGCAGAAAGCACTTTAACATTACAACGGGTTCAAACTACGCCCTTTAACATTACAACGGGTTCAAACTGCATACCTCCAACGTCAATGTCGAGCCTATATCAGTAGCGCTGGGCTTCACATGGTCTTTGTGCCCCTGCTTTTCCTAGTGTTTATAAATACCCTTACAACCCCAAGAGGCTGCAACCTGTATTTATTTGCCTATGATACCGCCATAACAAGTGCGTCAAACCGGCATGATATTGCTGTGCAAAGAGTACAGATATTTGCAAATATGTTGTATGCCTGATTTGCGACCTGGCGGTTAAAGTTAAATGCCTCAAAATCCCAAGCAATAACTTTCACCCGACGGGAACTGCAGGAGGTATCCAACCTAAGTATAGGCAGGACAGTAATTCCATGGTCAGCACAGGCAACATACCTAGGTGTGCTTCTAGACATGCGCCTCACATGGAAGGACCACTTAACATTGGTGTCTAATAAAGTCAGCAAAATGATGGCCATGCTGTATCCGCTATATAACTGTAAGTCGCCAATGGCTCTCCGCAACAAGCTCCTGCTCTACAAGCAGGTGTTACGGCCGGCAATGACCTACGCCTGCTAAGTCTGGGGTGCAGCAGCCAAAATCCACCTCTCCAAACTCCAGGTCCTTCAAAACCGCTACCTTCGGTCTGCAGTTGCAGCCGAATGGTATATCGCAAACCACAATATGTATCTAGACCTATCCTTTCCAAAAATTTTCGAATACATCCTACAAGTGTCCCACTCTTGCCACTCAAAATTATCAAACAGTTTCAACAGCCTCATCCGAGGACTTGGGGAATACGACCTGGACCCAGGAGAAATATATAAGGGGCCAAGACTTGTCCTAGGACCTCCTTAAGCAACCAAAGTACATCTTCAGTAACTATGCCATCCTTGACCATTTATCTTCTACACAGAAATTAACCCACCACCATTAATCCACCATCCATACTTAATAACCCCTCATGATGCCAGTAAGACACATAGTCCCGGTATGGCAAGAATCGAAGGACCCTCCTTTGCGGAGGAGGACTCCCTTCAACTACACTTCTGTGCTGTGTGTGTGTGAGAGAGAGAGCTTCACACATGATCCAGTAAGTGTGGTTGACCTGAAATAATTACAATCGCCCCATGTACTCGTGAAATGGGGTCTTCCTTTGGTGTTAAAGTAGTAGCGTACACTATGATTTAGATACGTCCCCACAGAAAATAGTCCAGTGTTGTCAATTCTGGTGACCGTGCTGGACACGGAAGTGGTCCATCCCTAACAATCCAGTGATTGCGGTACGTAACGTTGAGATGATCACATACATTTCTCTTAAAATGTGCTGGAGCTCCGTCGAATTGCAGCCACATTACCTGCAAAATGTGTGCTGAGACGTACTCCAATAAAATACGCAAAATACCTTTAAGAAATCTGAGTTAGATTGGCCCTGTAAGTCTATCTCGGAGTAAATACGCACCAATGATATGGTCAGGAGTTGTTCCAGCCCATAGGTTGATACTAAACCTGTGTTGGTGAGGTCAAACGATGTGTGCAAGTGGATTTACGTTTGCTTATGCACTTAGGACACCAGTTCCCTAAATTTGACGTTCTACAACATCTAAGCCATCGTTTCCGAACATAGGGTCCTTCTAAAAAAATAAGCATGCTACCCTGCACAACATACTAAGCCTTGTCAGTGTTGTTTTTTTAGTCACTCTGTTTACGATTTTTGTACAACTTTGGGATTTGGTAAAATCTGTGATAGCTTTTATCCACACATTCATGATTCTCTTGGTACGACACATATGGTAATACCACAGTACAGTAATCCCTTTAGGCGGAAGTTTTAAGTGAAACAGAGGACCTTCCCTTTTTATTGTAGCTACAAGAGATATTAAATTGTAAATGAAAGAGAGCTTGAAGTTTTAAAAGTTAAGTTCTGTAGCGAAAGAGTTTATCCTTTAACGGTGCAGGTAAAATTTATCTTTTTTCTATTTTGTGCTTCAGTTAACGCGCACCTTATTTTTACATTGGCATAGAAATATTTTCATTTATCCTATCATTTTGGTGATTCTTATTTACAGTAAGTATGGCTAGTTGCATTTCTAGATGGAGATTTGGATTCCCCTATTATCCCAACATAAGGGTTTCTTCCACTGAACGTGTTTTTCTCTGCAGGCCATCAAATTTTTTGATTACCTTATGTACCGTTCTTACTCACTGTTCAGCCTCCATAATGGAAAAGAATTGTAACTAATTTGTTATTTTGTCACTAATTCTAATATATTTAGATAATGCATATATAAAGTTGATTGAGTTAGTTTGGCTATAAGGTACCCTTTCCACAGAAAAAAATGAAATATTAATACAAATTTGGGATCTTTATAACTAAGTAGTAATTCATAGTACGAAGTACTGCAAACAAAATAATGAAAACATAACACTTCCAAACTACAAGACTCCTAATTTATGGAAAATAAAGTATACCCAGTACAAGATATTTTCACCCAATTATTGGAAAGCACGACCAACTGACAGCAGAGTAGGGCACCGGAGGCATTAAGCCCACGCCTACCCATATATCTCGTTCACTAACTGAGGGGATAATTAAGGAAGTGTCACGGTTCGCTGGCCGCATCTTTCCCCTACCCCTGGCGTGTTGGAGCATTAGGGATTATTTTCTGAACCGCGAGACTTCTAGAAACAGCGATATCCCTATATAAGGCCTGCAATTGGCGAGTCAGTTTAGTTCTTGGCGAGCAGCCGTGAGGAGCACCGAGGTTAGCAAACGGATTGGAAGACGGTCTCCGTGGAGTTGTACGTAATTGTGAGCGTGGAATGGACCCGTGAAAGACGAACTGGTGGAATGTAGTTGTGTGCGCTAAGTAATTCTATGTAATCGGCAAGTGTTCCAACTGTAATTCGGTGGAAATAAAGAACATTTTGGGTTTGTGCAATTGGACTTTTAATTTTACGAACCCACAAAGTCACAATATTCAGAACTGTTTAATGGTATATTGTCTATATAGCAAATCTATAACCTTGGCATTGCACATTTGCCCTCTTCAAATGTTTCTCCATTTATATGCCATTCAGTGGTCCGCAAATAACGGCACAGGTAGGTATAAAAGGATATAATATTGGTTCGTTGATACAATCGTTACTAAATTTTTGAGAAAAGAAACAAATGATCCAATTACACAGTTACAAGGATAACTGAACTTGTATATCTAATAATATCTATCTAATATTTATTCCTCAATAAATACATAGTTTCTCAGTTCTGATTTTACGATTATGCACAATTAAGTAAACTCCGTAGGGAAGGGCTTCCGAACCTTTCATATCAAATTAAATGTATAGTGTCGAACGACTGCTTATACTACATATGGCACCGCAGACAGTGACAATGGTGATACGTGACATGAAGATGGAGCACCGGTGGAATGAGATGCCGGGAGAACCGGAGATCCCGAAGAAAACCCGCCCCAGCACCGTGTTGTCCACCACAAATCTCATTTTGCGATCGCCTGCGATGGAATCCGGCCAACCTCGGTGAGAGCCGAGTAGTTTAACTACTCAGTCACGGCACGGCCTTCAGAACCTTTCAGCTGCTACGGAGGGAGCACTACCGACCTAACACTCGTGACACTTCTGTCGTTAACAGAAGTTCGCCAGACCGTACGTTCTAGATGTTGGGGTTGGGTTGGTCTCGACGGGGCAGTGTTTTCCAACATCCATAGGAATTGGGTACATCTGACTGGAGCTGGCACAGCCACTTAGAGACGCCTAAAAGAACCACCAGTACTCGCTTACTAGTACACTGGCGGTCCGAACGAGATTTTTCGGTAGTTTTCAGCGATGGGTTGACTTCATTCAAAAGGGGAAGCCATTTTCATAATAATAAGGGGCATTAAAGTTTCGGTGCAAATAGATAACAGACGGCAAATAGTGTTTCAGTGTAATAAGGAACTTGCATCAGCAGTTAACGATAAGGCGGCTAGTGTTAACAAAGAGCCCGAAAACAAAGATAGGTAAGATAAAGGACTTAAAGGCAGAGATAAATTTTCACGTTTGAAGGTTCTAGTAATATCTCGATTGACAGAATAGATTTTCTTATTTGCTCGAGAAGTCTCTCGAATTATGAATGAGATATATAAGAGATTGTCACACGCCAGCGGACAGTTGTAAAAGAGTGAGGCGAGTTGTGTAACAAGAGTCGCGATTGAGTAAGCAGAGAACAGCTGAGACTGTTGACGTAAGGAGAGCAGAACGTTGTTTGTTATTGTCATCCAGCTTGGTAGTCTGTGTGTATGTGACGTTATGTTGTTATGTAGGAATTGAACAGTGTCTTTCTACGGAAATAAAGAACAATTTTTAATTTCTGCAAATTGGACCTTTAATTCTACGCACCCGCAAATTCACAACATGGTGTCAGGAATGGGATGGTGGTGATGGCGCCGATGTGCCCCTCTCCACGGCTGGCTATGGCCCTGTTACGGCTATTGCCGTATTAGGGCTATTTCCCTAATGGAAAACCCATGGAGAATTATTTAGTTAACTGTTTTCTGGACGGGAGCTTGAACTCCAGAGTAGACCTCGATAATGAACTGCTGAAATATTCAGTAAAATTAAGAAACGTTGGCAAGTACTTCGTAAAAATAGGTAATAATAAAGTTTATGTTGTACATAAACTTTTGAAAAAAGAAAAATATCACCTAAAGCGGAAAGTTCCTTGAAAGGTTCAATTTGCATTCCGGTGATATAATTTTGAAGTTTTTGATTAATGCAGTTGTTTCAGTGCATTTTAAGTGGACGACGAAGAAAGGGAGGAGGTAAACGTTGTACGCTCAGAATTATAAGTCCGTTGTTACTTTATAAAAGGAAATCATTTAATATAGTCCATATTGCAAAAATTGAAGTCGAAGTCATAATCCCTGTCGATTCTTTATGCGCTCTTAAAACTTTTGAATTTAGGAATGCTGAATGCTTAAAGCTGCACTGTTTTAAGTTTAATTTACTGAATCCAAATGATGATTATTTTATGGAAAATTTACTTTACCGAAATTTAATGGGTTTGCATATAAAACTAGACATATCAGATAATGCCCATCTTAGCAAAGATCTGACCAATGCGACATTCTTAGAACTTCAAGGTGAATAGAATTTTCTCAGGATTCATTAAATGTAGAGAAGTTAAATTTAAGGATAATGAAGCCACATCTAAGTGTTGTTGTGGATCACCTTTGTTGTTAATAAGAAGGCTGTGAGTTTTAAAAGGAGACTGTGATCAATATTAATCCACTTATGATAAAAATATAAGTTTCCCATAATTTTCTTGTTAAAGTGAGATTAGTGAACCGCTAAATGAATTTAATTAGATATCTTGCAGACCATCTCAGATAATGGAGCATAAACTTATCACACTTAACATTGCCAGGACAAGGCTTTTTTTTAAACGCACACCTCGTAGAAATATCTCGGTTTTCGCTCTGCAGTTCCTCTGTCCTCCTTATAATCAAATAACTAAATGGAAGCTCGTCATACTTCCGTTGTCATTATTAAATATTAGTGAGATAGAACGAGTTTAACATTGACATGGGGTACAGAAAGCTAAGTTCTTTCTCTTCATACTGGTTACTTTCTATTGTACTGCGCTTGTAACTCAGATAATTTCTCCCTTAGGTACCGTAAATTTTTTTGGTTCACTGGAGCCGTAGGGGTTGTTAAGTCGTTACTTCACAACTGTGAAGCAGTATAAGGTAAGATGGAAGAGAAACTGATTCTAAAATTAACGTAACAGATTGTGCGTCTATTCAATTGTTATTGTTACTTCAATAAATGCTCTATCGCTTCTCTCATATGACGGAAGTCAAATTTTCACGTCAGTTCCTCTCGGATGGCTGTATAGCTGTTCCTCCAGACGTTGACTCACTGGGAAGTCGAAGACATGACTTCTCTAGGTTTCTGCAGTAGAAAAGCTCCCTGCTGTCATATCAGTTGTTATAAAACTCGCTCGGAGAAGAGCAATTGTTGGACCAGAAAAACACTCACTAACGTATATAGTAAAATTGGAATTCTATGGGCTAAAATGAACATTTAAGATGGTTTGTATCATATTGAAATGAAAGAAAACAGAGGTTTGAATTATCCGTCAGTGATGTTGATTATGAAAAACAAACTTCGAACTGGAAAGTAGTAACTCATGGAGTACCCCAACGTTCCGTGTTGGGGCCTATATAATTTCTGATCTATATAAATGACCTCTCACTTTATATAAAGGACATTTTAAGTGCAGTTCTTCTTGTCGATGATACTAGAGTCCTGGTGACCAGTACAAATTTAAACGAGTGTATAATTAAAATGAATTATATTTTGAACTGTATGTCATGCTGGTTTTAAGCTAACAAATTATCTGTGAATCTAGAGAAAAAAGTTGTCAAATTTATAACCTGTCGTACGTCACATACTAAAATAGAAATCGAGATTAATGGTATATTATTAGAAGAAATTGACAGCATAAAATTTCTGGGCCTTCAAGTGGACAGATGCTTAGATTGGAAAGCTCACATAAGTTATATTTTACCTAAACTCAGCTCTGCCTGTTGTGCTATCCGAGAGCTGGTTAATGTGAGTTCTATAGAAACGCTTAAATTAGTTTGTTATGCATACTTTAACTCTATTATGGAGTATGGAATATTATTCCGGGGCAACTCAGTATAAGGTAAAAAAAATCATATGTAAAAGAAGGTTATAACAATCATCACTAACACCCACAACGGATGCTCCTTTAGAGATCTTTTTACAAGATTGAAGATATTAACGCTTCCTTGCATGTATATATTCTCGATCCTAAAATTCTTTGTATGCAATCGTGCCTTATTTGCAACAAATAGTGTAATTCACAGAATAAACTGTAAACAAATGTATAATATCCATTATCCCAGTGCTAAACTTTCTTGTTTCCAGAAAGGCGTGCATTATGAAACTAACAAAATATTTGGCGCACTTTTTAATGTTCTTAAAGAAAAAATTGATAATTTCGGTGCTTTTAAAATGCTGTTAGAGAGTACCTTTGCTCAATATCTTTTTAATCTGTACAAGATTATCTGAATGACAAATTATCCTGATAGTGCTTCTGTAGCTCTGTAAGTAGTACCTAACTGTTTCAATGGCAAATCATTACCAATACACATTTGATGCATGTTGAAAGTTTATTTTTTGTATATGTATTTAAGAAATAAACAGAATGGTGTCCATTGCAAAAAGGTTGAGACCTATTGACATAAGCCAAGTGAAAGCTGAATTAAAAAGTTTTTGATTTTGTATCATATATAATTATCACTGATTTGTTTTCCATATTGTTGTTTATATTGCCTTTTTACTATAATGTGTGTCTTATGTTAACTTTTATACATATATATATATATATATATGCTATTATACATTATACCTCTGGACATGCTCAATGTTCACAGCCTTTTCTGGCTACAAGTTAATCTACCGAAAGCAAATCAGTCTACTCTAATCTAATCTTATTGACGACAGAACTCGCTTATATATCTTTTAGAAACTTCTATAAAGCGTTCTACAGTTGGTCTAGTTTATCTTGAAACACGGGACTTAGAGAGAGGGTGCAGTATAGCCGCGCTGTTGTAGGTAACCCATGACTGCCTAATCATACATCGCATCACTTCTATCTACTGCTTGTCTAGTTTTTCTTGAAACATGGGAATTAGAGAGAGAAGGGGGTGGCGGAAAGTATTATTGCCCAGTTAGGTAACCCATAACTGCATAATCCCACATCGCATTACTTCCACGCAATATTCCGACTGATTCCGCATGATTAAATTTTAACTATACTATTAATATTTTAAAGCGCGGCGCTTTAAAGATCACTGGTAGATGGCGGTATACTGTCCATAAGGGACTTTTCGGAGAGTCACTTTCAACTAAATTTATGATTAAATTATCCAATATATAAATTAATCCTTCTTTTCCCCAGTAGATCTGTACTACGTCCTTCATTGATTTGTGCCCATATTAGCTAGATAGCATTCGTATCACAAAAGGCCACGCCGTGGCTCAGTGGTTAGACCGCTTGACTCTCACCAAGGCGGTCCGTGTTCGATCCCAGGCGACCGCAAAGTGAGATTTGTGGTGGAAAACATGGCGCTGGGGCGGGTTTTCTCCGGGACCTCCGGTTTCCCCCGCCATCTCATTCCACCGGTGCTCCATCTTCATCTCATTTACCGTCAGTGTCACAGCCTGCGGTGCCGTATGTAGTAAAAGCGGGCGTTAAGTGCTACACATTTCATTTCATTCGTATCACAATGTCACGGAAGTAAGGTATATCCATTTAATTCAGCCTCGGAGTCGATTATATACAGTTTGAACTTATCTTTGTTTCTCTTAATTATTTCGTACAACACCGATTTTCATAGGACCATATTTCCATTATTAGCATACTTCACTGTCATAAAGCATTGTTTGTGAATAAGCAAGCCTGCACTGGTTGCAGCACCTGTCGCTGTCTGACGGGGACTAGGCAGTTTCGAAAAGCAGTGGCTATTTGTTTTCAAAACTTAAACAAGTTAATCTAAACTCAAGCTAAACCAAACGAACCTTAGAGTGTTCTGGAAGCAAGAGAACGGAAACTCCATAAGACTTTGGTTATCCATCGATAGCACTGCTGGTGTTTCCACTGCAGGGAGAGAGCTGCTTCCCACTATCCTTCCAAATGTTTGGCAACGACCTCTCAAAACTTACTCATGGATGTTGTATCAAAATATTGTCACTATAAATTTAGGAGTATTAGTAGGATTACTACGGAGGGTAGTAGGCATTGCAATCAGTCTTGATCTATTGTACTTATGTGCCCAAGCAGGGCATCCCCAGGAGGGAGGATGGCGCGAGGAGATAGGGGGTGGCCGTTACAAGGAGCCACGAAAGTGCAGAGGGCAGATTCCTTACATTTTACTTAAACAGAAACCTCCCCCGGTAGGCCAGGTCAACGGACATTCCCCCTTCCCTGCTGTAGTTTGGAAGCAATCCCAGCAGCCGATTCGGAGTCCGTTAACCAACCTACCGCAGGAGAGTGTATGTTTCCTTAGAGCATATCATTCTGGTATGCATCGTCGAAACACCTGCCGACACGTTTTCCCTGAAAGCGAGCACCAAATGAGAGATGTGAAATGATAATGGAGATGAAACGGAGGGACAGGAATTTCAGGTGATGTAATTAACCTACCCAGCATTCGCATAGCGACCCGGGAAAACACTCGGAGAACCCATGAGTGAAGTAGGTCGGCCACGGGAATTGAAACCTGTGCTCGCCAAATGCGGGCCAAAGGCGGAACCGTCTGAGCCATCCCCCTTGACCACTATAAACTTTATGCCTATATTTTATAATAGACAACTTTTAATGACAATTTCGAACAGTTTTCCAGCACTTAAACAATAATTAACGATAGTCAGTCTTTGAAGTCGGGCCGCAGTACGCTGGGCTGGACGTACCATTCCCCTTTCATTATGTCGCGAGAGGCAACTGAGGCATTTCGCACTTTAAGAATATTACATAGGTATTGAAAATTCAAACTAACAACAACTGATGTTTAAGAAAATGTGCAAACTTAAGATAAAACTTATTTCAAATAGACTGTACACTTTAAAAGAGATTTATATTTCTGTGCAGCACGTTTTTGTCTATCTGTAATGGATTCCCAGTTACACACAAGTTCACAACGTTTCTTCAGAATAAAGAGCGAAAATCGTTTCAGAAAATTCAACATATAAATTTGATTTGACCTATGTATATAATGAACTACCGATAATTTTAAACAATTCTATTAGGAAACATTTTTGGGGCCACTGACATTTTTAAAACCTCGCACACCTAAAGCTAGCTTGAGGAGGGATATTTTGTTAAGTTCTTGGTATCGCATCTTGGGAAATGTCTAAATTAACTCCTAAGTTTGATATTTATCAAAAATTTCGTTTATGAATGTTCTTCGCATACAAGTATTTTTAAATGTTTGGATTTTTGGAATCAGGGACTCAAAATGTGTATTCTCAATAAAAAATGAGCTTTTATTCTGCGTAAGATACAGTAAGTCCTGTTGCTTATTGCGCACTATGCTTATAGTTAGTGCAACATTCTATCGCAGACATAAACATGATTGATTAGGAACATAAGTTAACTGAAAGCATAATATACCCGTGATTAAGATAACTGTTCAGGCTATAACATCATGTCGTATGCTAACCTAAAAGCAAGCCAGTTATGTATGAAGGCTGTTCAGTAAAGTAAGATCATAATTTTTTAATGGTTTTAATTTTTTGCACTAAAATTCAAACTTATTATATTCTGTTAACTTAATGTGAAACAAACACGCCGTAGTTGTTTCATTGTTGGTACTCCTGGTTCCCTCTGTGAGAACCAGGTAAGCTCAGACATGTTCAATATCGCCTACCGCTGCAATGAGGTAACACGCAAATAAAGTTGATGCTACAGGGAAATCCGAAGTTTCTTTAAAACGTAATCACGGCTGATGAAACTTGGCTACATCATTTTGATCTTCAGAGCAAATCGCAAAGCTCAGTGTGGAAATCTCCTGCATCATCAATCCCCAATACAGCAAAAGTGGTTGCTTCTGCTGGGAAAGTTACGGTCATCTCATTCTTTAATATTCATGGAATGGTCCATCAGCATGTTGTTCCTGTACACGCATCAGTAACTGGACAATACTGCAGGGATATCCTGAAAACATTGCAAGTCCATATCAGGCGCAAAAGAACACATTTCCATGAAGCAGGCTGGATGCTGCACCATGATAATGCGTGGCCGCATATTGCCAATGTCGTTGCTGAATATCTTGTAAAAAATCAACGAGAAGTGCATACCTCACCCTCCCTATAGTTCGGATTTGGCCCCATCTGACTTTTTTTATTCCCTAACTTAAAGAAACGCCTTCGTTGGAGGCATTATCCATCATCAGAATCAGTGGTGAAGGCTGCGGAGGCGATTTTGAGGGATCTCTCAAAAAATGGTTTCCAGCATGTCTTTGAACACTGGCAGAAACGCTGGGACAAGTGCATCGCATTCAGGGGTGACTATTTTGAGAAGGGTTATCAAAACTATGAAGTTGAGTAAAGGTACGTTGTCAAAGAAGTGATCATTCTTTATTGAACAGCCTTCGTACTTTGAAAAGTTAAAATCATTAGGTGCATAACATGAACCATGAAAATTCAAAATTATTTAATGAACGATAGGCAGCGTTGCCAAAAATTCCATCCTCTGTTTGTGTATACAGCCCTGGCAATAGGTTTTGAACGCTGCACTTGATTTAGAGAATTAGCCCGGACATCTATCTTCATTAAACCAATAAACTGTGCAAATTGTGCAGATGTACACTATGAAATTTCGGTGCCCATGTACAATTAACGTTCAACGTATTGTAACGCGCTCTTAATGTTGTATTATCCATGTTACCAGATCACCCGGAATATAAAAATTAAAAGCATAGTCACTAAAAAATCAAGGTATTAAGGGATTGCTAATATTAATGAAAGCACGAAAGAAAATGCATAGGTATTATTAAAGTATTATTAGAGTTTCTAAGCAAATTCAGAAAGTTCAAGGAAAAAGTAATGGCACAGGAAGTGTATCTCACTCTTCTGTTTCCACAATTTTGTGGAAAATCCAAAACTGTGACGATTAAGGAGGTTCCTCTTGGGCTCAGATCTAATGGCAACACTGTAAAAGGGAAGGTTTTATTTTCAACTAAATTTCGATTCTAATTCGTTATGTACGAGGGCTGTTCAATAAAGAATTATCATAATTTTTTACGGCCATAAATTTTCGCTCTAAAATCCAATCTTATTATATTCTGTTAGTTTAATGTGAAATAAACAAGCCGTAATAGTTTCATTTTTTGTACTCTTGGTTCCCGCCTGTGACAACCAGGAAAGTTCAGACATGTTAAGTATCGCCTACCGCTGCAATGGAGGTAACATGCAGTTAAATTTAATGTTAGAGGAAGATCCGGGGTTTCTTTCAAACGTAATCACTGCTGATGAAACTTGCCCACATTATTGTGATCCTGAGAGCAAGCAGCAAAGCTCACTGTGGAAATCTCCTTCATTACCAACACCAAAAAGCACAAGTGGTTGTTCCTGCTGGGAAAGTTATGATCCTCTCATTCTTTGATATTCATGGAACGGTTTATCAGCTTGTTGTACGTGCACACACATCAGTAACTGGACAACACAACAGGGATGTCCTGAAAACATTGCAAGTCCATATCAGGCACAAAAGACCACATTTCCGTGAAGCAGGCTGGATTTTGCACCATGATAATGCGCGGCTGCATTTTGCCAATGTTGTTGCTGTATATTTTGCAAAAATCAACGTGAAGTGCATCCCTCACCCTCTATATTGTCCGGATTTAGCTCCATGTGACCTTTTTTCGATTCCCTAATATGAAGAAACGCATTCTTGGGAGGCAATATTCACAATCAGAAGCAGTGGTGTAGGCTGCGGAGGCGATTTGGAAGGATCTCTCAAAATATGGTTTCCAGCATGTCTTTGAAGACTGGCAGGAACGCTGGGACAAGTGCTTCGCATTCATGGGAGGCTATTTTGAGAAGGACCATCAACATTATGAGGATGAGTACAGGTACGTTGTAAAAAAAAATGTGATCATTCTTTATTGAACAGCCCTCGTAAATACATAAACTGTAGATATTCAAAAAGGAAATCATGTTAAAAGGACTCGCATAGTATTCATTTCAAAATGTCCAAACACTTCGTCCAAGTACCAGACAGAGTGGGAAAACGACTGGGAAAAATCTAACTTTAAATTCTTTGTGAAAAGAAATGAAGTAATTGTTGGTTACACATTGCGGTGTACCCTTTAATGGTCACAATATAAATCATTGTTTAATATTCATAAAACGTATCTGATTGGTAAAATATTGTATGAGCACAAGCACAGAATATTAAGAATCCAAAATACCCCCCGCAGGGGAGGGGATTCGTCCCCTTCAGCTGCTGTGGTGCGGGCGCTGCGGACCCCTAGCACTCGTACCTCTGACATTACTAGAGGAACCTCGTCACGAACATTCGAGCCCCTCCCTGTTTTGGAGTTGTTTGGATTGGGTTGGACTCGAGGGGGCTATGGTTCCCGATACCCACGGAAGGGGTTGAGGGAAGCCATAAATATTCCCGCGTACTAGCCAGCATGGCTAGTAGAAGGTGTGCTAGATCACCAGGCGGCCCCACCGAGGTCATATCGGTAGCCTTCCCATTTTGGAGTTGACGCGCGTATTTGGCGTATACGCTTCCATCCCGTCTTGTGTTCATAGGACCAGATGGGGGGGGGGCTTGTTAGTCTCTAGGTCGTGCCCTATGGAAAGGCCCACGGAGGCGCCGCGCGCCCTTTTGGGACAGCTCGGTAACTCCCTGGTCGAAGGAGGCCCGGGTCCTTGGTCCTACGGGTCCGGACTAATGGAAGTCGAACCTCTCACATTAGCAAAAATCCAGAATACTATCCAGACTTATGTCTCAAATTAATAGATGCACTCATCAAGTAACCTATTGGTGACCAAAATGTAAACTAAGTAGAACAAACGAAAAGCATTAAACGTTTCTGTCGAATATGATTTCAGCCAAGTGTTCCAAGCGAAAGAGGTAGGATGTATGATAATGATCATGATCATCATCGTCATAATCGTCGTCATCGTCGTCATCATATTGATAAAATATAGCAAGAGTACTTGGAGTTAGAAAGGATTGCAAGAAGATAATTTAAGGAAAGCAGGTACCAGGAAAGTGATAAACAGAAGTTCCTTTCACAGAAGATGTAAAAAAAATAAGCTAGTTGTACAAAATGTGCACCAGGTTTGAAAATTAAAATACCTTCCCAATTTATCCCACTACAGTTTATAAGCTTAAAGCGGCTTTAAGATCTCATTAATATGATCTGAATGCGGCAATGAAGATAATGAAGATAAACGCAGAATGGGGAGAACAAAGCGTACCGTAATATCTTAAACCTACGATGTTTAAAAAGTTGTAGTAAGGGCACTGGGAGGTTGTTTTTACCCAGAGAAGGCTAATTTTTAGCAGTATTAAAATTTGAATATATAGAAAACTAAACATTATCAGAAATTGAAATTCGGTATGCATTTAACTACTGCATAATATTTAAATTGCATTTACATAGGTCCATGCAAAAGAGGCATAAATCACACCGTGTGTCCTAAAAAATATACTGCACCCTATACTTCAATTTCACTTTACTTGTAGGAATTTAAAGCTACGTGCACCAACATTTATCCTAAATAACCTAAGCTATAGTTTTATAATATCGGCTAAATGAAGATCACATATAGTTTATACTATGAACATAAAAAATTAATTAGTTTTGAGTAAAAAAAAGATAATATTTTCAAGGACTGAATATTTGTTTTCATCCATTTTATAAATCACATGAATCTAAATGTTAGCCGAATGTGTTCAAGGAACATTGACAAATAACCACTACAAATTCTCTATCAATATATTTTATAGTTTTTGAGAAACATGCACCTAAAGTATGAACAATCAAGGTTTTGGTATATCACGATCAAGGATTAAGCACCATTCTCAGGAAGTGGGCGTATCATTACGCCGCCACGTTTAAATTGACGAATTAAACAGATCTAATACCAGCTGACAACCTATGTTATATATATAATTTTAAAGCTGAAGAATTATATAAATTTTTAACATTAAAAACAGGAAATGGATTTTTTGAAAACTATCGACCCCCCATGGCCCATCAAGTGTTGCATGTAATGTACCCTATACCGCTATTAACATATGTAACGCAAAATTTCAGAAGATGGTTTTCAGAATTACTGTTATCATTCCAGGATATCTGCCCATATTTTGAAAGCTTGTTTAAATAATACGAATATCATATCTAAGAACAACATATCTAAACTGAATTTCTTTTGGCAGGCTTTCGTAGGTGGCTACAAGTTTGGAGCTCTACAGTTTGATATACTTATTTTGGTTTTATTTAAGGGCAAACTACAGCGAATTCATATAAATTCGTTTTAACTATTCGGAAACCTCAATATTTAATTTACACTTCATTGTTATCTATTACGTTTGTCATAGGGACAGAAAGCTCAGACATTCCGGTGTAATAGAGTTCTGCCGCATGTAATCTCAAACGTCTTGACGGCAGACAATCAAGTCATCAAATTGCTGTGATGAAAGCTACTTCTTCATGTGCATGATGAGATGGAACTGCTAGACACCAGGAGGATGTGAACTGGTGTTGTTTCCATAGGGAACCACTTTAGAATTAGCCTGCCTCTGTAGTGTAAGTGGTAGCGTGTCTGCCTCACGCTCAAGAGGTCCCAAGTTAAAATGTCGATCAGACTGGGTTATTTGGAAAAGTATTTCTCCAGGAATCTCCCTTATTCTGAGAGATGAACGTCTAGTAACTTAAAATTCTATGGACCCTGGACTTATTTGACAGACGTTTCACTCATCGGTCCGATATGACTTAACGTTGAAAGGGTTGATTTAAAGAGAAAAGCATTACTATTCTTCATTGTTTATTTTCAGTGCTGCTTGTTAGCACCGCTAGTATCTCACGGTAATGTTTATCAGTGATACTAGTTTCTTTTTCCAAAAACTCCAAAAGAAAAACTGTTTTTTCAGAAGAAATTTGCCGAAGCTGTTTAGCGAAAAATGTCTGTACTATAAAAAAATCATTCTAAATGTATTGCTGTCTATGTCGTAGTGTTCGGAAAGTAGATTACCGAGCCTAACTAATAAGAATTAGGTCGTTTAAAAAGAAGTTTGGCTATCCATAGGGCACAATATTTTTGCTGTCCTAAATATTCTATAATGATTTTAAAGCAGAATAAAACAAACCTGACTAATCAGACGCCTCCGAAATTGCTAATCAGTGATTTACCCTAAAAATCTTTATTAACCTCCAAATGGATTCTCTATGGCTATCCATGGAGAGCATGTTTGTTGTTGTCTCTTTAGCTTTATGTTTTGCAAATTATTGTCACATATTACCTTGTTAAAATGCACATGTCACAAAATATGTTGACAATATAACGGAAATATTTTAATAGCTTTAATTAAACATTTCAGGATTTTATTAAAATCACTTTTTTGTAATTTACCTCCTCCAACCATAAGTCATATTGGACGATGAATGAAATGGGTGAAATTATGCTCAAATGAGCCCACGATCCATAGAGCTTAGAGTTACCCGACATTCGCCTTTCAGGATAAGGGAAAAATCCGGAAAGATTCTTATCCAGGTAACTCAGCTTGACTGAGATTCGAACTCGGGACCTCTTGAACGTGAGGCAGACATGCCACCACCATGCTACCGAGGCGGCCAAAAACCAATTATTCGGTGTATCACATGGATTAGAGGCCATATGGTTATACATGCAATGAGAGGGCAGATGAAATTGCTACAAATTATGCATTATTCCAAAAGCAATTCAGTTTTAGAGGGTCTGCAATCACTTTTGCTAAATAAATAAAAAAATAAAAAATAAAAAAAACTGAAATGTGGAGCAGCACTTGGATAAACAGAAATAAAGGACAAATCACTCGAAATGTATTTTGTCCTACTGTTAATGATCATGTAAACTGCAAGTGCTATTCAACTAATTTCATTTTGACCCCGTTTGCTACCGGACATGGAAAAATAAAGCTTATTTTCGAAGATTCCATGTAAACTCTTCTGATGGATACGTATGTAAATGTGAAAGCGTTTGTGAAAGCATTGAATACTTGTCTAGATGTGATATTCATTCAAGAAGGAGATATAATCTTATTCAACCTCTTTCATATTGTATTACAAACACCGTTGATTAATGCATTTTTTTAAAAAATTTAGAGCATCAGCTTTGAGCACTTTTTTGGCCAAATGTTTAAATCGTTATAACTATTATGTCCAGTTGTTTTAATCTTTGTATTTGTGTTTTTATAACTGGAACGCTAACATACATTACTGGTAAAACGTTTTTTTTTTCATTTGGAGAAATAATGATAATGATGATAATGATAATAATGATGAAGATGATGACGAGGACGAATATTATTAGTATGATTAGTAGCATTAGTAGTTTTAGTATTATTAGTATTTATTATGCGTATCCACGTTGCAGAAAGCTGATTTTGAAATAAATAATCACTACATTGTTTAAATATTAACATACAATATTGACGTATAACAACCCTTTGCACCCGTCTAGTTGCTTCAAACAAGCTAAATCCTAAATATACGTTTTAGAAACAATTACGATCGAATTAATTATTAAACGTACGCTGGTATTTACATTTGATTACCTCCAATTTTGCGGAAAAGCGAGTAAGATTCCTTGTGAAATTACTGACATAGAACATTTTTAATGTACAGAAATATTAGAAAAATACGAATGGAGTAAACGATAATGGAATTCAATGCAGGTTATTACGCCATATTCTCTTAACCATTTTGTAGGTAACGTGCTGAACTTTAGAAAAGGTCTGAGAGCAGAGGAAATAATATATAATTGAAGCTAAAGGTGCAAAGTATTTTTGGACATAAAAGTTAATTATGAAAACGTGTATAATTTTCATCTGTTACTGAAGCATAATACCAGGCTGGACCCTCCTTTCCATTTAGTGGACGACTGTTCACCCTGTGCAGCCACCGTTATCCTTTGCAACCTCCACTCCTGATATTGCGTTGGTGAAGTTCAGGATACAAGCGATGTACCTAGGTGCAGTTACACCGAGAACTCGTAATGGCTGATTATGTTCACTTGCTCTTAACTTCTAAGGTATCTCGATTTCTGTTCACCTTGCAACTTAAAATTTTTTAACCTAATGCTCGCAAACCTACATTACTGGAAAATCTAACTTCCACCTCACTCAATTTAAACTGGGCTGCTAATTACTCTAGGTATACAAATTTGTACTAGCTGCCTCTACATAATAGCGAGAGTATCTCTCTGCTAACCTCCATTATCTGATTATTATTCCCCATTCTTTCTTGTAGAAAAACTATACTTTAAGTATCATCACATTCCCTATCTCAAGCGTCAGTCAATGCTTTAAATAATACTGAATTTTGGTTAAACAGTCAATACCATTCTCCACCTCATTTGTTTTCCCCCACCGAAAGAGCCTCATAACATATGTATATTAACATTGGAGTCTGTATATCGGTATCTTAGCATGAAATACGAGGACTGTTCAATAAAGAATGATCATAATTTATTTACGGTCATAATCTTTCGGACTAAAATACAATCTTATATTCTGTTAGCTTAATGTGAAACAAAGACGCCGTAGTAGTTTCATTGTTGGTACTCCTGGTTCCCGTCTGTGAGAACCAGGCAAGTTCAGATGTACTCAGTATTGCCTACCTCTGCAATGGAGGTAACATGCAGTTAAAGTTGACATTAGAGCAAGATCGGGAGTTTCTTTCAAAAGTAATCACTGCTGATGAAACTTAGCTATATCATTCTGATCCTGAGAGCAAGCAGCAAAGCTCAGTGGAGAAATCTCCTTCATCACCAACCCCCAAAACAAAAGTGGTTGCTTCTGCTGGAAAAGTTATGGTCATCTATTTCTTTGATATTCATGGAATGGTTTATAAGCATGTTGTGCCTGCACAAACAACAGTAACTACAGGGATGTCCTGAAAACATTGCAAATCTCTATCAGGCGCAAAAGATTACATTTCCATGAAGCAGGCTGGATGGTGCACGCGAAAATGCGTGGCCGCATATTGCCCAAGTTTTTGCTGAATTTCTGGCAGAAATCAACGTGAAGTGCATCCCTCACCCTCCCTATAGCCCGGATTTAGCCCCATGTGACTTCTTTCTATTCCCTAACTTGAAGAAACGGTTTCGTGGGAGGCATTATCCATCAGAAGTGGTGGTGAAGGCTGTGGAGGCTATTTTGAAGGATCTCCCAAGAAATGGTTTTCAGCATGTCTTTGAAGACTAGCAGAAACGCCGAGATAAGTACATCTCATTCAGAAGAGACTATTTTGAGAAGGACCATCAACATTATGACGATGAGTAAAGGTACGTTGTCAAAAAAGGTTGTGATCATTCTTTACTGAACAGCCCTCGTACAGTGATTTGTCTACCAACGACAATATGCTAGAAAAGTTGAAAGAATAGGTTACAGGTTTCTATATACATTATAATTTCGAAGAGTTCGTAGCTTTAAACCTTAGCCAGCACAGTTTAATACCAAATATCACGTATAGCTGATCCACTAATGATCCTGCGACTAACTGTCAACACGTATTGCACAATATCACTATGTGTATCACATACAAACTCAGCAAGTAACGATGTTCTCTCCAGCTTCATTCATTAAGCACGAAGCAAATGTAATGACGAGGGGATGATGCTTCTGTCCACCAGATTGAACGATGACTAGTAACATATTTGTATGAATATAACGGCTTATTTCGGTAGTGACAATGTTTGGTGCTAATGCATGTATGTACAAGATAAACTCAATTGTTAGACGTATTCATGAGTTCTGATTGTATTAATATTTGTGACGCCAGGTTGGGCATTTTGGTAACGTTAGAGAGATAGTTTGTACTACTGGGGGAGATCATAAAAACATTTATTAAGTCCTACGATAAAATTCTATGCATGAAGAAATCAGAGTTGGTATAATGAGGCACATTTGTTAAGTGAGTTGGCTGCACTGTCAGAAAAATTAAATATTAGTCCATACTTCAAAGAAGTACAAGTGCAAGAGTCAGGTGTTTCTAATTAGTGATTTTTACATTATTTTAACGCTGGTACCGTTGCACGAATGCCTTTATAAACCTGTACTAATGTCTTCGTTAGTTTAATCCACCATTAACAGAGCTATTTATGCAACGATTAGCCTCTACCAACGAGAAAGATTAGGAAAGACACTTTTTGTGTCACTTCAGAGTGATTGGGATGAACCTTTGCAGATTAGTCTTATTGTACATTTTGTAATAGGTGAAATTGAGATAGGGAAGAAAGAATGAATAGTGAGATATTTGAGAATGGGTCTGTGTTGATACATGACGGTTTTGAGGGGTTGATAGGAATTGCGAGAGGTGCAAAGGTACAGGGTTTGGTACCCGGTGCCGAGATCATATGCTATATGACAAAACTACCAGGTGTTGTAGTGGTTTAAAAGGTAAGGGGTTTTAACCTTTAACCGTATGTAACTGGGAGCGTACCTATGGATAAGGTAGAGCAGAAAAAACATATAATTCAAAACGAACTGAGTAACTGTATTTCAGAGATGCCTAGCGTTTCTACAGGGCACTCCGTGGATCTGGATGAGATCAGGGGCGCATTTGTAACATTTAAATACATAATAACATAATGCAACTATACCTTTAGAGATGCGTTGTTTGAATGGCTGAACCTTGTGCAACTGGCGAGATATGTACGGTTCTGGTGCACCCTGCTGTCGATCTTACTCGTAGAACCACTTTAAAATAAAGTGTTGTTAACGTTTATAGAGACCATCAGCAAGTCCCCTCTCAAATCTCTCTGTCAAATCCTCCAGGTGCTAACTCAACCAAGCTTAAATACGGGTACTATACAAAAGCCAAAATAGCAATTCTCACGCTAACTCTTAATTTCCTCCCAACTATTGCACCATATTGTGCAATCATTGTTTACATCATTGAGGAAATGTTTAGTCCGATTACCGACCACCTAAGCATTATATTCCTTGACCAGCAGGATTTGTCTTTCATTGTATACAACATGGAGAGCATGTTGAGGCCTGTTACAGGCCACCTGTGCATTATTTCTCTTGACCAGCAAGATGTGTCATTCATTGTTTACAACATGCAGAACATGTTGAGGCCTGTTACAGGCTACCTGTGCATTATTTCCCTTGATCAGCAGAATGTGTCATTCATTGCTTACAACATGGAGAACATGTTGAGGCCTGTTACAGGGTACCTATGCATTATTTCTCTTGACCAGCAAGATGTGTCATTCATTGCTTACAACATGGAGAGCATGTTGAGGCCTGTTACAGGCCACCTGTGCATTATTTCTCTTGACCAGCACGATGTGTCATTCATTGTTTACAACATGGAGAACATGTTGAGGCCTGTTACAGGCCACCTGTGCATTATTTCTCTTGACCAGCAGGATGTGTCATTCATTGTTTACAACATGGAGAACATGTTGAGGCCTGTTACAGGCTACCTGTACATTACTTCCCTTGACCAGCGGGATGTGTGATTCACCAGTCCAAAGTACATGTTTTGCCAGTCAGCAGAATTTAAGCTTAATCAATAGCAAACAGCTTTGCTCAAACTCAAGGCACAGGAAATAAATGCTACGTTACAATGATTATAGTAACTTCCAGATCTTGCTCAGCCTATACACGCAACAGTATATATAGTGACCTTCCTACTCTTTTCATTATGTCACATGAAGCAAGTGTTTAGCCACAGCATTTTAAAAAGACAAAATATTTGAAACTCCAATCTAATAATATGAGATGTCACTGTAATGACTGATGAAACAAAGAGTGTTTCAAGATAAATTAATATGTGTTTTAAATAGCATTATACTTTTTCTTAAGTCCTGGTCTATAAATAATAAGATACCCAATAAATTTGCACAAAAGTCGCTCCGAATGAAGACGACCCTATAGGCAGTTCACAGAAACTTCACGATATGTACGGTTGAAACTGGTTTATACGTTATTATCGTCCTACATTTTTCACTCATATACGCTAAAGTTTTAGGATCCAGTCGTTTTCCATTAAAACTTTGCTGAATTATACGCTTTTCAATTGTACTTTTTCTCGGTAATGCGTTACTTTTTCTGTTCTCCATAAACAAAATATACCCATTTATACGTTTTTTTAAAGAAGCGTTACGGTGGATGATGATGATGATGATGATGATGATGATGATGATGATGATGATGATGATGATGATGACGATGATGATGATGATGATGATGATGATGATGATGATGATGATGATGATGATGATGATGATGATGATGATGATGATGATGATGATGATGATGATGATGATGATGATGATGATGATGATGATGATGATGATGATGATGATGATGATGATGATGATGATGATGATGATGATGATGATGATGATGATGATGATGATGATGATGATGATGATGATGATGATGATGATGATGATGATGATGATGATATAAGGGCGCTCAACTGCTTGGTCATCAGCGCCCTTACAAAAACTAATTCATGGCAATAGCCAGATATAAATTATTCAGCATTTAATAGCAGATCAAAACAAAATGACTATAAAATAAATAAGCCCAAAGGGGTAAAAAATAAAAACAATAAAAAATATAAATACCAATAAAATACCAAAAGTCATGCAAATTAATGCTTTCAACATTAACTTGCCATGACAAATGTTACCTGCCCAGTGGTGGACGAACCAATTTGCTCCTTTTCTTTGGGGCAGGGCTAGCGCTTTCGGGAGGTTTCTCTTGCTTTTTCAGGCCGCGCAGTGGCTCAGTGGTTAGACCGCTTGGCTCTCACCAAGGCGGCCCGGGTTTGATCCCAGGTGACCGCAAAGTGAGATTTGTGGTGGAAAACACAGCGCTGGAGCGGGTTTTCTCCAGTTCTCCCGCCATCTCATTCCAACGGTGCTCCATCTTTATCTCGTGTACCATCAGTGTCACTGGCTGCGTGCCGTATGTAGTAAAAGCGGGCGTTAAACACTACATATTTCTTCTGACTTTTCCTCACTGTCGTTTGGGCAGTGAGGACAGGATCTACCCGTTCCACATCCTCACTGGAGGAGGACGGCTTCCGTACTGGTAGCCTCGAATGGAGTCTCTCGACAGGATTGGTAACTGCGACTGGCGAAGATGAAAGTCGCCGATCGGCGTCCTCTCTAGATGATTTCTCAGATGTTGTTGACGGAGATGTTCACGGACTTTTGTGTTGGCTAGCTTTCCTTTCATTGGTCTTACGATTTTCCTTAAGGATGTCCGTTCTGTCATAAGAGGTCTTAAATTTCCTAGGCGATACATTGTATATTACCGGTTCACATGTTCTTGAAGAACATGCTTTCGGCGGTGACTTGGCTGAATCCCTCTTCTTAGGACTGGTCTTGGTCGGCGCGCTCACTGTTGTTCGTGCTGATGTTTGTTGCTTTGGCTGTGATCTTGTTGTAAGTGATCTTTCGCATATTAGTTCCCTGTTTATTTCGCTGGTTTGTGTTGCAATTTCACGTCTAGTTACCGGCTTAAAGTAACGGTCCTAGGTACAGAAGCCTGGCGAATACGCAAGATTTTCCGGGCTTCCACGATGGACACCTTCCCTCTTACCCGGATCTCTTGGATCGCTTTCTCCTTTATAAAACGGGGACAATCTCTGGAGTTTCATGAATGATTACTACTGCAGTTAACATACGTTGTGGGTGAAGAAGTGCGTGCATTGTCATGCTTGACTTCGCCGCAGGCAACACAAGTGGCAACTCCATTACATGAATCACTCGTGTGGTCAAAGCGCTGGCATTTGCAACACCTCAATGGATTGGGTGTATACTGTCTCACTTCAATAGTTCCATACTCTGCGTAATTCTTTTCGGCAGGTATACCCGATCAAAGGTAAGTAACAGGGTACTAGTGGGCACTAGTTCACCTCGTTCTTTGCGGTGAACTCGATATACACTTGTAACACTTTGTTCCGCCAAGTTTTCTTGAATCTCCTCATTGGACATACCATCCAATGCGCTGGTATTTACAACACCACACGAGGAGTTCATGGTCCTATGCAATTCAGCCTGCCTCGGAGAAACTGAGCGTGCCTTTGCGAGATAGAATATATGGCTTTACAGGACCGGCAATATTATCTAAACCTTTCTGAATAATGAACGGCTTCACGGTAGTAATCTTTAGACCTTCCTCAGTTCTACATATAACTAAATAGCCAGGACCACAAGATTCATCTATTTATTTTCCACGTTTAATTTTAGGGTTTGCCATAAAAAATTGAATGTGTTTGATCCGCCAGTGCTCCCTAGCCATCACGGAGCCCAACAAGGGGTCATCCCAGTGGGATGACCGGACTACAAATGGGATACAGCGGGCTCGGCGTCCCACTCACTCTAGAGTTCGGTACAGTACTTAGTCCTGGCTGATTGATTAGGGGTGGGTTAGTACCTAACCTCCCGTTTAGGTGAAGCAGAAACCAAAGTAGTGTATTGGAAATGCGCACCCTTCCCGAATTAAGAAGAGCACTGAAACGGGTTCAGATGCGCATCCCTCAACCACCAGGACAAACCTTTCCACCGACACGGGTCTCAACGCATGACACCTCACCACTAAGAGGAACCCACATCGAGGGTGTCAGTTTGGCTCCGGACCCCGGGATCGCCAATTGCCGTACCTATCGCAGTAGGCCCCTGGTGGAGCGTTACGGTTGTGTGTGCTTGCTTTGTATAGCTTCGGAACTGCCTGGTTTGCGGTATTCAGTGTCGCTTATCGTTTCATTGTCGTCATATGGTTCCAAAAATCTATTAAACTTGGTTGCAACAGTCACTTCTATGCTTTAAGTCGAGTACTGCTAGTGTGTTACTATCATTGTGATTTACCCTTTCATTGTCATATCGTTCCAGCAGTCATTTATCCGTTTCAAGTGGAGTTTCGAGTTACAAACAGGAGAAGAAACATGAGTGAATACCAACACACAAGGAAGAATATAAGAGAATCCTTAACTCTTGGTGAAAATTTAAAATTTCTGGATGAGGTTAAAACAGTTCTAAAGAAACGAAGAAGAATATTGCTGAGCGTTTGGGCCTATCTTACAAAAACTCGACACTCGACTCGACACTAAACAATGAAAACCATAAAAAAATGAAGAGGATATACGGGACGTATCAAAGCCTGGGTGTAGCTATCAAAACGTAAAGAGAATACAAACTGGGCGTTTTGCCGAATTATAAAGGTGTTTTATAGTATGGTTTAATCAACATCGTGAGGAAAAGGTTCCCATCGATGGAAAAGTGTTACAAGAGAAGGCATTAGATTTTGCAAAGCAGCTTAACATCACGGATGACTTGAGAGCTTCTGTTGGCTGGCTCAAATCGTTGAAGAAAATATACGGCCTAAGTGTCCGGAGAATTTGTGGAGAGCCCAGTAGTGCTTATAATCAATATAGCTGTACAAGAAGATCCAAAAGACAGATAAAAATTGAAGATTTCTTAAAGCCATGTGAAGTGCACAGCATATACACGAATTTTATTTGTGTAATTAATAGGAATTTCCATACAATAAAAGAAAAGCAGTTACACGTTTTCCCATTTATACGTTATTTCAGTAGTCTCCCCTGAAAAACCAATAAGTGAGGTTCCACTGTATATTTTTCTGTCCTGTAAATATAATCAATAGAAAGTGTTTTAATTTAAACTTCTAGACACATTTTTGCGAAAGTAAAACTGTAGAAACTTTCTCCACGTGAAAGAGTCCCTTGTAGCGGCCGATTTTCTTGGACCAGATGAGATTCTTCGGAATATTTTGAAATATTTCGCCTCAGGTGATTTGTTTTAATATAGGAAGGAAAAGTGATACAGGGAGAGAGGGAGTTTCAGAGGATCACGAAACAAATATTTCCGGTGAAATCTCGACATCCAACCTTTGGTAAACATTCCTATTGCCTACTCAAGTAGGTGGCAGAGAAAGTAAAACTCATAACAACAATGTGCAATTGAACAGCGGTGAATATAACCATTCCCCAACACTCTAAAGGTAAACGTTTGAGAAATGAAAGCATCAACAGAAATAACAGTCTCAGTTGTTAATACTATAACATAATTTGGCCTACTGAAGATATTACGACGGACAAAGCAACAGAATAACAGAAAAGTCAAGTTTATACACAAACGTATAATAGGGAGATAAACAGCGTTTCGTACTGAAAACAAAAGAACCAGAAACGTTGTCCAGCACTTCAGTATAACGTTGGAAAGAAACAATAGCTATCGACGTCTTGTGCAGCTAGAGCGCAACTAACTCGCACGGTTTCTGTGTTAGCTGTCAGATACAAGAGACAAAGACAGTGGTGGGGCCGCGGGTGTTATGTTTAGTAACAGGTAGCTATATTAGCCAAAGAAATATTACAAAACAAAATCTAGAAACTGAAAATATTTTAGCAGGGAGTAGTCAGTATTTAGTAATAATTAAAATATAATACACAAAAGTATAAATTAATGTGTATAAAGAGAAAACAGTTGAATATCCACAGTAACGGAGGGAAAACAACAAAGGGTTTGCGCTGTTAGAGAAGAAAATAAAAAAGCCTCCAATAGACGTTAAGTGAACACGCAGTAGACGTGTTTGAGCCACATAGAGCAATGCAAGGTACAGAAAAATGAGTTTAGAATAGTTACCAACATTGCGTGCGGTGAAGAATTTCGGTAATTAGAATTAAATTTAAATAAAAAGGTCACCGAATGTGAATTATATCAATCCAGCACTAATAAGTTGCGTTGCTTTTCTTATTACCATACATTTATTGATTGAATTTATCCATACACCAGACATACGAATAACAAATCCCTCTCATTATAGAAACAAACATTGGATGAAACTAAAGTTACTATTATGTGTTTCAAATGGGAAGGTGAAATGAAATGTGAGGTGTTTAGCGCCCGCTTTTACTACATATGGCACCGCAGGCAGTGACACTGATGATGCATGAGATGAAGATGGAGCACCGGTGGAATGAGATGGCGGGGGAAACCGGAGGTCCCGGATAAAACTCGCCCCAACGCCGTGTTGTCCAATACGAATCTCACTTTGGGGTCGCCTGGGATCGAACCCCGGCCGCCTTGGTGAGAGCCAAGCGGTCTAACCACTGAGCCACGGCGTGTTCAAATGGGAAGGTGTTTGTCTTTGAGCGCTACTAGGCGAGGAACCAATCGTAGTTCTGCGGTGTTGTCATATTGCATTCCCGCTAAGTGGTGTGTGACTAGCGCCAACCTAATCAATCTGTATGAAATACTATTCGAGCTAAGGCAAAAACTGAGTTTTACCGAAAATGATCCATGTGGAAATTAGAGAGTACTATATCTAACATAACTATGAAAACCCCATATGTTTAGCTCAAATAGTTTTTTCCAATACAAATAAATAAACCACTATTACCTGTAATATAACAATAAATCGTGACGTAAGCACTGTATGAATATTGTCGCGGCGAAAAGGCACGGAAATTTCGGTGCCGAGAGAGAAGCGCGGTTTCTGTACACAATACTGCAGAGAAAGACAACAGACAGATAGGTTTCCCGTAGATAACGAGCTCACCTAAGCAGATAAACATAGCGCTTGAGATAAAACATTTATCGAAACAAACATACTGAGATAAATGGAAATTTCTAGTTACTTCTGGACTGATAGAGATTGTTCGCGTTCTGGTTTATTTGCGAATCGTCCAGAAATTATCTGTGAAGTATTTAAAGAGGCAACGATTGCCCAAGAGTAGTTAGTTGTGAAATGAGAGATAGCCAGCTGTGTTATTGTAACGAGAGCTAAGGATGTAATCTGCTGTCACTGTTATTGTGATCGACCTTGGTAGACTGATGGTGTATGCAACGTAATGCTGCTATAATCTATAAGAGTATTTCTACGAAAATAAAGGAGATTTTTAGTTTCTGCAACTCGGCCTCTTAATTCTACGACCCACAAAGTTACAATATCATTATTGGTTGGCATGTATGTGTGCACGTATATTTGTAATTACTCAGAACTGTAACGTAAATGTTTGACATGACGTAATAAAAGAATTAATTTGAATAATCCCATTGGAGCGAGAGGAAAAAATAAATTTTCTGCTGCCCTGGCAGAACGTGTCTGGTCACATTAGATCTTTGTTTATGAACGGTTCGTAATCTTTATTTATTCTAGAGAGAACAAAGTGGTTGGTGTGTATGTATGTACATATACCTTTAATTACTCAGAACTGAAATTTAAACTACTTCATGACGTGATAAAAAATTACTGTGAAAAAATCAAGGTGTTAAATTCGAGAAAGAGCAAATACTTCATTTCCTGTTAGCCTGTGAAATGCTGCATTCTTATATTTATGAATGAATGCTGGACAGTAGTGTTTATTTACTCTGGAGAGTTCAGATCAACATCATTCAGTTGTTCTTTGCATAACAGTAGAGTAAGAGTAAAATAGTGCAATGGCTTTTTGCGGTGAATATAGTGGCAGGTCAAAAAGGCAATTATTGCGAAGTCATGATCAAGTATCGTTTTTCAGGTGTACACGTTCTTCTAAAATTTGTGCAATGAGGAATATAGAAATCAGCTCAATTTCAAAAATGCTCAACGGCTTACTGTTGAAGCGTGTCGTGTAGGTAAAACAAGTGTGTCCCGCATTTGGATTAGAAAAGCAGGTAATTCACAAACTATAGTTATAATATTTAAAAGTATACATAATTTGCGAAAATGCTTTTTCCAATTTTGATTTTGGCAACTGCATCATTGTAAAAGTTTGTAAAATATAATTCGCTTACCCTTACATCTATCGCCAAGGAGACGTGGGAGAGAGACTTATAAAAGGAGTGGGGTAACAAGCTGGCAACGCTGAATTTGATACGGCATATGATTAGCTGGACTCCAGAACCCTTCCCCTTTGAACACATAATAATAAAAATGTAACGGTAACATTGCGGCATAAAAATGCTATAAAATTTCCCCACATTTATTACGAGCAACGAATGTGAGAAATATTAATGTTTTTTGATACTTTGTAGACATAAAAATGTAAACCTACTCATAGGTATGAGTTATTGTGAAAGATCAAGGTCATTTGTTATTGTTTTCATATATTTTTTTAATTACAGAAAGGGACATACTTATGGCTATTAGAATTTGTATGTTTAACCGGGAGAAATTTTAGTCCCATTTTGTTTACTGGTTCCCAAAGTTGTCAATAAATAGCTATAAACTACTATTTTACTTCAGTTATCACTGAAGTGATATATAGTAAACATCGCTGAAAAATAATTCCTCACCACGAGTCCCATATTCAACAAAGAGTCAAGTTACAGAACACAACACATAAGGGTATTATTTCTTTTTTGTTGTGCAAAGAGGTCATAAGTTGTACAACGGGTTTAAAACGTTACTATAAATGAAACCTTTCAAAACATAAGTTGCATAAACCTCCAAATCATTTAGAAGGTCTAGAACACCTGAAGCTTAGGATGAGTACAACGTCAAAGGACTGTATCTTTACCCATGACCACTAAGAAGTAAAGAAAGAAGACGCTGAAGACATCCAGAACTTAAAAAATATTAACTGCTCCGATGTACCTATTTTCATACTTAACGCTTGTAAATAAAAGTGCTTATTTAATAAATTTTGTTGGTAACATTTAGTAGTATTGTATGTACTTAATAGGTGGAAGAATTATTCAGACAAAATTAAGTGCATCCTACAAAGAATACACATGGTGAACATAATATAAAGTAGGACAATGCCAGACAGGATATTTTGGTAAAATTACTTTATTGAAATAAATGAAACATGAAATGGCAGGGTTCAGGAAATATGAAGAAACAAGATCAAGAGGGAACAGAAACAAATATCTGGGAAAATCACTGAAAGAGAGGGATGTATTAGCCAGTGATCAGGAGACATTTCAATAAATATTAGAAGAGGAAATGTCCGAGAAACTAGAAGCAATAGATATGCAAGGAAATTAATGACAAGTAATTTTGGCTGGCTGTTGAAATAAATGAAATACAGTTTCAGCTGCTGATGAAGGCATAAAAGAAAGTCAGCTACTGAAATAACCGTAAATCAGAGCTAGTTTATAAAATGCAGGAAATTACATCTGGAAATGTTTAATTTGAGACAGAAGCAATCGTAGATATCAAGCATATTTTCAATAACGAATAGATGAAATCTGAGACAATTTTGTAACCATGCATGTCATTGTAAATTCCAATATTTACGGACGAACCCCAACTTTACGTACTCGGACGTTAAATCATATCGGTCGGTGAATTTGAAGGGGGAAATAATGTGTAGTGTTTAACGCCCGCTTTTACTACATACGGCAACGCAGGCGATGACACTGATGATACTTGAGATGAATATGGCGGGGGAAACCGGAGATCCCGGAGAAAACTCACCCCAGCGCCGTGTTTTTGCACCACAAGTCTCACTTTGCGGTCGCCTGGGATCGAACCCGGGCCACCTTGGAGAGCGCCAAGCGGTCTAACCACTGAGCCACGGCGCAGCCATGGGGAAATGATGCTCAAATGTGTCCAGGGTACATGAAGCTTAGAGCCACCCCACATTTGTGTATAAGGAAAAGGGAAAACCCCGGAAAAACCTTGTCCAGGTAACTCACCCTGACCGAGATTCGAACATGGGACCTCTTGAACGTGAGGCAGACAAGCTACCATCTGCGCTACCGGGGCGGGCAAGGATGATACCTTAATTATGTATTTAAAAAACGGCAATAGTTAATGGACGCTTAGAAACCATCAGAAAAGTTGTTCACAGGACTGTGTTACATGTGTAGCAGTAAAACGGAGAATAATCATAGACCACTGAAACTTGTAACAGAGATGGTAAGCCAAAGCTAGTAAAAAGATATTTACGAGAGTTTGTGGACACGATTAACTTTCCAGGCGCACCTAATGTTTATGTAAATAATGACAGCGCTGAAGTAATCACCAATGATTAGGAAAATTGTAGCATCTATGGATCTTCCAAAATGAATGAAAAGTACTTATTTTTTATTTGCATCCTCCAACTTTAAATCATCGGACGATGAATGGAATAGTTGAAATGAAGTTCAAATGAGCCCAGGGTCCATAGAGCTTAGAGCTATACGACATTCGTCTTTCAGGATAAGGGAAAACCACAGAAAACCCCTATCCAGGTAACTCAACCTTACCAAGATTCGAACTCGGGACCTCTTGAACGTGAGGCAGACACGCTACCATCTAGGCAACCGAGGCGGACAAAACGTACCTTGAACATACCAAAATGTACCGCATAGCTCAAATAATTGTACTTAGTAAAGCACTCTATTCTAAATAATTAATGTCAGAGATAGTAACACAAACCTTCTTGCGCGAACAGGGGACAATGACGAGCGAGTCCTTCAAGAATTAGATTATTTAAGACTAAAATAATTCAATGCAGGTTAAGAGTGCAAGTCCAGGCTAAGAACACGTCTTGGAAAATAGGCAGCAGAACTGAAGAATGAAACTAAAGGATGATGATACAGTACACTTGTGAATTATTTCTGACACGTTACTGCGGATAATCGGTTCCAAACGAGATAAGAATGGAATTAGCCAAAGGGAAATATAGCCCTGGCGCCAACTTCGCGATGATAGACTATTTCATGCATATCGCAAATAAATCTCACATATCGGAGCTGCCAGTGTGAGTAATGAAACGATCAGTACCACAAGTTATTTCCCAAAGAACATTGAGAGCGCTTTAATCGTTGCAAAGCCAATCGATTTTAGATTCATAAAATTGCTAACTCTTCTCTAGACAAAAGCAAGAAAACGTACGTTCAATCAGAGATACCAACATCACGTGAAAATAACTGAACGCATACATAAATAACGACTGCCAATGTGACAAAGATACGGTACAAAACATTCGAAGTAAAAGCTGTACACAAATTCAAAACAAAAATTTCCGAAGAGTAAGAGAGACACACTTCAAAGAGGTAACCAATCTTCCAAGGACATAAGAATGTCCTACAGAAATGGTATGTCATAATATGATTGCATAAGAAAGAATGGACACTGCAGGAATGAACAGTTGAAGTTGTATGACATTCTACGGGGACAACAGCATCTATTACGTGTTTCAAATGGGAAGGTGTTTGTCCTTGAGCGCTACTAGGTGAGCAACCACTCGTGGTCCTGCGGTGTTGTCATAAGTATTGTATTCCCCCTAAGAGGTGTGTGACGAGCGCCAAACTAGTCAATCTCTAATAAATACTATTCGCGCTAAGTCAAAAATTCGATTTTGCCAAAAATGATTCATGAGAAAGGAGGGAGTAGTGCATTTACCTTAACCGTAAAATCCCTATATTTTTAGCTCAAATAGTTTTTCTAATACAAATAAAGTAGATACCATTATATTATAACAATGCATTGCGACGTAAGCACTGTAATTAATATCATTATTTGTTGCCACGTATGCGTGAAGGTATATTTGAAATTACTCAGAACTGAAACGTAGGCATTTGACATGACGTGATAAAAGAAATATGTACTTTGAATAAGCCAAGGTGTTTGTTAAATTCAATGAGAGGAAACGATACACTTCTTGCTGGTCTGGCAGAACGTGTCTGGTCTCGTTATATCTTTGTTTATGAATGGTTCGTAATCTCTATTTACTCTTGAGAGTTCAAAGCTGCATTATTCAGTTACTCATCCATGAAAAAGTGTATCAGCTAGATCAATGAGACACGATCCACCTTACCCCTTACTACTGCTAGAACAATCCAATTGAGCTAATGTGGGCTCAAATTTTGTTGTAAACGGAAATGATATTTTTAAACTGACTGACGACGAATGACTTATTCTCGAAGAAATTGACAAGGAACACAGCAAGACTGGGAAAACTGCGTTAGAGATCAGATAAACTACAGGAAGACTACTTTTGAAAACAAATAGCCCGTAACGAGATTTTGGAACTTATCATAATAAATTTACAGTACTCAGACGTTGAAGACAATGACAATGACGAATTATCTCTTAACGTAAGTAACATTCACAGCTATACGGATACACCGCTGGTATTTTCGTTGGGTTAGAAAAATAAGTAATCCATAAACTATAATTAACTTTAAACTAAATATTTAAAACATTTGCGTAGTATACGAATATTCATTTTCCAATTGTGATTTCAACAACTCATTATTATAAAACTTTGGAAAATTCAGTGTGCTTTAGCGCCTAGAACGCTCGCAAGTGTGCGAGAGAGAGAGAGAGAGAGAGAGGGGGGGGGGAATGGTGGGGATAACGAGGTGGCAACAGTGAAAGTTCTACCACATCTGATTGGCTACAGGTAAGAACTCTTCCCATTTGAAACACACAATAAGCAAGCAGTGTATATCAAGGTAAAGGTTGCCGAGGACATTTCAAAGAACCCGGGTAAATTACGAACCTCCAAGACTATATATACATGATGCAAAAAAACCTGCCGGAAACCTGGAAAAACGCAAAATAAATTTTGGTACGAGCAGTTTCCCATGCAAAATGATACTCTAAGCCGGAAAGTTGCCTAACGCGGAAGCTGCCTAACCGAATAAAACGTATTAATTTATATGTAATGGCTTAACACGAACGTTTTTTAAATAGTGCAATGATTTAGAGCGCGACTCTACTTAAACTGAAGCTCCATGAACCATGAAGTCGTAAACACTAACCCTTCGAGGAAAAGAAAAAAATGCATGTCTTCTCAGCTCTCTTCCAACACGCATGGTGAGGGTACAACTGTTTCACACTGTGTTCATTCTGAGTTACCTACTTACAAGTGATCAAGTACGAGTGTAACAAAACTGTGAGTTTTGGTGATTATGAAAACACAGTTTCTATGTACTCATATTATGTAAAATTAGTTCGAAACATAAGATAAGACCTGAAGCTTTCCTGGCGACGAACATGCTCAAGTTGTTCTCGGGAAGCAAGGCAGGTGAAAAGATGACGAGGAATCGACGTTTCGGGAGTGTGCATCTCTCCCATAGAGGATATTTATTAAATGTTATATGCACAAATGAATCACTAGGTATTATAAAAATGTAAACAAAGACAAAAGACTATCAAAAAGAGAATTACTGAACAAAAGACTCATGACCTAGCATTTAATTTACTGAAAACAGTCTTTTGATCAGTAATGCGAATTTCGATAGTGTTTTTCCTCTGTTTATATTTGTGTTATATCCAGTGATTCATTTAATAATTATCCTGATGATGGGAGAGATACACACTCGCCATGCTTCGATTTCTAATCGTCTTTTCACCTGGGTTGCTTCCCGAGAACGATATTTCCTAAAAAATATATTAAAAGGTGTCCTGCAATTATATTAGCAGCTAATCCAATTACTTGAAAAAACATAAGATATTATCACTGGAAGAAACAATTTGTTACAGAAGGATATGAAAAAACAGAAGCCCAGCTAGAATACTAACTGTGTTGTTTAAAGTTGGAAAAATTCAGATTTTAAGATTATGAAAAAATAAAAATTTAAGACGAGTGGTTCAAGCGAACAGAAGGGCATGTGAAACGCCGGATAAAATATACAGGGTATGACGAGCTGAATCGTGTTGTAACTGTAGTTTTGAGTTATATTTAAAAAAGGTATGAAAAGTTTATACATTTATAAAAAATGAGTGTGTAAATTTATTTAGTAATTTAAATAAATAAAAATACATGTAATTTTGTGGTTGGCTGTAGTAATAATTGTTTGACGTAATGTTGTGGCGTGGCATTAAATCGGCCAATCACAAAGTTAAGATAGCAGTAACGATAGTTATGAAAAAATCAATAATCTTGATAGAGATGTTTTGTGATCTAAACTGTGATGAATAGTTGTGCAGGATCAAGAATTTTATGTAATTAACCGAAGTTATTTATCCAGTAAGTAAGAAGTAAGCTGGAGGTAACATGCAAGTGACTGGGAAAGTAAGTTCAAGGAAAATGTAATCCAAATAATAAAATAAAATTGTTACAAAATTTGACTTCTCCGAAACTTTATTCCGAACACGCCTGAAAACTATATGTCAGTCACATGAATCTTATTTAATCAAACACAATCATCAAGAAACAACTCAAAATACAAAGAAATAATCTTGTTATATTTAGCTTCTCGACTTGGGTCTTCAAAACAGTCAACGTGCATCCCATTTCCAACATAGAAATCTTGCTACAGTGCTGTGTTCGAGTGGTTTGTTAATGCGCGCGCTAAAGGGATTCCCATTTCTGAATCATTGCTTCTGACTCAACTTTTAGATACAGGAAGACAATTTCAGAGCTTCCAGTGAATGCCTCAAGATTTGCAAACATCATCATAACATTGTTCGAATGCTGTGGGAGGTGAAGCAAATGATGTTGATATGCAGACAGTTGCAGATTGGAAAGGGAAAATTACAGACGGTAGAAACTAACTACAATTATTGTATGTAAGTTGAAAATATATAGCAAAAACCATATCAGCATATTATTATTGACACTTCATTCTACGAGGGCTATCCAGAAAGTAGATTACGTTTTGGAATAAAAAGTAAACAAAGTATAGGAAACAAATTTTATTATATACAGATGAAAGCCACACTCAAATACTACTTTTCGACATAGTCACCATTCAAATTAAGGCATTTATCGTAGCGATGTACGAGCTTGGAAATTTCTTCGTCGAAAAATTCGGCCGCCTGCGCCTTCAACCACTTCGTTACCTCTTCTTGCAGCTGTGCGTCGTCATCAAAACGCTGCATAGCCAGCCACTTCTTCATTGCTGGGAATAGGTGGAAGTCGCTCGGTGCCAGGTCGGGACTATACGGCGGATGAGGCAAAAACTCCCACTTAAAAGATTCAAGAACTTCACGAGTGACATTTGCCGTGTGGGGCCGGGCGTTGTCGTGAATCAACAAGATCTTAGAGCTCAACATTCCTCTGCGCTTGCTTTGAATGGCTCTTCTGTGTTTTTGGAGAGTCTGGCAATACCTTTGAGAGTTTATTGTAGTGCCTCTTTCCAGGAAGTCCACCAAAATCACACCTTTTCTGTCCCATAAAACAGTCGCCATCATCTTCCTTGCCGACATTGTTTGCATGCATTTCTTGGGTTTTTGGGGAGAACTTGTGTGCCCCCACTGCATTGATTGCAATTTCGTTTCACAGTTCACGTGTTTCACCCATGTTTCGTCACCAGTAACGATGCGATCGAGTAAAGAGTCACCATCCTTATGGTAAACGTCCAAAAAGTTCAACGCTGCAGCCATTCGCTGATTTTTGTGGTCCTCTGTCAAGATTTTTGGAATCCATCTTGCACAAAACTTGTGGTAACCAAGCTTTTCGCTGATGATTTCGTGCAACAAACTTCGCGAAATTTGTGGAAAACTCAAAGAAAGTTCCGATATTGTGAACCTTCGATTTTCACGGACTTTAGCATCGACTTTTTCGACAAGTTCGGCAGTCACTATGCTGGGTCTCCCACTTCGATCTTCGTCGTGAACATTGGTTCGGCCATTTTTAAATCTGATGACCCACTGACGCACTCCACCATCAGTGATAATGTTGTCCCCATACACTTCACAAAGCTGCCGATAGATTTCTATCGGTTTACAGTTTTTTGCAGTCAGAAACCTTATTACTGCACGCACCTCGCAGCTCGCGGGATTTTCAATTAACGCAGACATTTCTAACCGTCACAGTATCTGAACGGAGCACAGCACGAACCTCTCACTAGCACGGCTAGATGCCGACTGAGCTGCGCAACGCTCTGACCCCAAGATGGCCGCGCTAGCCCCGCCCCTAGCGGAAACAGACGAAAACGTAACCTACTTTCTATATAGCCCTCGTATATTGTGACTTTGTGGGTTCATAGAATTAAAAGGCCCAGTTGCAGAAATTAAAAGACTCCTTTATTTTCGTAGAAATACTCTTATAGCTTACAGCAGCATTATGTTACATACACCATCAGTCTACCAAGGTCAATCACAATAACAAACAGTGACAGCATCCTTAGCTCTCGTTATAACAACACAGCTGGCTGTCTCTCATTTCACAACACTGTTTCACACTGACCCACTTTGCGAGCCGTCACATGCTTAAATACCTAAGTCTAGATTCGAGATATTTCTGGAAAAATAAAGAAACCAAATAATCAAGATATTACCAGAAAGTTCCATTTATCTCAGTTTGTTTGTTTCGGTAAGTCTTTTATCTCAAGCGCTATGTTTATCTGCTTATGCAGGCTCGTTGTCTAAAAATTTATCCGCCTACTGTTTTCTTATTTGTGTCGAAACATTTATGTATGTTGCTGTGACAATATTCTTACTTCTCTGTAAACCTATGCGACTATAGCTTTTGCAATTTCTTTGTATGCAAACACATCACTGTAAGACGGAACCCTGTGTAAACGGATAAAAGTGCCAGAACTATCGCGTGCCGCTTCAGAGAGGTTTTGCTGTAATTCCAAAAGGGAACATGGAGAAAACCTGTTATCCGCTGCTAAAGTGTAACACAAACGAATGATAGTGTTTATTCCATTAGAACTGGAATTACCCTACAAGAAACCCAGACCGATGTTATGCCAAAGCTCCTGTCTATTACACAAACTCTTATAATTCTGCCACTAGCAGTACGAAATACAGTAGCACTGATGTTAATAGGAAGCAAGCACACATAATATAAATATGCAGTATCTACCATTAAAGTTTATATACATTTACATCGATATAAGCGACAAATTGTCATGATTGATACGAGAGTATCTAAGTTAGTATGGAGTGAAAATTGGCTATTACAGATAGCACGCTTAATCGTGATGCTGGATTTTAGTTCAGCTCCTCTTGGAAAACGGCCTTAAAATGGAAATCCGTCGGTTTAAGAAGCAAAGATCAATACAGCTTGACAATCAAGTTAAGTAATTACGTTTCTTTGACAAATTTTCTATACTCACGCCATCTCCTGACCTGGCATTTAATTAGTGAAAATAGTCTTGCTCAGTAATGCGAATTTTGATAGTGTTTTGTCTTTGTTTATAGTTGTGTTATATCCAGTATTTCATTTTGTGATTATAACATTTTATAAATATTCTGATGATGGGAGAGATGCACGCTCCCGAAACGTTGATACCTAATCATCTTTTCACCTGGCTGGCTACCCGAGAGAAAAGTGGGCTATTCATTTTTGTGAATCGAATAATATATGACAGTATGAATTTATTTCGTATGTACGAGTAGTATCGAAGATGGCGTGCTCACATCGATCGCCTTATATCACTGGCCTCCGGGTGACTTTCAAAACCCTGACCTCTTTTGCATCCTCGTTTCAGCTTCGGCCTACAGTCTTCATTGTTACTCTACTAATCACTCGTTCGTCCGCTTATTACTTATGCTTGCCAAGTGTGGGGGCCGCACACACATGTCATCTGCGTCGTCTTCAAGTTATACAGAATCGCTTCATGCGCATCGCTAACAACGCTCCATGGTTCATCCGTAATCAGCAGTTCCATCACGAACTAGGACTGTTACCTCTTCACGAATACATTCGTAGGATCGCCCGTCGCTTGTTTTCCACGCTGCAAGAAGCTCCAGGAGCTGTGCATTATAACATCGGCGTGCGCACGCACCAACCCTCACGCTTAAAGAGGAGACTACCACAGGACCTCCTTCTTAGTGTTAGGCCGCGCCGTGGCTCAGTGGTTAGACCGCTTGGCTCCCAACAAGGCGGCCCGGGTTCGATTCCAGGCGACCACAAAGTGCGATTTGTGGTGAATAACACGGCGCTGGGGCGGGTTTTCTCCGGGACCTCCGGTTTCCCCCGCCATCTCATTCCACCGGTGCTCCACCTTCATCTTATGTACCATCAGTGTCACCGCCTGCGGTGCCTTATGTAGTAAAAGCGGGCGTTAAACACTACACACGTGCTTCTTAATGATGCATCTGATTCCAGTGATTCTAGTGCTTAATGCATGTCTTACATCCTCAATATTGACATAATTTCTCAGAGTATTATTATTGCACTTCTAACTTATTGTAGTTAGGGGGCGGCCCGTTAGCCTACCCCTGAGTGATATTGTTTTTTAATGTACTGTTCTGTTACCTTCTTTTCACTCTGATCTGTAAAGCATTGTACTGCTGATCGATCAATAACAAAATTATAAAAATGAATGAAGTTACAAAGTGACGCTTTAATAGAACGTGATCTAACAAAGCTAGATTTTGATCATCGAAGTGTAGTTGTAAAGCTGTGAATAAAGGTTCTAATATTCCCCGTACTGCAAGAGGAATATGCAATAGGTAAATGACCCGCAAGCAAAGTACTACAGGCTGGCCCCGTACCTCAGTCGGTGGAACACCTGCCTGCCGTGCTAAGGTTCTCGGGTTCGATGCCCGGCGGTGGGGGTGGGGATTTTCCTCTGTCCAAGATAATTCCTCATCTTCCCCAGAGATTGAAAGTATGAATTGGAGTGCGAATGTGTGCGTGATGTAATGATTGAAACCAACTCGAACAAGATTTAACACCTTCGATACGTTTCAAAGGAGAACGGACGCCAATATGACCATAGCAGTTAAGGGCGGGGTATAAATGGAACAAAGAATAAAATAGCAAATTAAAATACGAGAAAAATTATACCAGAACGAGCGTTGCCTCCTGGAATTAATAAATATTTTTAAATAAGATATGGTGGTACAAAACGAAATTCTGCCATTGAAGGTTGGTGACGTTTGTCATGATTCCTGTGGCAAAATACATTGTATATGGTATAATAGAGAGAAATGTAGAAGTTCTCTCGCCATCATATCATGCAACGACCCCGGCAACAAGGCCAAGACGAAGTTAGCTTTACCAGGAAACTAACAGAAAGATATGTAGTCGTGAATCAAAAAGTAGAGTTTCACCAAAAAGAAAGCTGGAAAAGTTGCTGTAAAAAACTTGCACTTATTCAGGAAGATACCTGGCGCTTGCAAAGTTTATAAACATACTTCTGGAGTCGCAAACTCTCAACAATTTCAACACAAAGCACGCCCGATTCCAAATGTGATCAGGGTTGAAGTTGACTCTCTGATAGAACAAATGCTTAAAGGAAAGAAACAGATGAACGAAATCTGAATTCCTAACTTCAAATTGGTGGATACACAAACATAAAACTAATGAACTGAGGATGATAAAAGATACCAGAAAATTAAACTTGCGCACAAAAGTACGTGGTTTACCGGAAAAAAACCAGTCAGTTAGATAATTTAATGTCATGTCGGCACGTTGGCCATAGTGGCTCAAGAGTTAGAGCGGCTGGACGGCAACCAGAAGATCCCTGGTTCAAATCCCGGCTATGGCATTGAAATTTTCAGTGTGACTTTATCTTTTCATATTTTACCCTACACACGGCCAATTTGAAGGAACAATTAATTTGCAAGTATAGTATATGTCATACGCTTATTACATCTGCAATGTCCATATGTAAATTTATGACCTAAATAACGATTTATGTAATTTACATCCTCCAACGCTGTCATATCGGACGATGAATGGTATGGGTGAAATGATGCTCAAATGAGCCCATGGTCCATAGAACTTAGTTACCCAACGTTCGTCTTTCAGGATAAGGTAAAACCCCGGAAAAACCCTATCTAGGTAAATTGCCCTGACCGAGATTCGAACTCGGGACCTTTTGAAAGTGAGGCAGACACGCTACTATCCACGCTATCGTGGCGGGCAAAAGATATATAAACTTTTGGGATATGTAATTTCTCAGGAAGGGATAATATTGATCTTGAAAGAATAAACCCAAAACAAGGAATAGTTCATCGCCAGAATAAGAAATAATTCGAAAAAATACTACCAATTTGAGACCTGAATCCTTCCTGACGAAGAATATATTAAATATATTTCTGGCTTGAAGCCCAAGAATATCTTGAATACGAGGATGGCCTGAAAACTTTCCGACCCTAAAATGAAGATGGCAGAAATCGCAAATAAAAGGTAGGAAAAAAGACACTAGTAGATTTAGTTGCTCGTGTGTTTTCAGTTACCAACATTTCAGCTATTTTCGATGCTCCGTTGTTATGTAACAGTCGTTTGAGTTGATGTGCTTTTTTATGAAAATGGACAAAATAGAGTATCGAGCTGTCATTACATAGGACTAGTGGGAGTAGAACCTCTGCGCTTAACTGCTTCACTGCCATTAAATATTTGTTGGGATTCTGTGTAAGGGGACTCTGCACTAGCACAGTGAAATTTGGGGCAGCTGAATTTAAACGTGGCCGTAAGAGCTTGGGAGGCGATGAACGTTTGGGACGTCGAAAAACTGCAACTACCGATGAAAATATCGCCGAAGTTCACCAAAAGTGTACTAGACGACCACCGAATTAAAGTGAGAGATAGATAAGCTTAGGAACATATCAAAAAACGTGTTTGCCACATATTAAAGCAACATTTATACATAAGAAAGCTGCCCGCGAGTTGGGTGCCGCGTTTGTTCACGTTAGACCAAAAGCGTTTTCGAATGAGCATTTCCAACGCTCTGTTGGAGCAATTTAGGCGCCATAAATCCTAGTTTTGGTTCAGATTAATTACTGTAGATGAAACTTGGATACACCATTATACGTCCGCAACAACAATACAGTGCAAACAGTGGACAGCGAATTGAGAACCGGCTCAAAAAAAAAAAAAAAAGCAAATTTTTTCTCGCCTGGGAAAGTGATGGCGACTGATTATTTTGGAATAGTCATGTAGTTATTTTAATCGATTATTTTCAAAAAGGGAAAACCATTACAGGAGCATGCTACGCATCATTTCTTGGCAAGCTGAAGGCAGAACTTGTGGAAAAACGGCCACATTTGCAGAAAAATAAAATCCTGTTTCACCAAGTCATAGCACCATCTCACACCTCAGTGGTTGCAGTGGCGAAAATTCACGAATTATGGTTTGAACTACTTGGCCATCCACCTTACTTACCAGGTCTAGCCCCAAGCGACTTCTTTTTGTTCCCTCATCTGAAAATTGCGTTCAGAGGACAGATTTTTGTCAAATGAAGAGGCAATCACCTTCGTGAGTAATTATTTTGTAGAGATAAACGCTCAGCTCTATTTGAACAGGTTACAGAGATGGGAGCTTCGCTGGGAGAAGTGTGTAGAGTTACAAAGGGACTATGTATGTTGAGACATAAACAAAATTTGAAAAAATGTCTTGTATCTTTATTAGGTCGGAAACTTTTCAGACCACCCTTGTGTACTACCAATTTAGAGAACGATAGCAAATTTTTCATAGAATTCTCCGACAAAAAGAGAAATAAATTGTTAAAGATATAATCCAAGTGGAACTGGAGAGAGAAAGGTTAGAAATTGTTAATCCAAATGACATTTCTTGTAGTCTTAAAATATTTGTAGCCTTACCGTTGTAACTGTAGGATTATAAACTGCTCTGTAATATGTAAATATTAAAACTTAGGCACTATAATTATTATGACCTTGTAGGGGAAGTCTGTGCACATAATATGCAACTAGTTTATATAACACTAACATTCAGAGAATAATGATACAAGTTTAATAAAGTGTTCAAACAGTTGAAAGCGTATATGTATATATACATTGCGTAATATAACACCAACTAATTTGCGGTAAAATTAAACTCAAAATAATTTTTGGGAGGGTATTCTGCACTGCGACCAGTCTTGGTCTATTGTACCTTATGCCCCAAAGTGGGGAATCTTCGGGAGGAAGAATGATGCTAAATGAGACAGAGGGCAGCCGTCTCAATGAGCCACCGCAGTGCCGAGGGCAGGGTCCCTACATTCTAAAGTATGCAACTTTAAATTCACTGGGCATATAAGTGCATATAATTAATCTTAAATCACAAAAAACGTGAAACCCTTTAAGATAAAATAACTGCAGCAATAATGCATTTCATTTCCTGCAAACTTGTATCCATTTAACTCGGGTACTAAACAAGTGTAAAGACTGCAGGACTGAAGTATAATTTGCGCAAAATAGGTGTTCTATTAAACTTTAAGGGCACTATGTGTCTTTGCAAACATATCTGAAGAACTTCTATGTCTCATTAACTAAGAATTGAAACAGTACCGGACAGAAGGCTTACAGCCCTTGCGAGAAAATTCTCCTTTTGTACGTCATGAAAAACAAATACTTGACTGAAACGTAAAGAGAACGTTATTGCATGTTGGTCTTGGTATGGCATATGGCGTTTATTGACTTTGAAAAAGCCTTCGATATGGTACACCGGTGCAAAATGTAGCAAATATTGGGAGAACGAGGATACCCACAACAATTAGTAAAAATGATACAATGCTTATACTTCCAAACAAAAATAAGTGTGAGGATCAATGGTAAAATTTCTAAAAAAAATTATTACTAATCAGAGTGTCAGACAAGGGTGTAGTTTATCACCTACACTTTTTAGTATTAATATTGACGACCTAGTGTGCAAATGGAAGCAGCTAGTGAATGTAGGTTTTAAAATTACAAATAAAAACTTTTTTAAATATTTTATTGTTTGCTGACGACTTAGTTGTTATACAAAATAGCGAGTCTGCCCTGCAGAAATCTATTTTTAAACTTAGTGAACTTTGTAAGCAGTATAATATGAAAATTTCTTTTATAAAACCAGAGGTAATGACATTCATTGGGAAAGTGCCAATTAGAACAAGAATAGTTATAAATAATCTTTTCGTTGGACAGGTAAGCTATTTTAACTACTTGGGAACTGATGTTAGTTATGACAAGGAATATGATGTCTACAATAAAATATGCAAATTTCAAAGAGTGTGTGGAACAATAAATAGAACATTTAGAAACAAAATACGTAAAGAACCAAAATTAAAGTTCTACAAAGTTATGGCTGTACCTATACTGACACACGGAAGCGAGACTTGGACGTTAACTAAAAAGCAACAGAGTAAACTACAGGCTTCAGAAATGAAATTCTTGAGAAGTGTGAAAGGATGCACGAAGAGAGACTTGATAAGAAATGAAAATATAAGAGAAGAGATGGACATTTTTAGTATGAATGAAGGTTAAAAGATCTCAAACAGAAATGGAACGAACATGTTGAAGTAATGCCAGATAATAGACTTACAAAACAAATATTACAGTATCATCCTAAAGGTAGGAGATCGGTGGGCAGACCCAGGAAACGATGGCTGGGGGACTTCAAAGGCGGAACAGGCGCTTGATTGCCTATGCCATGAATTGAAGAAGAAAAGAAGAAGAAGATCTTTGTATGAGCAAGAAACCCAAGGAAATGCAGGTGCTTGCTGACCGAAGGCTCAAATCGTCCTCATCGTGCTCAGCTCACGAAACTTTCTACTGTCTTTGACTCAGAAGAATTGAATATACTATCGTATAAGGAAGTGTTAAACTTGTTGGAAAGGTTGCACACTAAAATCGGCAGTTCAAAAGTATTGCTTACAGTGGGTTGAACTGTAAGTAGTATCAGTGTTGCTACATATTATATCGTATGATTCCTTCTGTGACTGTAATTATATAATTTTATGTCATTCGCATTTACTTATGATCATAATTTTTTTCTTTGATGAGAGTTATAATTTTTATGTAGCAATATAATTTATTACAAATGCTGTTTAATGTAATATTCATTGTCCTTGGAAGAAAATGATAGGTTAATTTGTAAAATATTAGAGCCAGAGGAATAAAAAATCGACCGCAAGTGCGCTTGTATCAAGCATAGGGTCCCAATTTATACTCCTGAGTAAAACATAGTAGTAAGTCTTGAGCAGTGAAGGAAAGGCAGACAGCAGCAGTGAATGGGAGATACGGCGAGCGTTACCCATACAAAACCTCAAAATGGTTCTGGTTTTTAATACCACCACATTCTGTTAAAACGTCCATATCCCATATCATCCATATTACGTGTATTGTGATGCGCCAACGAAGAAGTGACAATGACGAATATGTCATAAATGTTGTATCTCGGTTTTTATTGAAAGACGAACCTGTGCATCACAGAGCTAGCAATACCATCAGTCTATTTCGACTTAAAGAAAATCATACAACATATTTACAACTGCAGAACCGTCTTATTCACACAGATTTAGCTCACATTAGTTTATGCTTTATACAAAATTGTAGGTCAATAAATAATTGGAACCACTGATTATTATTAAATTCAGTTTCTAGAAAAAACAGGAACTGTGTAAATAAATTTACTATAGCAACATGAATCATGAAGATGCAGAAATCAGTGAGGCACATACATATTTATAACACCACGAATTAGTCATCCACCCACTGAATCTTTATAACACGCAACAAGCTACTCTAAAACCTTCATGGAAATAATGTGTAGCAATTAGAAAATGGGGGCGCACAGTTCCACGTTCTCGCTACAGTTTGAAGTAAACAGTGTTTAGCTCAGGGTAAAGCAAAGAGGTTTATCTCAGGGTATGCGTGGATATGTATGAGAAGGATGATTTTAATGACACTGGAATGCTCGTTTCGAACTGGTTTAATGACTGCTTCTTTTTATCATTACATCAAACTTGAAGTTGCCGACCAAGGGTTACCAATATCACTGTTTAGAGCTACTATATGTGAAATGCTTATTACTCGATAGAACTTAATTCGTTCTTCACGTCTATATGAACCGACAAATATCTTCTCTCATCACTTCTGGTCTGCTGTGTCCAAGAGAGATAAAGAGGACTGCCATATTCGGCTCTAAGCGACCAACTGAATGTCCACAGCTGCGCGTGAGTGTGACTTTCACTTTTACGAAGCCCTTTATTCAACCAAATAGTCCCTCTGTGACTATTTTGTCATACCATTATGAAGGGTCCGAAGAATACCCTATTCAAACAAAGTCAAGTGCTACCCTTTAAAACTCTGCTAAGGACACTGTTTCTTACGTTTCTTTTGCTAAAACAACTATTCACCCCAACTGCTATTCAACCCAACTACCCCTGCACGTGTGGTAACAAAGAACCAACATTCCTTTGAAATCCATCATGATTCTCTACTTATTTCAATCCTTTAATTACGGAATCAAATGTAAAGTAATTTCTTTGTCAAAATTGTAGAAAATTGTAATCACCACTTACCAAAAGTACCTTACTTAATGTTGATATTCGACAGCATTTGATGTATGTGAACTTCATTTTATCAGGTACTTACAGGAAAAGGCACTCATGTACATTTCAACGTGCGATTTATGCCAGAAAGAGAAACCTTGAAATGTTAATTATGTTATGTTCAAATATAATTTCTAATACTTGTATATAATATACGATGCTAATGAAGAAAATTAAGAAGGCTATACCTTGAATAATGATCAAGTTCAATAAGTACTACATTCCTAAATTTTGGAGAGTGAAGGCATTGCTTTCAGATGATCCAAATGTACACACCAGTAAATCTTTAAGAACACATTATACCAGAAACAATGGCATTGCATAATTCCGCGGCATAATACCCACAGTGAGTGAATTACGACGGAAACAGGAACTTATCTTCGAATCACATGGTTCACACAACTCTTGATTCAATAGATTCAGCAAATTTAAGATATGATTAACGATGCCCCAAGCCTTACTTCATAATTTACTCATACAGAATTGATATTAAGCAACAAACTAAAACAATTAATGCCTAATTATGGGGTTATAATAACATGAACACTTACTGACCTTCAGATAACGTACGGAAAATCTCTTAAGAAACCTGGAAAGTGCAAGAGAGAAATGAAAATGGAAAAAATTAAATGAAATCCAGTGTAGGAGGCATAATTTTCGTAAAGATCATTCAGAGTTAAAAAAAAATTAGAAGTAATCTGCACAGAGGCAATTTTTGTATGATGAACCAGCCTGATACAGCTATTTCAATCAGATTTCTGAGTGAAACTATCACAAAAGCCCACGGACAACTAGGAAGAAAAGGAAACCTTCCCAATGAAACGCTACATAACAATGGAAGTTAATCCCTCATTCACATCAGCCCTATGTAGACTAAGGTTGGATAAGAAGAGAAACACTGAAAGGTTCAATATCATAGCAGGGATTTGAAACACAGATCTCCCAGCCTCCGTCCGGTTGCTCTTAACATTGAGCTACCATGGCCACACGGACACTGGGAGATTCATTGGTTAAAATCCTGGCTATGGCATTGAATTCTTCAATCTGACAATTCATTCAATTATATACTGAGTGGGATGGTTCAGGTTGTTTCATCTGTAGCCCGCCTTTGGGAGGCCCTGCGGTGCCATATGTAGTAAAAGCGGGCGTTAAACACTACACACATTTGGGAGGCCCGGGTTCGATTCCCGTGGCAGACCTACCTGACCCCTGACTCGGGGGTTTTCCGGAGTTGCCAGGTGAATGCTGGGTAGCTTAATTCCATGCGCGAAATTTCCTGTCTCTCAATTTCATGTCCGTTGTCATTTCACATCATTTGACAACTGGTGGTTTCTTTCACGCTAGAAGTGTCGGGCGCCTGCGCTACCACATGTCGTAAGAGCGGGCGTTAAACAGTAAACATTTCATTAGAAGTACCGTGGCTCCTTGGGTCGGCCGCCCACTGTCCAATCTCGCCACATCCTTCCTCCCCGTGATGCCCCACTTGCTGCTTATGTAAAATAAACCACAGTATTCGGTACCGAGTCCCCTCTGTAGTAGACCTTACTCCAGAAACTTCTGACATAATAAAACTCTTAAGCCTGAAAACTGAATTCCTTATGAAAAGTAATTGGGAATGTATTGATTGATGTCACGAAAACTTTACTTACCTATGTTTGTAATAGAGTAAGTATATAGTTTATAGAATCATATATATTGTGACTTTGTGGGTTCGTGAAATTAAAATTCCAACTGCACGAACTCAAAATGTTCTTTATTTCCCCCGAATTACAGTTGGAACACTTGCCGATTACATAGAATTACGTAGCGCAACACAATTACAATTCACCGGTTCGTCCGTCACAGCTCCACGCTGTACTTGCAATTACGTACACTCCTCCGATGCACGTACACAGTCTTCCAGTCCGTTCCCTCCATGGGTGCTCCTCACGGCTGCTCGCCAAGAACTGAGCTGACTCGCCAACTGTAGGCCATATATAGGGAAAATCGCCGTTTCTTGAAGGTTCGCAGCGCACACAATTATCCCGAGGTTTCCAGACATCTGGTTGAAGGAGAAAGAGACGGTACAGGGCTCGTGCCGCTCTCCTAATCATCCCTTCAGTTAGTGACACGAGAAAAATGGATAGGTGTGCTCTGAATGCTTTCCGTCTGACCCTACTTCCGGCCGGTTCTATCGGGAGTTCCGACCTTCGGGTGAAAATATGATATATCTAATCATATGTGTATCCATTATGTAAAGTTTTTTTTTTTTTTTTGTGAAAATTAAAACGTAATTTGCAAAAGGATTTGGACCGCTCAGTTAATTTCTTACGTATTTACTGCTTGTATAATTAGTTTAAAGTGTATAACTTGCAGAAATATGAAATTTTATACACAATAAATTAAGCTATAAAGGCAGTAACACGAGAGTTGCGCAATTGATGTAACAGTTTAGTAACAGAAAGATATGATATTAGCCCAAAAATATTATAAGACGGAAACAAATAAAATGAAAATATATTAACAGAGCAAAATAGTATGGTTTAAACCGTAATATAAATACATAACAACAGTCGAAAACACACAGCAACGGGTGGAGAACAGCAATGGGTTTTCGTTGCTCGAGGAGGAGAAAATCAATAAGGTTTGAAGGGACACTAAGAAACTTACACACAGCGGACAATTAAAATCTCGTGGAAGCGCAAAGATGCAAAATACAATAAAGAAGTGTAGTACAGTAATAAATATAATTCGTGATTGAGAAGTACAAGCATTCTGTGGTTTAGAATTAAATTTAAGGGGAAAATGCACTGAAAGTAATTTATTAATCCACTGCGACGATAAAGGCCGCGCCGTGGCTCAGAGGTTAGACCGCTTGGCTCTCACCAAGGCGGCCCGAGTTCGATTCCAGGCGACCGCAAAGCGAGATTTGTGGTGAACAACACGGCGCTGGGGCGGGTTTTCTCCGGGATCTGCGGTTTCCCCCGCCATCTCATTCCACCGGTTCTCCATCTTCATCTCATGTATCATCAGTGTCATCGCCTGCGGTGCCGTATGTAGGAATAGCGGGCGATAAACCCTACACAGTTCGTTTTTCCGCAACGATAGACCCGTTGAGTGAAAGTACTACGTTTCATTTGGGAGGCACCTGGATTTAAGTTTTCAAGAGTCAGGCAAAGTCTAACGAATGATAACTACTGACACATTTAATATCACTGATACATAAAAAGTAACGTAACATAACCTAACATTTATACCAAAAATAATTTTCTGCTATAGCACAGTGCCCTTGAGCGTGGCAGTTTGATTTTCAGGCATGAAAGGTTCGCAGTCAATGTGTTCTTCCAGTGCTCAAGTCATAGCACTTCGTGCAGGAAATAGATTAAAGTACCCGCGAAGACCCTTGGGAACTCTCCGATCCCAACATATAACTTACTATTACTGCTGTTACCATTATTATTACTACTATTGCCATCGACATCATCATCATCATCATCATCATCATCATCATCAACATCGTCATCGTCGTCATCGTCGTCATCGTCATCATCGTCGTCATCATTGTTCTTCTTCTTCTTCTTCTTCTTCTTCTTCTTCTTCTTCTTCTTCTTCTTCTTCTTCTTGCATTTGCTGTTGTTGTTTTTGTTAGTATAATGATGACGATGACGATTATTATTATATGCCACGCCGTTAAATGTAGAACAAAAGTGATTGGCTTTGGTAACGACGTTTTTATCACACAAAAGGTAAACATACAAATTAGAAGCAACCAAAGTTATCAGTCAAGGATTTAATGCACCACAGAAATGAGATACTAGAGTTCCCGCAGAAGATCCTTCAATACATGCAAATCACAATAAAAAAACATACATTTAAATTATACATCGACATTAGTAAAATGGCGGACATAAATATAGTGCAGCAGGAATAATATTTACAAATGGCATGTTGACTCATCATCAGGCTGAATGCTCAATGATCAAATAACCAGGACGAGCGGCTAAATGAGCTGGGATATCAAGGGTACAATGACAAACGCATTGCGTTGTGTACTGATAGCAAATAGCCCTAGATGTACTCAGAAACAACTTGAACGATAGCCAACTAATTGAATCAACTGCCATAAATGATAATGAAATAAAATCTACAATACCAAATTAACTCCTAGTTACTACAGAGACAGGCCGATATGACTTAACGTTGGAGGACGTAAAATACAAAAACCAAACTAGAGAGAGAGAGAAACCGGACTCGATACATGGCAACATCAATGGACAGCATCAAGGAAAGGAACAATAACTAAAGAATTCTACCTATTCGTGATAAGCAGGTTAAGACCAAAACTGCCCAATGATCCCAAGACAAGACAAGCCTAGATCATATCGTCACAGATTTGTTTAAATGGACGGGCCCATGTGCAAGGGCCAAGAAGAGGACCGAGCACCAGATCATATAATATTATGTAAAGCTGTAGATCAACAAAGAAATACCGTGACTAAAAATACAAACAAGAGAATGCGCTTGGCCCTGAGACAAAAAGTTTCATATAAACACACATTTAAAACACTGTTTTCATGAAATCCATAAACTTCACAGATATAAGTTCATTACATAAAGCATATTTAAACTTAATCTTACTCAATTTAATCTTAAACGATATTGGAAATTAGGCAACAAATTTTAGAGTAGGAATAATCACAATGGTGTAACTCTTCCAAAAGAGCATTAGCACTGTGAACATATTATATTGTAACCCTGGAACACATACGGGACCGTAGGAACCCCTCATGCTTCTTCAGTTGTTCGTATCTTTTAATATAGGTCAGGTTCACTAAGTATCGTTGATCACCGTACGTTTCTAATGCGACCTACACATAAGCTCCGTCCATTACTTAATGTATTTTCTATTATCCTCTGGCATGTGAAAACATGGGAATTGCGCTGTCATCCCGTATGCATTACTGGAAATTTTGCGTTTCTGCGTTGCATACCTCTCAATTTTTTTCTTCAAGTGTGACTTTTGGGCTTCAAGATTCCTTTTAGATTTGATAATTCTACATTATGTGAAAATATCCCAGCAGTTTTACTAGAAGATAGCTATAGTGAGCTCACAATTTTATTTATCAGAAACTGAGGATAATGTAATTCTAAATTGCGAAAAAGACAGTGAAATGAGTACTGGAGACAATAGCGATGAGGAACCTGAAAAACAACCTGCAAATTCAGCGTCACTTTTAAACAACAATGGATACAAGTGGTACACAGAGTGTTAGAAGTGTCAAGGGCCTACAGCAGCAATCAGTATTATCTTACGATTTCCAGGAAATAAAGGTGAAGGAAAGAACATAAAACATGAAATTAAAGCACCGAAACTTCGTTTTTTGATAAATTGTTGCGATAATTGTTGAAACTGTATTAAAATTCGTATCCAAATATACAACAGATATTGTAACTTTGTACCATAGGAGTGGGATTTTAATGTTATGCATGTATTGTTAGATTATCAGTTTTGCAAGATAGTATTCTTAATTTACAAATCTGTTACTCACATTGTGTCAGGCCTTCATATCCTTATTTTCCCATTTACTGATTCGCGTAGTAATAACTCCATTTATTAGCAGCAACTTTTTTCCTTGTGGAATGCGCACACATTACGTACGTAGTAATAGCTGCCAAAAATAATGTGTTTCAGGGGTAAAATTATGAGTAAATTATGTATTACGTAATAAAGGACATGAAAGTTTCTTAAGAAATGAAGAATGCCAGTTGTATACCCCCCCCCCCCCCCCACACACACACATAGACACAGACGCAAGTGATAATAGTAGCTGAAGAGAGAGATTACAGGATAAGGGGGTGGAGATTGAGGGCAAAGGGGAGTATGAGAAGAACAGATACAGTGAGATAGCAGAACCTAGGCATTAAAAATAACACTAGTCAGGCTGCGTGTTTCGCAGAATAAAATGAATTGCACGCGCTTTACTGCGTGTTTAAGAAAACTTACGATATAAATAGTAATTTATACTGTATATATTGTCCTGTAATTCGACAAAAAGGTTTCCCATAATATCCAGAAAACCGAACAAAATGGCCATGCGGTAACTTCTACAGTTCCCGGATTTGATTCTTGTCGGCCACATACCCTGACTTTGGATGTTTCCTGGTTTCCACTGGTCGGTACAAGAATTATGAAGTGGTTTCTGACTTACCATGATTTTTTCTGTATCAGTTCCCTTTGATTACGTTCCCGTCTGCTTTCTCAGGTCTCCTTTGCAGGTGGTGTCCGGACAGGTGGTACAGATCTTATTAAAAAAAAGAGTAGGAGATCTTCGTGTTTCCTACAGGGCTGTTTGCTCACCGGTTTTGCCTCACCCTCAATAGGCAGCTCCGGTGGTGTTCGAACCTGCAACTGTTACGGACTGTGACTATCCTGTCTGCCGGTGACGTGTTTCCTTTGGTGGTTGAATCATTTCATCCGTTTTTCCTCCGAGTGGCAGACAAAATTGATCTAGTTACGGGGTATAAATATGTATTATAAACTATGCTTATGGAACATCTTAAGAGACGCAGAAGATTATGTACATTTAGAAAATATGTCTCAAATAATATCCGTTAAGCCGTTGGAGGAATATATGACCCGCGACAAAATATTTAAGCTAGAAATGTAAGAACATTTCAATCTATGAGAAAAGATTATAACTTAAGAGATCGTCGGAGGGAAATAGGACCAAGAGAAACTGAAGGTAGAGATTGCCAGACTTGAAGACCTGATTTAAGACGCCAATTATGGACATCAGAAGGAAGACAGAAAGATAGAAAGATAATACCAGGAGAGAGAACAAATATATATCTTATATATATCTGATATATATATCTTATATATGTCTTATATATATTGAGAGAGTATCAGAGCGGACAGATGCATCTGATTATGCAGAAGCGGAGAGATGACTACCCGGATGTCTGGAACTGACGAACCAGCTCCATTTACTGTTGTCAGTTCCTTTAGGAGATAGATACCTGTAGGAGGAAGCTTTGGATACCAGTTGCAGAAGAGGAAATTTTAAAACTGTAGGAAAAAGTCTTACTTAGCTTGTTAGAAAAATTAAAGCTGTAGTAGAAATGTAGATTTGATTTATATTGTTGAAGTAGAAGTAAAGTAGAAAAAAGGCAGTTTTAGATAGATTATGTTTGTAAGGTTACTGGAATCCAGTAATCTTCACGTTTAGTTAGTTCGTTAAAGTAGAAAGTAGATTATATCTGAAAATTTGTAAATTGTTTCGTGAAATCTGATTTAGAAGTTAATAAAGTTAAAAATGAAGTCTGCATAATAAGGCCTTTACATATTCCAGAAACCGAGCTATTAGATATGCAGATTTTATGTTATTTTATTTATTATAAACTCTACCGGCAATATCCTAAAAGTGAGAGAAAAATTTACAGGATGCAACGTGTGTAGCCTATATAGTCGAGTAATAGTAACAAAATCTGCTATCGCTCCTTACAAATACACTCCATCTAAATAGCTAGATAAACCGTATGAGAAAATTAGGGTTATAAACTCTTAGGTGCTTTAAATTTTTCGTAACACCCTTATAAGGAAGGTGCTCAAATTTGGTAGTCCTGTGGCAGATTAAAGCTACCCAACAGTTTCAGGAAGGTAATTGATGGTTACTGTGTATATAGTAAATACTCTAAATGGAACCTCACGTATTCTACATACCAAATTTCATGGGAATATGTACCGAACTTCTTCAGCAGATTGCAACAGGCAACATAACAATACTCCTATGTTTGTGGACATAAGCATAAGATCCTACTAAGTATCTGTGATAAAAGCTTGTGTATAGCTACACACACTAAATGTTTTACCAAATTGGTCAAAAAGAGAAGTGATTGAAACTTATGACATGTCGGATAGTCCAGATTATAGGATGCAGTGTATAACATGTATTACTGAATCCGTCAAGGAATATTTATTGAACTTCAAATAATGGTGATGATTTTATAACATTATTAGTACCTCAAAACCATAACGGCTGTAGTCACATATGATCCCTCAGGAAAGCTGATTGTGAGGGAGCTGGTGTTGTACAGTGGTATGTAAGATAAGTAATTACACAAACGTTGCATACCAGGTATCAGGTTAAGCTACCACTGTTCTTTGTAGAGTAATGTACGATATCACCTTAGATTTACGTATCGGGAATGAAATTATCATTACCATTTTTCACACACAAATTATAATGTTGGTATATCTGTTTTTTTTCCTTAACCCCCATCACTTTCTGCTTCCGGATGCATTAAGCTGCACGCTAAGTAGCAGCCTCTCTCGTCCAGTTGCACCCTTCAGGTCGTACGATGGATTCCTCCTCCATCTTCCTGTCCCTCACTGGAACCTCGGGCCGAACATTCAAGCCCCTCTCTCTGGGAGTTGTTCGGATTGGGTTGGTCTCGAGGTGGCAGTGGTTCCCGATACCCGTGGGAGATCAGGTAGGTCTCCGGACGGGGTTGAGGGAAGCCATTAATATTCCCGAGTACTAGACTGCAGAGCTAGTAGAAGGTGTGCTAGATCGCCAGGCGGCCCCACCGAGGTCATATCGGTAGGCTTTCCCTTCTGGTGTTGGCAAGCGTAAGTGGCGTATCCACTTCCATCCCGTCTTGTATCCACAGGACCAGATGGGGGGCTTGTTAGTAACCCAGGTCTTGCCCAATGGAAAGCCCCACGGAGGACGCCGGGCGTCCTTTGGGACAGCGCGGATACTCCCTGGTTGAAAGTGGCCCGGGTCTTGGTTCTACGGTTCCAGGACTAATGGGAGTAGAATCTCTGGACTCAACTGACTCAACTGTCCCTCACTGTGATGTCGAGCAAAGGACCTCACTTCTCGCTCTCTGTTGCTGGTTTAGAATATCTCGGGTACTAGAGGTCACGTTAACGTCAACCTGGTGTCGCCGTGAATCCATTAGTACTTATGAACGTTTACAAGAGAAGTTCTAGTCGTAGAAAGGCTTCGTTTAGTTGCGAGTTAAAAATTTAATTAACATTATTCTGGGGCATTATTTAAGGATAGATATTACAATTTCACCAATGGCTCCTTTCTGATAGTCTTCCTAGTTTGACAATATTGAAAATGCGCACGTTACAATTAATATTTAAAACTAATTGTATGGAAATCGCCATATTTATGTATAAATTAAACATTTTTGTGGTTTGTCGTACAGCTACCACCGTTTAATTTATGAAATAACATTGTATTCAGCTTTCGATCTGTAACTTATGAACTCAGAACTTTCGGAATTGTAATACATTCATAAAATATTCCTGTGGTTCTCATTAACAATGCAATCCTATATTAGAAGCTCTTGGTCAACCAATGCAACTGTGAAGTGGAAGTACCAATCAGTGAACCAATATAATTGATATACCTTAGGCCTCTTTAATTATAAGTTTTAGCCATTATAAGAACTTAATTATGTTTTCAATTATTAAAATTATCATTGACATACGTATGACTTTATCTTCAGGATTTTGTTGATATAAAATATTTGTTAATTTTTGTACCATTCTTTATCTAACCAGTAGTATTTCGGTAAAAGTAGTGACTTTGAATTGTGAGTTTACTTTTGAATACAAACCTTAAAGTATTTAATTAAAACTGATGCGAAGAGAAGAAATTAGATCTCGAAAAGTACATTTTTTCCAGAATCCCACAGAATTTGTGGTACGAGAATTAAAGACTTATTCACTGATTTCTTGTTTTATCCTTTCTTTCTTTTCCAAATATTGTGATACCATTTTAAAATTACTGATGCGGTAAATTCAAATACCCATACTAATACTGATTGGAATAATTATTGTATTTCCAAGTGAACCCCCATAATTCAACAACGTTGTCCTTTTAATTCCGACCTTCAACAAGAATCCATATGCAATGTTGTTAAATATCCAAATAAAATATATTTTGAACGAATTTTAAGGAAATCCATGAATTAAATATGCGAAAATCTGGTGAAGCTACACTTCTTATGTGCTAGTTAAAATATATTCGAAAACCATGATTTCAAAATGTATTTCTAAATATATTTGATTTTACTCTCATTTTCAACAAGATGAATTGAATCATTTATTTCAGAAACCACCTAAGAGACAAATTATCAAAAAATATGTTTTTGGTGGTACTGTACATTTCAAAGGTAAATACATATTTTAGTGCAGAAGTAACCTATGTTTCATATCTGCAATGCTATTTTCAGCCTCGAAAATAATCCATTTACTTCAGAAAGAACCGAAGTGCCGTCGCCAAGGTTCCTTCTGCGGTAAATTTCACCCGTGACGGTTGGCGGCCTTTATGACATCACGTGTTTTGTGAATCGCTGTGACAATAACTCACAACTACCTTGTATAAAAAAGTTGATGGACCACACTGTTGGATATGAAGCCTTCAATGACACTATCATCCAATGGCCAACAACTGGCAAGGAGTTACCAGAGGACTTGCCAGAAACTGAATAAGTGAATAAGGCCAGATCTTTGCATATAGACATACTGTATCCTGTAGTCTACTTGTATTTTTTATTAGACCTAATAAAACACACTTTTTTATACTTAAGTGTGTCTGTTACTTACCTTTTATACCAAAACAGGTAAAAAATAATGGCTTCACTTAATTTCAATAATAATTCTAAAAAAATAACTTTGGATGCACTCATTTATTGCAGAAACCACCTAAGTGCAGTTTCTTCAAAAGTTAATGACTGAAAAACCTAAAGGAAAAGAAACTTTAAAAAATACATTATTTCGATAGCATGTTTTTCCTTTGGTAAAAATATTTGAAAGAGACTAGACCTATACTTAAGCTGAAGGCAGTTTTTTTTTTTAAGTTTTCCGAAAGTTAAAAAATGCGCACTTAGTTTCTGAAATAAACGGTTCATTTGGAATTAAAGTGCTTTTGAGTTAGAAATGTAAGTCTCTATTTCTTTTTTCTCCTTAAAATACTCCACATGGTACAGTTTTACCCGATTCGTCTGGAAAGCTCAAGCTTATTCTGAGAACACTATCAATTAAATTCGTTCTATAGATTTATGATTTCAATAAAAAGCTAAAAGGAAAAGTAAAACTAATTTACAATGATAAGTTTTTAAAACTCGTTTTATTTTGCAAGGAAACCACACATATAGAGTTATAAGACGATTTTAGACAGTGTGAATAGTGGAACAGCACAATTATTTGAAATATATATGTTTAAAATACAATTGTTTGAAATATTTCCTATTTAGTTTTAGAAATAAAGTAACCTGTAAATTAAAGAAGCACTAAAAGGGCATTTGAAAACAGTTCATCCTTTATGTAAGTACATTACAGGTTTTGTCTTCAACTGAGCGAAAATATTAGAGAGTACGTTTCCATTGGTGTGGTGCATTCCCTTAAGGATAAACTGTTGTACACAGCAGCAAGCATAAGGTCCTTCCCCAAGGAAGTATTACGTGAATTACACTTACGTGGTTGTTTACTTAATCACAGTAACTTGTGTAATTAAAGTAATTGCTTGGGTAGATATAAACTCAGACGTAGCTACATATCTCCTTAAAGCATTACGTTGTTGCTATCTCTGTAGTGGTTGCAAGGGGAATACAAGGATACTGGTGTCGAAACTAAGCTTCTCGTTTATTCGGCTCAGCTACGAAAACGAAAAGAAATAGGAAATAAAAGCCTCCATCATTCACTACTGCTACTGGAGCTTAGTTGCACGAGTTAACAAGGGTTCTTAAGCCGTATGTACCGAGTGGTTAAGGGATGTTTTGACAAGCGGGGGTGGGGTTGAAGTTGTGACACTTAACATCAGTGAAAATGGGGTCTGGTTGTGTACTGCGGTCCCACAGAGTTTGGGGCTCTGGCTGATTTTCAATGAACTGTATAAGGGTGTTTGGACGAAAATTTGACTATTCCGGTATCCCCGGTTGATTTAGGCTGTACCGCTATACAACATAGGTGGTTCCTCTGTCGACAAGGAGTCGCATAGGTATAAACCTCTTATACTACAATAATATAGGGGAAAATATGAGCCGTTATGGTAGCATCGGTGATTGCTGCATTGACACGATATATCGTAAAACTCTTATTTATTAATAATATAGGTAAGAGTAATTCCTTTAAATTACGCTTTACCGCAATACAAGCTAGCAGGGATGGTCGCTCCATCGACAAGGAGTAGCAGACACTTCTTAAATAACAGTTATTTAGGGAACAATATAGTTCGTGAAAGTAGGTTGTACCACACTAGAGGCTTACAGAGGTGGTTGATGTTTGCGATAGTAGTAAAATGAACCTCATATATAAATGATGTAGGGAACAATGTGGCCCGTTATTCAGGTTGTACCTCACTACAAGCTGAAAGAGGGGGGTTGCTGCTTCGGCAAGTTTTAACATGAACCTCTTATCTATCAATAATGTAGCCCTTTGAAATAGAGGGTACCGTACCTAAGGCTTAAATAGGGGATTGCTGCATATCCAGGAGGTATGGATTAGAGTGTACTTCACTATAAGCTTATAAAGTTGGTTGTACCATTCGCTAAAAGTAACGTAAACCACTTATATAACAATAACATAGTCTGGCTCTACCTTTTCATGGTGCATCCTATACACGGCTAGTGTGAAAGAACAATTAATTTCCATTAATTGTACCTAATAGTTTTCCGAACTATAGAACCCGGGCCTTAAAGTACTTACATGTTGTAAGTCGCCATTAAGGTAGTTGTTTCATGTATTTATGAGAACTCCTAAGTGGTTTACCGGGAGAAACACGAGTCAGTTGGAGAATTTAATGTCATGTCGGCACGTTGGCCATAGTAGCTCAAGGGTTAGAGTGGCTGGAAGGAAACCAGAAGACCCATGGTTCAAATCCCGGCTATGGCATTGAATTCTTCAGTCTGGCTCTATCATAGTGAGTCCTACACACGGCTAGTGTGAAAGAAAAATTAATTTCCATTAATTGTACCTAATAGTGGTTCGAACTATGAAACCCGGGCCTTAGGTACTTACATGTTGTAAGTCGCCATTAAGGTAGTTGTCTCATGTATTTGAGAACTCCGAGTGGTTTACCGGGAAAAATACGAGTCATTTGGAGAATTTAATGTCATGTCGGCACGTTGGCCAGGGTAGCTCAAAGGTTAGAGTGGCTGGAAGGAAACCAGAAGACCCATGGTTCAAATCCCGGCTATGGCATTGAATTTTTCAGTCTGGCTTCTTCATAGTGCGTCCTACACACGGCTAGTGTGAAATAAAAATTAATTTCTATTAATTGTACCTAATAGTGGTCCGAACTATAAAACCCGGGCCTTAGGTACTTACATGTTGTAAGTCGCTATTAAGGTAGTTGTCTCGTGTAATTTTGAGAACTCCTAAGTGGTTTACCGGAAAAAATACGAGTCAGTTGGAAAATTTGATGTCATATTGGCACGTTGGCTATAGTAGCTCAAATGGTTAGAGCGGTTGGACGGGAACCAGAAGATCCGTGGATCAAATCCCGACAATGGCATTGAATTTTTTGCCTGGCTCTACCCTTTCATAGTGCGTCCTACACACGGCTAGAGTGAAAGAACAATTAATTTCCATTAATTGTACCTAATAGTGGTCCGAACTATAAACCCGGGGCCTTAAATTACTTACAGCATAGTAAGTCGCCATTAAGGTATTTGTCTCATGCAATTATGATAACTCCTATGTGGTTTACCGGGAGAAACACGAGTCTGTTGTAGAATTTAATGTGATATCGGCACGTTGGCCATAGTAGCTCAAATGGTGAGAGCAGCTGGACGGAAACCAGAAGATCCCTTTTTCAAATCCCGGCTATGCCATTGAATTTTTCATGCTGGCTCTACCAGTTCATACTGCATGCGACACACGGCTATTGTGAAAGAACAATTAATTTTCATTAATTGTATCTAATAGTGGTCCGAACTATAAAGCCCGGGCCTTAAACTACTTACAGCATAGAAAGTGGTCTCATGGATTTATAATAACTCCTAAGTGGTTTACCGGAAAAAATACGAGTCATTTGAAGAATTTAATGTCATGTCGGCACGTTGGCCATAGTAGCTCAAGGGTTAGAGCGGCTGGATGGAAACCAGAAGACCCGTGGTTCAAATCCCGGCTATGGCATTGCATTTTTTGTCCTGCTCTATCATAGTGCGTCCTACACTCGGCTAGTGGGAAAGAATTATTAAATTCCAATAACATAGTACGTTAAAATAGAGTGTACCGCACTATAAGCTTATAGATGTGTTTTCTCCATCAGCCGGAAGTAGTACAAACCTTCTACATATCAATAATACAGCCCATTGAAAGAGACTGTGCCTTACTATAAGCTTGTAAAGGTTACTGCTCCATCGAAAGTAACATAGAGATCTTATTTATAAATACCCGTTGAAATAGAGAGTACCGCAATACAAGCTTATAAAGTTGGTCTCTCCTTCGGATCAAAAGTAACGTAAACTTCTTATTTGTTAATTAGAGTGGAACAATATGGTAGAGGTGTTTGCTCTCTCAACAATGTGTTTAATCTAAGATACAGTAACACCCCTGTGTAAAAATAATTTTACAAGAGTGGTCGAATTCCAGTGAGTGCAGAGCATCGAATGTTTTATATACTGCACTGATGCTATTATACTTTCCGATTAAGTGCCCTAAGGTACGATTTATCCTATATATCATTAATTACATAGTTTGTGTGATTGGATTATTATTACCAGTGTTTTATATCTGTTTCCCAAATTTATTAATCCGCATATAGTTAAAGGACCTTGCAGCGTCTGCATATACGAGGGAGGGCCCAAAAGAAACAGGATTGGTGTCATAAAAATTTTATTGATGAACCTTTTTACAAAATTACTTCAGTCGCCTTAAAAATATTCTCCATTACATGCGATACACTTGTCAATTCTCTTTAACCACTGCTGGAATCATGTTTGGAACCCTTCAAGTTTGACATTGTCCAGTGCCCTTTGCGTAGCCGGTTTTACCGCCTCCACATAGTCATAACGTTCCCCTTAAGACAGTTTTTTGATTCGTGGAAATAGGAAAAAGTCGAACGGGTCTAGGTCCAGCGAATACGGAGCGCGGGGAACGGCAGACCACCTCTCAAATGCCAAATAGTGGGTCACTCGTAGGCCTGAGTGTGCTGGAGCGTTGTCAGGATGCATAAACCAGTCTCCTGATCGCCAAATTTCCGGGCGTTTCCTCCTCACGACCTCTCACAGACGCTTTAAAACATCCAAGTAAAAGTGCTGGTTAACAGTTTGGCCAGGGGGTTCGAATTCCAAGGCACAATTCCACGAACATCAAAAAAGACAATCATCATCGTCTTCACATTTGACCTCACTTGCCTTGCTTTTTTGGTCCGGGAGAGTTGGGAGTCCTCACTGGCTTGACGATTGCTTGGTTAATGGGTCATACCCGTAACACCAACTCTCATCATCTGTAATGACTTTGTTCAAGAAGTTTCGATCGCGTGCAATCTCTTTTTTCAGGTCCTGACACACATTCAAGCGGATGGTTTTGTGCTCCTGTGTGAGAAGGCGCGGAATAAACTTAGCGGCACCACGTCGCATGTGCAAATCCTCCCTCAAAATCCGCTGGCTGGAGCTCCAACTGATTCCTGTCGCTACTGAAATTGGGCGATAGTTTGGCGACAATCCTAGTTAACGTTTTGGCGGGCCTTTGCAATTTTCTCCTCATTTCGCGATGTTGAAGGGTGTCCAGAAAGAGCTTGGTCTTCAAAACACATCTCATCACGTTTAAAGCGCCCATACCACTCGATAACCTGTGTGCAGCTCAGAGCGTCCTCCTGGAAAGCTTCCTGAAGCTTTTGGTGTGTCTCCTTTGCAGTTTTTTTAAGTAGGAAACAAATTTTCACACACACATACTTTGTTATGTTAAAGTTGTCATAACGACTTCGCAAAGGTAACCCGCCAACAGTCAGAGAAACACAACTCCACACTTGCACGTTCAGCTCTACACTGACGCCGTCTGCACAGCTGTTTCATTAAGGACTCTACTCACATCATCTAGCGTGAGAACCCTGCACTACGTCTACGAGTGGCAGCGCCCTCGGAGTCCGGTTTCTTTTGGGTCCCCCCTCGTATGTTGAGGGATTTCCAAACTGGGCCTGATCTAGCTAAGTTAACGTAGGCTCTACTTCTCCACATACGCTAACCCTCTTGGGATATTTTTTGCTTCCTGGCAGCTGTCCTAATTTTTATTTTATATACTAAGTATTCCTGTCAATTGTCATGCTCTACTCACCTTTTGTATACCGTTTTGTTTTCTTCAGTACCTTCAAGGTATCGGGTTTCTTTCCAGAAATATCTGTTGCAGTAGTTTGTATCGTAGTATATGTAATCCTCTTGGAAGTATTTGCTCATAGGACGCGTCATGTGTACCCAACTGTTTAGGCTTGTTATAAATGTAATTTAAATTTTTCGAGAATCCCTTTTTCTAACTCCCTTTCCTCTCCATAAAGATTGTGAAGGGTACACTTTCGGATTTTTTACAAATAAACATGTAACGATTGATCCACAGTCTGGACCCTGACTAACTTCTTCGTTCTTTATAAGAGACTTCATTTCTTTCTACAGATCAGATAATCGGTACTTATGCAGTTATGTCGTTCGTTGCTTTTACGCTTATCTATAAAAATCTTTGTTTGGAAGTGGCTGACTCTGCTGTTGAGCTTCTTAAGTCAGTAATTGCCTCATACTTGATAATACTTTGCTCAGTTCACCATTACCTTAAATTATCGTGCCTTTGTTCTGATATTGAGCATCATCTTTAAGTCCGAAATTATTCTATATAACCATTTATATCTAGCAGATAACCAATGCTTCTTCCGTCTTGGGGGGGATAATAAAATATAAAATATAAAATCTAACCAGCAAAAAGAACATTTGCATACCCCCGAAATAAAGTTAAACGAGGCTTAGAGGAAAATGTATTCTGATTTTAAAAATCGCCAAAGAAATATCCTATCAAGTCAGGTTAAAAAGATGTGCAGATATTTATGTTCTAACCTACGAGATCTCAGATAAGGTATGATGTTAAATTTTTATTCTTATATAATGATAAATGGTATATTTAATTCAAAATGTCGTTCTTCATGCGTGCAGTTATATTTGGACTATATTTAAGTGACAAATCCAAATGTGATTACCAGTGCTATGTGCCAAGTGATTGCCTTTTGCACCCCTGTCTGCTTTCCCTCACAAGATACGACTTTGGTGCCTCTTCTTCATGACGTAAGAGTCCGGATGAAGCCATTCCCCTTGATCATCACTAACATTACCAGTATTTCCGGACAAAGGTCTAAATGTGAACGGAAGAAATGTATTTTTAAAGACATCCTACAACCCATGTGCTTGTAACATTTTAACAAATTTTATACCGAATATTTATTGATTTTTTCATTTGTATTTTAATGGAAGCCACACACCACTCTTGTAAATGATTGTCAAGCTACTGATTCACCCGAATGTAACATTATTTTTCAAACATTTCATGTTTCACAAATTTTCTGATTTGAAGTCTAACAAAATTCCTTATTTTAATTTTGCGTAAGTTAACTGTGGAAAACTTCCTTACAAATATGAAAATCCACTAATGTCCTTGTTAAGTGCATTTAGCAAAATCCTCCATCAGCCCAAGATTTATATGTAAGGAATGGAGAATAATCTTATAGCATGAACTAATTGTATTCCTTTTATATTGCTCTCTCCTAGAACATATTCCTGCTGCTTGCCCCACTGTTGTACCACGTAATTTTTTGCACTTCACAGCTGTCCCAAAAATACAAAACTCACCAATATTCCGTGAATCCCCCTTGTAATCCAAGCAGCAAATCAATTACTTTAAGGTAACTACATATTTTCTAACAATGAACCTCATACCTTCATAGCTTTCTTTAAGACCTCAAGAATGGATAACTGAAACAGATGGAAGTTCGTTATCATTATAAAGTAACACAGCCTTTAAGTTGAACTTTGATGAATCTATAAACCGTTTACAGTCATCTGGATTATGCTCGATTTTTAGCTCACTCACTAAAACAATGATGTCCATAAGAGATGCATATTCTTTTCCATTGAAAAATAGTTTGCAAATTTCTGATATGTATTTAAAGCTATAATTTTTGTGCCATATGCAAGTAATTTCAGTTCTTATAGCCTGGAACTTGGTATACATTTCATCATCCAGTTAAAGGTGTCTATCTGGATTTCGCTCTTTGCAGTGTCTGCTTCTATAGAAGTATAGAAAAATGTTACATTGGTGTAACTGACAAAGGTTTGCTTAAATTGTAAACCATGTTTTCTTCTTTATGTTTTGTAAGTACCTGCATAGGTGAACGAGTAGGACTAGGGCAGGCAACGCATGTGTTAGCAGCTGGTACATGAACTCATTTTCGATACCATATATCTAAACTAATTATAAACTGTGACGTGATGTGCCATTTTAAGCATAATTTTCAGAACCCACATGCGAAAATGGACTAAAACACGTATTATGTTCGCGGAGGTAGTGCAACCTTCAATTAGTTATATTTGTATTAAATTTTACGCTTCTATAATTTTTGATATACATAAGGAGTGAGAAATCCTTTAAGTCAACATTTGGTCCTGCATTAACCACTTTTGCTGAGAGAGAATGTTAAACAGTTGTAGTTGAGTTATTGAGTGCAGAGGTTCTACTCCCATCAGTCCTGGACCCGTAGGACCAAGAACCCGGGCCTCTTTCACCATGTAGTAGTCGAGCTGTCACAAATGGCGCACGGCGTCCTCCGTGGGGCCTTCCATAGGGCAAGACTTCGGTTACTAACAAGGCCCCCCATCTGGTTCAAGGACACAAGACGGTATGAAAGTTGATACGCCACTTACGCGCGCCAACACCAAAATGGGAAGGCTACCGATATGACCTCGCTGGGGCCGCCTGGCGATCTAGCACGCCTTCTACCAGCTACCCAGGCTAGTACCCGGCAATATTAATGGCATCCCTCAACCCCGTCCCGAAACGTACCCGATCACCCACGGGTATCAGGAACCACTGCCCCATCGAGACTAAGCCAATCCGAACAGCTCCCAAAGCAAGCTGCTCGAATGTTCGGCCCGGGGTTCCTCTAGTAACGTGAGAGGTACCACGAGTGCTAAGGGTCCGCAGCGTCCGCACCACGGCAGCTGAAGGGGACGTATCCCCTGCCCTAGTTAAGCAGTTGAGTCCAGAGGGTCTACTCCCATTAGTCCTGGACCAGTAGGACCAAGTTCCGGGCCTCATACAACCAGGGAGTTATCCGAGCTGTCGCAAATGGCGGTCGGCGTCCTCCGTAGGGCTTTCCATAGGGCAAGACCTGGGTTACAAACAAGCCCCCCCCCCGTCTGGTCCAAGGACACATCACGGGATGGAAGTGGATACGCCACATACGCGCGCTAGCACCAAAGGTGAAGGCTACCGATATGACCTCGGTGGCACCACCTGGCGATCTAGCACGCCTTCTACTAACTTTGCAGGCTAGTACCCGGGAGAATTAATGGCTTCCCTCAACTCCATCCGAAGACGTACCCGATTCCCACGATTCCCCCTAGTTAAACAGCACATCACTTTATTATTAATGTCCTTTTAACACGATTTATATATCGGTATTGGGTGCTAACTGTGAATAAGTTTTAAAATATGGCCGGAAACATTTTCCTTACATATTCTCATAGGTGGCAAGAGTGAAAATCAGCAATCTATAATGAAAAATGCAAATCCTATATGATTTCGATACTCCACATCAACAGCGATTGTGATGCGCTCTTTTGGTTTTCTAAATTTGCGGCTGTTAAGAGGTTCAAAGATACGTGCCAGAAGTAGAACCTACAAAATGTATCTAAATACCATTTCATAATTTTTTGGTATTAAGAAAGCATAAACACGCCATGCATCCAAAACGCATGCAATAGGTTATAGGCGAAAGCCACGGCTAAGTGTCCAAGGAAGTTGACAACTGTCAGGAGATTAATGTGCAGCTTATACCTTGCGTGAGGGCAGTATTCGAAATTCTTACGAAGCACAACGTTTACAAGACTTACGCGATCAGAATAATGAAGTTAGTTGCAGTTTCACGTCCGTGGTTTGTCAACCTGATTTAAGAGGATGACTTCTTAAACAAATGATTATTTGCAAATGAAGCAACTCAACGGGTAACGCATGGTATGAAGTGAACCCCACTGAGTTGTATGGATCATCCCTCCCTAACCGCAGAAATGAGAATACGGCATGTTAATGATTTGGATAGTTTTCAGTTGTTTCTGTCGCCCCACACAAATAAGAGAACCATATGAACAGCAAAATTGTGGAGCCCATCGCTAATAATTGACAGTTGTCATATTTTTTAATACCACATTCAGTTCGAAGTGGTATGGTCGTGATGGACTGATTCCTTAAACCCCAGGCTTCATAGGTCTGCCTTCTGTTTTTTGTGTAATTGACAGTTATCGCTATACAGAGCTTTTATTCAGGGGAACTCGTCAGTATTGAAGATCTCAAAAAATTACTCAAGCATTAAAAAGTGTACTAAGCTACGGCAGTCATGGGCTTTATTGCATCATCGTTATGAATTGTGCAGTTTACACATTGAGAGCCATTTAGCGTGTTGAGGAATCTCCCATTTTTCAAGTTGTGCAGTATCAAACGGAATACCTTATATCATACTTTCAAGAAGCATATACTTCATATTGTCGCGGTAAATTACAGTTTCGGCGCAAATAGATAACAGACGGTGGGATAGTGTTTCAGGGTAATAAAGAGCTTGCACAAGCAGTTAACTATAGCGCGGCTAGTGGTCACAAAGAGCCGGCAATTAAAGATAGCTAAGGTAAAGGACTTCCCGGCACAGATAGGAATTCGCCTTTGGAAGGTTCTAGTGATATTTTGATTTACAGAGAAAAAGTTTCTTCTTTGTACGAGAAACCTCTCGAATTTATGAATGAGATATATAAGATATTGTGATACACCAGTTGTAAAAAAATGAGGCGAGCAGTAAACAGCTGTGAAGTGTGTAACAATAGTGTTGTTGTTGTAGCGAGAGCTGTTTATTATTGTCATCGACATTGGAAGATTGTGTTGTATATGTGATGTAATGTTACGTGAGAATTGAACAATGTATTGATTGAAAACGGCAAATGACAACCTCGCCGCCAAAAAAGAAGCGGCAAATAACAGCCTGGCCACGAAGTTGGAGATCACAAATAACTTGGCAGCAGAACTGAAAAAAATGAAGACGTCTAACGACATCACCGAGAAGATGGAAGAAATGAAGGCCGAATTAACAGAGGAGACGGAAATGGCAGACAACAACCTGCCCGCGGAACTGAAGGAAATGAGAACGGCGAACGATATCCTGGCCGGCAAGATGGCCGAATTGACCACGGAGATGAAAGCGGCAAACGAGGCCCTCGCCGCAAAGCTTGAAGAGCAGTTGACCGGCGTGAGGGATGACGTCACGGATCTGGGCAAGCGGATCGGTCAAGTGGACGGGTGCATCGAGGACCTGGTGAGCCAACAGCCAAGGGTTCCAGCAAGATGACCGGGTCTGGTTGTATCGCCCTACTGGGACCAAGGGACGCTACGAAACCTTTAGCAGCCGTGGCAAGGACCGTACCGGGTGGTGAAGAGTACTAACGATGTGGTCTACCGCATCCAGAAGGTGCCCCGAGGGAAAATGTTGGTCGTACACCTGGATCGCCTGGCCCGCTACGATGGTGCTGTTCGGGACGACCAACCTTGAGGAGGGAGCAGTGTCGCAGTTACGAACATTACAGTTTCGATGCAGGTAGATAACAGATGGCGGATAGTGTTTCAGGGTAATAAAGAGCTTGCATAAGTGGTTAACGATAGCGCAGCTAGTGTTCACAATGAGCCGGCAACTAAAGATAGCTAAAATAAAGGAATTGCCGGCACAGATAGGATTTCACGTTTGGAAAGTTTTAGTGTTATCTTGATTGACAGAGAAAAAGTTGTTTCTTCTTTGTACGAGAAACCTCTCGAATTTATGAACGACATATATAAGAGAATGTGACAGGCCAGTTGCAAAAAGCACAAGGCAAGCAGTAAACAGCTGTGAAGTGTGTAACAAGAGTGTTGTTGTACCGGTAGCTGTCTGTTAGTCATCGACCTTGGAAGATTGTTTTGTATATGTGATGTAATGCTATTACGTGAGAATTGAACAGTGTATTCTAGGGAAATAAAGAACATTAGAATTTCGGCAACTCGGACTTTTAATTCTACGAACCCAGAAAGTCACAATATGTTATCATCACGATATATATTATGTTCTAATACTAAGCATTGATGTGAAAAGTTTACCTTAGCATCCTAATGGGGATATTCCAAAATAGCCAGAAATGGTTTAACATTAAAAATGGGAATTATAAATTTGTGAAAATCGTTTTCATTTTTAATTTACGTCCTCCAACGTTAAGTCATAGCGGACAAAGGATGAAACCGGTAAACGATGCTCAAATGAGTCCGGGTCCATGGTGTTTAGAGTTACCTGACATTTGTCCATTAGGATAATGGAAAACTCCAGCAAAAGTACCTTATCGAGGTAACTCACCCTAACCGAGATTCGAACTTGGGACCTCTTGAACGTGATGCAGACACGTTATCATCTACGCCACCTAGGCGGGCTTATGAAAATCGTTGCTTAGGTTGCGCCACTTCACTGTATCTCTAACGTTCATATGCGAAGCATGACGTATACATGTATTATTAGGCCGGGCTGTCAAAATAATGCACATTAAAGAGCAACAATGAAAAGTTAAAATGGAAAATAATAGTTAACGGTGGGTATAATGAACCAATGTAATATCGCTGTAGATTCCCAGATAATTTTGGAATAGAGCGATGTAGATATAAATGTGTACACAGAAGCACGCACTGCCAATAATTTGTTTCAAGTTACAATATTGCAAGAATTCCTCGAAATTATATGAAAAGTTAAAGAAGCCAATTTCTCTGAGGAATGCCTTTTCCATATCCCTGGAAAGAAAACTAAGAGCCAGTTTGGTCCTAATTTTAAATGTAAAAGTTTACTTATGTATTTCTCATTCAGTGAATTAACACAGAGTCTGTAAAATGTGATGCTAGGCTCCATGAGTTCTAGTTGCAGCGGCAAATCTGGGAGGGTTAGATACACATTTGACCGTGCCCAGGATCTTGTCTCCCTTTTTCCTAGTTTTCCGGATCAATGGATGAAGCTGTGGTGAGTTGCGCAAATTTTCCGGTACCACATTTCCTTTCTCTTCATTTATTTCGAATTTTGTTTCCAGGTTTCATAACTAGCAAAAAGTGCTGCAACGGTGAAGGGGGGTATTGGAGCTTCCTCTTTAGAAAAGATGTCTCCCTGGACCTCGTTAATTTCACCGCCTGTCACGTGTCCTTAGAAAGAGAATGCTCCCCAATATGGTGAACTTCGTAAGATGATCGCCTATGGGGTGATCTCCAGGAGGTATCCCTTTAAAGTAGGACTAGAGATTAATGCAATATTGTTAGGAACCCCACTTTAGGCTTAGTGTACGTTAAATTTTAGGTCAGATCATCCTATGGATCGTCCACCACCTTCCTTCATTGGCATGGTTGAAGTAAGTGGCAGGTTTTTGGAAATAAAGCTTAAAATTATTCAGAAAAATCGTGTATGTTCTTCTGCTTCATCAACTTATCCTAAATTGCCACCAAGTATTTTAGAACAGAAAAAGCAATTAAATTAACTCTGCAGAAAAAAATGAAATAAAATGAAATGTGTAGTGTTTAACTCCCGCTTTTGCTACATACGGCACCACGCGATGAAACTCATGATACATGAGATGAAGATGGAACATCAGTGGAATGAGATGGCGGGGGAAACCAGAGTTCTCGGAGAAAACCCGCCCCAGCGCCCTGTTGTCCACGACATTTCTCACTTTGGGGTCGCCTGGGATCGAACCCGGGCCGTCTTGGTGAGAGCCAAGCGGTCTAACCACGGGGCCGCGGCGCGGCCCTGCAGAGAAAAGCATAGAAATCATTCGTTTTATATAATTATAAATTTATTTTACACAATTTTCTAACCAGACCCAGTTGAACAGTATGAAAATGTTTTGTATGATTTTCTTTTTGCTTGAAACCGCCTGCTTAGCCTTTTATTGCAAGCGAGGAGAGAAAATGTAAGTAAGTCGTTTATCATGCCAGAGTTATAAGTGGAGAGAGGAGTTGTGTATTATAGCATAGGGGTTTAGTAACGCAGACTTTATTACATCTTACTGGCATTGTAATATATCACAAGCTGTATTTTGCAGCAAGAAATGCTTTTGGCACTTTCAGAGTGAATTCACTGCTTATACTCACTTTAAATTTCTATTTGTAACCGAACAAAGTAAAGAAGTCTGCTTCTTCGGTCTGATAGCATCCTAGTCTTCAAATCCGGAGGTACCCACTTCGATACCTCGTTGGGGAGTGAGCACTTTTCCTTGGGTTCCCTAAAATCTGAAATTGTGTGTATGTGTGTGTGTGTGTGTGTGTGTGTGTGTGTGTGTGTGTGTGTGTGTCAGAGAGAAACAGAGAGAGAGAGGAAGAGAAAGAGAGAATTTAATGTAACTGCGTGAAGTAATGCCAGAAAAATACAGTTAAGCAATTGTTTTGAAAGTAAAAAAAGGGCCGGTATCACCTGAGATGTTAGAAGCATTGAGTGCAAAAACAACAAAAAGATAAATAATCATCACAAGTCCGTATAACATACCGTGTAACAGCCTATCAACCCGACTGAGGCCTCACGCCCATATACGACAGGCACAGTTGGGCGAACATCCAGCAGATTCAGAGAAGAGATGTGGACAATATTAGGGCACTCCCCACCCGAAAGTTGTATTTCTTGGCAGCTTTTTGCTACCTATTCTAGCTCCTCAAATTCCTCACGATGCTGAGTGCTCATCCGGAACTTAATATCAGCACCACCCAAGGGAGGGATTCCAATCATGTGCATTCTCGGGCAGGGAACCAAAGCACAACCAACTAGTCCAGTACGCCACGGCGCACGAACGTATATGTATATAGAGTCGCGAAGGTCAATTAGCCGGCAAGAGAGAGAGAGAGAGAGCCGCGGAGTGAGGGAGTTGAATAGCGTTAAGCCACGCCTATACCAATGAGCTGGCGCCTACGGAGGCGCGACAAGGTGGGAAGAGGGGAAACCACGGAAGTGGCTGGATCTTCTTTCCCCTCCTCCTGCCTTCCCCTGGAAAGACAGTGCAGCCTCTCGTACGTCTTTTCTCTCCATTTTGGAGAATTCTCCATAAATGCTGGCTGACGTATAAATAGGACTGCGTACGGAGTCAAGAGCGGGAGCCATAAAAAGAGCGAGAACACCCCCTTCTTACTACTCTCACCTCTGTCATCTTTCTCTCCTATTGCGACAGTCTGACAGACAACGTAACAGCGGACTAGCAAGACCAGAGCCAAGGGTTAGGGCCCCCGGCCTTAAACCTCGAGCGGATATGGCTCGCGCAGGCTCCTCCTCACGGGGTTTCCGCTCCTCTGCTAGTAGCCGGATGGTAACCGCGCCAACTGGAACTGACGGACAAGGACCTAGGGCAACTTCCGCCTCCCAAGAGAGTGCTGAATCTGCAACAGCGCATAACACGCGGACTGGGCAGAAGCATCTAGCTTCTGCATCTAGCTCACCTCCATCCATGGACCTGCCTCCATGCGTTACACCTCCGCCTGAGTCTGACGACTCAGACGCGGATGATTTTGTCGTGGTCGAGGGACGCAGGCGGAAGCGAGCGTCAGCCGACCTGCAGCAGCCACCACCACCACCACCACAGGGCCAACACCAACCCCCACACAAAGGGGGGCCAAAAATGCCACCTATTGTGGCAGACACGTTTAAGAACCACGTGTCAATCATGCGCCTTCTGGCCTCTTGCCTGAAGCACCGCTTCGAGGCGAAAAGAAAGCCTAGAAAGGTTCACACATACACCAGCTCTGTGAAAGACCTGGAGGTGGCGAAAACCGTTCTGAGAGAGCAGAACATACCGTTCTATAGTTATTACGCTCAGCGCCCACATGCTGAGCGCAGCATTATAAAAGGGCTAGACTCCGAGTGCACCCCTGACGAGGTCAGGGGAGCACTAAAGGAGGAGTACGACATCGAAGCCCTCTCGGTCGCGCAGCTGCTCAAGACCGTCCCGTCGGACAATGGGCCGGTCAAAGTACCTATGCCGCTTTTCACAGTCCTTGTGGACAAAGTGCGAGACGCTGAAACCCAGCCGATCGATACTGTTCGCAGGCTGATTTTCACCGACGTGAAAGTTGAGCGCTTTCACGGCAAAGAAGGACCAGCGCAGTGCCATTGATGTATGGGCTTCCACCACTCCAGCACAATGTGCGACCACAAGCTTGCGTGCTTGAGGTGTGTGGAGCCGCATATGTTGAGGGACTGCCCCAAGCCTCCTGAAGAACGTCAGTGTGCGAACTGTAAAGAACCGCACGCAGCGTTTACAAGGGCTGCCAAACGCGGCAACGCATCATCGAGAGCCGCCGTCAGGGGCATCCTGAGCCGGCCACTCTCCGCCCGGAGGTGTCTTTCGCTGCCGCCCTCAAGAAGGTCGAGAACACGCTGCAGCAAGTGGAAGCGACTGCTGTCCAAGCTACAGCCCTTACAGCACCACCTCCGACAGAGGAAAGTAAACCTGCACCCTCATAAAGCAAGGGGGAAAAGAGCGGGAAAGCCGCTAATCCGCCTCCTGCGCCGAGAGCCAACGACCAGGACCAGCCCTAGGACCCGGCCTCAGTTGCTCCTGCAACGCAGCCTGTGCCACCGGTGGAACCTGCAACGGCAGCACCCACGGCGGCTCCAGCCCAGCACCTCAGTCCGCTTCCTTTGGGGGCAAGATATCCCAGGCGGACCTGGACGAGTTCCAGGCCCGCTCCCTGTGGTTCGGTGACCTAATACAGAGAACCCTCCCGGCCCTACGCAACTGCAAGCTGCAGGTCGAGAACCCTGCATTGACTCCGATGCAGAAGCACGCCATTCTGCTCAGTACGCTGGAGGAGTTGTTCCCGGGGTCCGCTAAGTAATGACCTCCAGACTCGTCCGGACGCCATTACGAGCCACGTTCTGGAACGCGATCGGCATCCGGGGTCATCACTCTAGCGTGCTTGAGTTTGTGCAGTCTTTCGGTATTGACATTCTGATGGTCTGCAAAACCCATCTGGATGCTGCAACCAACTTCTCGCTGCCTAGCTTTGTCACCCACCTGACTGATTGGGTCGGCCGACGAGGTGGCGGCACAGCCAACTTCATCTGGAACCACATCACGCACTCACCTTTCCCACTCCTCCCACTCCAGAACTTGGAAGCCTGTGCCATTCGTCTTGCCATTGGCGGGCTAGAGACGCTGCTCGTAGTGGCCTACGATCCTCCTGATGCTCGCTTCTATGAGGCGGACTCTAACCTCCTGTTCAACCTTCATCCAGTAGTGTGCATCGCCGGTGACCTCAACGCGAAACATGGCCACTGGCATAGCCGCACATCTAACACCAAAGGGCGTGTGCTCTACCGCCTCATCAGCGGAAACCCAAGCCTTGTCCCGCACGGCCTGAGAGGCCCTACGTTCCATCCAGCCCACGGCAGGTCGGATGTGCTCGATATCATGCTCACCAAAAACTTTTCATATCATCTGGACCTCTCGGCAGTCAACGAACTGAACTCCGACCATGACCCGATCCTGGTGGACTCTAGCGTTCACATGCCAGCTCTGTTAAACCCAGACTGGACATATGAGGTCGACTGGGATGCAGCCGTCCTGAACCTGAGCCAGTCAGTAGATCCGCGACCACGTATCGATTCCATTGAAGCGCTGGAAGCGACAGCCTCTGACTTCTCACAACACATCGTAAATGTGGTACGTTCTCACACATACCGCATTCCCACAAACCACAACCCCATAACCATTCCAAATGAACTCCGGCAGCTGCTTAAAGCCAAAGCAACTGTCCGGAAGCTATGGCAAGGCCTCCACCACCCTAGGATACAGGCAGTCTACCAGAGGTTCAAATCCCTGGCAAGAAGGCAGCTTCGTGCTCACCGCTCTGCGGCCTGGAAGGCAACAATGAAGCGGGTGGACCTTACGGAGAAGCAGCCGTGGAGGATTATCCGTTACTTACGGAAGGATAAAAGTCAATACCAGCATCCGCGCTATGGCACTCGAGGGCGACTCGCCTTTGAGCCCCAAGAGAAGGCCACAAGATTCGCAGACTATCTAGAGTCTCAATTCGAGGCACGGGAACACCCGCAAAACGACGAGTTCACCGAACTCGTGGAGGAGGTAGTGGAATACCTCTACGAGGACTCCATCCCCACGCGATGTGATCCACATCCCCATTGTCACCCCCAAACAGGTGGCAGCCCAAATCTGTAGCCTCAAACCAAACAAATCCCCGGGGCATGATGGTGTCACGGCATTCCTGCTCCGAAACCTTCCCAAAAGAGCTGTGATCCACTTGACGCGGATTTACAATGCATGCCTTTACCTCCGCCACTTTCCAACTTGTTGGAAAGAGGCGAGGGTGGTATGAATTCTGTAGCCCGGCATAGATGCACTCTTCCCTTCCAGCTACTGTCCATAAGTCTTCTCTCAGTCATCTCACAGGTTTTTGAGCAATTGCCCCTGGCCCGCCTGACTCCTCTTTTCGAGGAAAGGCATCTCCTACCGGATCACCAGTTCGGGTTCCGTCGGGGCCACTCCACGAACCTGCAGCTACTGCGATTGGTAGAAAGGACTGCCCTGGGTTTCCAGGACAACCTCAAAATCGTCGCGGTGCTCCTGGACGTGGTCAAGGGTTTCGCCACAACGTAGCACCAGGACTGTTATACAAGCTCATGGAAGCACAACTCCCCTCCCCATACCTCACCCTGAACAGTAGTTTCCTCCGGGATCGAACCTTCAGGGTGCGGGTCGAAGGCAAACTATCCTCCGTCAGACCCATAGCGGCGGGAGTCCCGGAAGGCAGTGTACTGTCGCCATTACTCTTTGCTGCCTACATGTCTGACTTCCCTACAGTGCCTCGCACTGTTCTGTGCCAATATGCTGACGACGTCCTCATCTTGGCCCAGAACAAAAACATCCGCTACTGCCTCCCTCCGCTGTAGCGATCGCTCCGAGCCATCGGATCGTGGAGTGAAAGGTGGAGCATGGCCCTCAGCCCACAGAAGAGCTCCGCCCTTCTGCTGGGGAAAGTCCTCCGCTGTGCCCGGAAGGAGTTCTGCGGTTGAGGCGGAGGAGGATCCCTTGGGTCCGATCTGTCAAATACCTGGGTGTCCGACGGGACCGTGGCCGCACATTCACTCCACATGCCCGTGAAAAAATCGGCCTCGGCCATGCAGCGCTTAGGCAGTTGTACCCTATATTCCGTTCGACCATGCCCACTCGCCTGAAACTACGGTTACACCGTGCGAACATCCCGCCCCTAATCCTGTATGGCAGCGAAGTCTGGGGATCGGTGGCACGTACCACCATCCGCAGACTGCAAGCCGTGCAGAACAGGGCGCTCAGGATGATTTACGATACCGAACGTATGTTTCCTTCACACATCCTACACACCCATTCTGGCATACCTTACGTTGAGGACGTTGTGCGTAAACGCTCCTTCACATTGTATGCCAGGATTGCATGCCATCCAAACCACCTAGTGAACACACTAGGACAATATTACCACCGTGTATCCAGGAGGAGAAAGAGCTACCGCCTCCCCAAGGACGCCCTTGGGTGGTGAGACCAGCCTCTCATCCCCTAAACATTTCACCCTGTTCCGTCCACACCAGCGCTGGATCGTCGGCAGACCCCCGGCAGCCAGGTCCCCCTGTGTGACCTCGAAGAGAACCATAACCAAAACGGTCCCCAACCACCCGACCTCTCGCTCCTGGTCCCGCCACGCTGGACGGACACTGCAACGCAGGCCGCCCCTAGCGTGACGGTTTAGGGCACTAGCCTCCTACTCGGAAGCTCATCACGTCGCCAGGAGCACTAGCAGAGGTCGAATCAGGTGCATCAGTCAACAATGACATCCAAGCTTTTGAGGAAAGACAAACTCTATAAAGCTGCACGGGTAAATCCGCACAGCAGATAGATACCGCCATGCTCCACCCACCGTCCAGGAGTACCCGGACGACTTGTTCTCGCTCTTGGCTCTTGGTTCTATTAGTCAGTCTGAGGCGGAAGAGCGCAGCCAGCACTGGGCGCATAAGGCTAGATATTCCACTGCCGGAAACAACCGCCCGAGACAAAAGATGACTCTTTTATACTGCCCAGATAAAGACGCAATAAGCGGCTAGGTGCTGGGTAGTAAACAGTCCGTCCAGGTAAACCTGGACAACTCGAAACTTCTGCTGGTCTGCTGGTCTGCTATTAGTCAATCTGAGTCACAGTTTACGACAAGGTGCCGAGTAGTAAGTGCATTGTGGACCTACGACAGGCAAACTGGTTGATTGTAATTGTGTTACGTAATACTGCTGTGATCCGCAAGTGCACCAAGTGTATCTCTACGGAAATAAAGAACGTTTTGAATTTCTGCAAAATTGATTTTTAATCCTTCGAACCCACAAAGTTACAATACATAAATACTTAAGTATAAATAGAGAGGCATACAATCTGATGTTTACATGGGGACTGAGGACACTGGATACGAAAAACTTTTCATGGGCACTTTTCCCGTACCTTGCTATTGTTCTATTAACATTGTGACAGTTCTTCCAGTTGCATGGATGGTGTACCGGACTAAAGAGTTTCTTTGAGTGAAATAACAGAAGCAGGCATCTCGTGCGCAGCCGTTGGCATAGATACAAGAACAGTCGTGTGACAGGAGTTGTAGGGCATCTGCAACACGGAAAATTGCAGACAGGAAATTTAAGACACGAAGGTTCCTTGATGTATAATAGCATGTAGTTGTAACTTTACAAAGTCTGCGTTAAATAAATAACATTTTAATGCTGCGCACTTACGGCTAATAACTCAGGAGGGAAGGTTTGGCTACCTGATTAAAGGTCAAGTTGCATTACTCTCCAGTCCTTTAAATCGCCGGCGCTCGAGTGTGTGGCTCTAAGTGGAGGAGAAAACCGGCAAGTCACCTATATGAAGGACAGCCTTCATGGGTGTTAGCAGCTGAACCGTGGGAGCCATCTCACTTAGAACATACATGCTGTAGACCTACTGTCTCCAATTACTCAGTTAAACTCAGTCGTGGAAAATTCTTAGAAGTATTCGTCGTCACCTGTATGTTTTATCACTAACATTAATGTATGTCCATTACGAGGTACATAGGGTCTAGAAGACCAAAGCGATCAAGAATATCAAAATTTTTCGGTATTTATGTGAATTCTAAACTTTGAGTTTCCATTCATTCGGATATGCACTATTTCAGCATATATGAGGGAGAAAGGAAAGCATTCATAACAAAAAAAATCTTCTACGAAAGTGCAAAATGACTGCCGACTAAAAATAAATAAAAATAAATAAAAATAAATCCTGGACAGATGTTTTATTCATTTTGTGAGTGCATTTAATCTCAGGAAAATACATTTGAGAAACTGTATAAATGATTGCAACAATTATTGGAGTTAATATTTTCATTTAATGAATAACTCAGAAAAGCAGACCATATGTGTTGACTTAATGTAATGGAACCTGTGAAGCAGTAAGTCGTTGTAAAAAGTACAAAATAACATGTATTTCAATTTTAATATTTTGAAAGTAAAGCTTCTAAAACGAATTCTTTATTGAGGCATGTTGACATTGTGCTTGAGCACATACGTACGCGCGAGCTCTTGCAGGTTTTTTCTAGACATGTTTAAATGCAGAAAATCTCGGAATCATATTTATGGTTAAATCTCTGTGTACAAACTCTGGGTAAAATACATTTTACAATTTTGTATGTGGAAGTTAGACCATCGTTTCCCAAGCTGTGTTTCGCAAACCCCTAGAGGATTCGCAAACAATTCCAAAGGTTCGCCAAAACAATTCACCGTAATAGCGGGCGTTGCGGTTTGGCCTATTTTTCCTTAATTTCAGGGGCACTTTCATAATAATTGGAAATTTACCACATTATTGCTACAGTAAATTAATATTTACCGCGAATTCCAGATTTGGAATTATGCAAGAAATTTAGGAATGCATTTTATTTATCTACAATGGAAATTCTGTCTGCTACCCTCTTTGTATTCTGTACGGTAAGAGGGCTGTTCAATAAAGAATGATCAAAAATTTTACGACCCTAATTTTTCGTAATAAAATTCAATAATGTTATATTCTGTTGGCATAATGTGAAATAAACACGCCGTGGTAGTTTCATTGTTGGTACTCTTGGTTCCAGCCTGTGAGAGCCAGGCAAGTTCAGACATGTTCAATATCGCCTACCGCTGCAATGTAGGTAACATGCAGTTAAAGCTGATGTTGGAGGAAGATCCGGGGCTTCTTTGAATCGCAATCACTGTCGATGAAACTTGGCTATATCATTTTGATCCGGAGAGCAAACAGCTCAGCGTTGAAATGTCCTTCATCAATCACCAGACCCCAAAGAGCAAACGTGGTTGCTTCTGCTGGGAAAGTTATGGTCATCTCATTCCTTGATATTCCATGAATGGTTTATCAGCATGTTGTACCTGCACACACAACAGTAACTGGAAAATACTACAGGGATGTCCTGAAAACATTGCAAGTCTATAGCAAGCGCAAAAGACCACATTTTCGTGAAGCAGGCTGGATGCTGCACCACGATAATGTGCGGCCGCATATTGCCCATATTGTTGCAGAATGTCTAGCAAAAATCAAAGTGAAGTGCACTCCTCACCCTTCTTATAGTCCGGATTTAGCCACATGTGGCTTTTTCCTATTCCCTAACTTGAAGAAACGTCATCGTTGGAGGCATTATCCATCATCAGAAGCAGTGGTGAAGGCTGGGGAAAATTTGAAGGATCTCTCAAAAATGGTTTCCATCATGCCTTTGAAGACTGGCAGGAATGCTGGGACAAGTGCATCACATTCAGAAGAGAATATTTTGAGAAGAACCATCAAAATTATGAGGATGAATAAACGTATGTTGTCAAAAAACTTGTGATCAATCTTTATTGAACATCCCTCGTAACTTCGCGAATATTCAATAGGCTGGACTCGCTGTACAGGGGATATTCAGATGGTACGAAGTCTGACAGGATGTGATCTGAGTTAATTGCCAAAGTGAAATTGCTAGCGCCGATCCCCTCTCGGACAAATTGTTGTACTCGTGAAGAACATACCGGTTATAAATATTTAAATTCAATCGTACTCCACACAGATTCCTTGACAGTCAGTTTGGTTATGGGCTTGGAACAGCAAGGACGCTACCGAGTTCTGTGTAACCGGAGATCCCTAAGAAAATCTGCCCCAGCGTTATGTTGTCCACCACAATTCTCATTTTGCGGTTGTCTGGGATTGAACCCGCGTCGCCCTGGTGAGAGCCGATTGGTCTAACCACTCAGCCACGGCGCGGTCTAGCTGGCACTAATGCGACTTGAGTACCTTCATAATGTCCTACTGTAGTGCCTGGCGGAGTTAAGAAAAATACCAGGACGTCGCTCAGAGGTGACGAATGGTGCTGCGTTGTTTGAACCCTATTGCCGCTTGGAGAGTATTGGTTGCACATTGCAGCACCTCAAGGCGAAGGCCAAGGTCTCTAAGAGTTGATGGGTGCCTTTAACGGCGACCTCGCAGATCACGTCTCATGGCGGCGAAGGTTGGATGTTGGTAGTTCATGGTAGGTGGTGAAAGTTCTGTTTGAATAAAGATCTCTGCGGTGCTGCAAGCCTTATGCATGGATATGGAGGTTGTTTACGGCGCTGCGGTGAGACCTTTGTAATAAGAGCAGGTCGCCTATTCCATGAAGTGATCGCTTCTGCCACAAGGCTTTGCCAACACTCAGCCGAATATTAAACGCTGAGGACGAAGTAAGGTTCGAACGGATACTCCATTTTTAAGGTTATTATCTCTGTATGCTGCTATAAGTTTTTGATATACGAGGGGGGACCCAATAGAAACCGGACTCCTTGGGCGCTGCCATTCCTAGACGTAGTGCAGGGTTCTCACGCTAGATGCTGTTAGTAGGGACCTTCATGAAGCAGTTGTGCAGACGGTGTCAGTGTAGAGCTGAACGTGCAAGTTTGGTACTGTGTTTCTCTGACTGTTGGCGGGTTACCTCTGCGAAGTCGTTATGACAACTTTAAAATAACAAGATGTTTGTGGAATTTTGTTTCCTGCTTAAAAAACAGCGACGCAGACACACCAAATGCTTCAGGAAGCTTTCCAGTAGGACGCTATGAGCCGCACACAGGTTTTCGAGTGATTTGGGCGCTTTAAACGTGGTGAGATGTGTGTTGAAGGCCAAACTCGTTTTGGACGCCCTTCAACATCGCGAAATGAGAACATTAAAAGGTCCGTTAAAAGATCAACGAAGATCATCACCAAACGTTGGACCAAATTTCAGCAGCGGCAGTAATCAGTTGGAGCTCGTGCCAGCGGATTTTGAGGGAGGATTTGCACATGACACGTGTTGCTGCTAAATTTGTTCCGCACCTTCTCACACAGGAGCACAAAACCATTCACATGAATATGTGTCAGAACTTAGAGATTGCACGTGATCCAAACTTCTTGAACAAAGTCGTTACAGGGGATGAGAGTTGGTGTTACGGGTATGACCCAGAAACAAAGCAAGCGTCATGCCAGTGGAGGACTACCAACTCTCCCAGACCAAAAAAGCAAGGCAAGTGAGGTCAAATGGGAAGACGATGATCATTGTCCTTTTTGATGTTCGTGGAACTGTGCATCAGGAATTCGTACCCCCTTGGCCAGAAAATGTGAAATGTGTAGTGCTTAACGCCCGCTTTTACTGCATACGGCACCGCAGGCGGTGACACTGATGATATATGAGATGAAGATGGAGCACCGGTGGAATGAGATGGCGGGGGAAACCGAAGGTCTCGGAGAAAAATCACCCCAGCACCGTGTTGTCCACGACAAATCTCACTTTGCAGTCGCCTGCAATTGAACCCGGACCGCCTTGGTGAGAGCCAAGCGGTCTAACCACTCCTTGGCCAGACTGTTAACCAGCACTCTTACTTGATGTTTTAAGGTGTCTGCGAGAGGATATGAGGAGGAAACGCCCGGAACTTTGGCGATCAGGTGACTGGTTTCTGCATCACAACCTCCAGCACACACGGCCTTACGAGTGACCCATTATTTGGCATCTCAGAGGTGGTCTGTAGTTCCCCACGCTCCCTATTCGCCGGACCTAGCCCCGTGCGACTTTTTGCTCTTTGCATGAATGAAAAAGGGGCTAAAAGGGGCACGTTATGACCATGTGGAGGCGGTAAAAACAGCTTCGCAAGGAGCACTGGACAATATTAAGCTTGAAGAGTTCCAAACATACTTCCAACAGTGGGAAAGGATACTTGACAAGTACATCGCATGTAATGGAGAGTATTTTGAAGGTGACTGAAGTAATTCTGTAAAAAGTTTAATCATTAAATTTTTATGACAAAAATACGGTTTCGTTTGGTTTCCCCCCTCATTTACTGCTCACAGAATATAAGCCTTGCGTGAATAAATAAACTCGCTCATACATTTAAAGTTACGGATTTATGGGACCTCAAATTCCGCCACTTCGGTGAATTCGCTAATTATAATTTTTGGTTGGAATGTAATACTTCCTCTAAGCTCAGTTAAGCAGCATAGAAAGTAAAAAATAAAACTATATAAAAGTTTATTTCCTTCAGTTTATTATCAATCCTGTTATGGGTAGCTAAGTTAGCGATAGATAGTGTCTGAAAATAGTGTTCGTTGAATATTTTCAGGTGTAAAGAAAGGAGAGTCCCACACGGTTAGAATGCTTTGGAAACTGTTCAACAAAGCAAGTTTTAATCCTCCTCAAAAAGCACTAGAGCGTGCATATATAAAGCTTCGCCAAAACTCAATTCCAGATATGCTAATATGAGAGCAAGGCCGTATTTATGCCAATTATACGTCTGGCAACAACACATAGATTCAATTGTACTTACTACCTTGAAACAGACTTGCTGCAAAATGTTCAGCAATTCCAAATGCATTTCGCGACATAAAAATCAATATTAATCCTTTTAGAAGGTATACAGCGTTTATCAAAAATATATTGAGGCTTCACAGCGCTGGAGAGAAACTCATTTGCATAAGAGCAACAGAGGCATTCTCGGTATATGGAAATTATTTTCCTAAAGCTTCTTTCTATGCATACCCATAAGGTTTGGAAATAAATTTTGCATCTATGCTGTTGGAGTGTGCGTTTTTCGGGCCTTGCCTTTTGGTTCATGTAGATTATTATATCAGCCCTACAGTAATAAATATGTGAAGCAACGTATCTGGAATTGCCTGATAACAACTAGAAATCTATATAACATGAAACTTCCTATCACAAATGCTATATCTGCCAGGGATATGGACCAGTATTGACAAGACACGTGATATGGGTTACAATGGATCTATAATTGTCGCATCGTAAGTTGGTGATTAGCGCTTTGCCTCCACGTGCTATTCAGCAGCGAAAACAAGGAGAGGGGATAAACAGGTCACTGACACGTCATTGCGGTCGCCTAGCAACCAACAATCTACCAATCAAAAGTAAAGTGTCGCTATAGCAACCCGGCACGCTTATCCTATGTTGTGAACTCTATCGCAATACAGCACGTGCTTTGTGCATGACGCTAGTCTACCGGCATGTGGAGGTTTGCTATAAGCAGACACTGCTATTATTGTTGCTTTGCTGAATCAGCGATATCACAATACCGTCGTCGTTCGCTGTGCTTTAGTATGAGATGGTATGCGTTGTTGGAAGGGAACAGGTGGGGATTTAGTTTCAAGGAACATCTTGTGAGATTTTCTGGGTGAATTACCAACCTTTTCAGTTTAATGACCAACCCTTCTTACCTGCCTTTGTCCGGTCCAGTTCTAACATGAATAACCCTTACGGTACTTAGGGCATTTCTCCCTGTCATCTCTGCCAAACTAAGAGTGTACTGCTTAAAGTAGTGAATGTTTCACAGGGTGCAAACAGCTTTACATTTTCGCAACATAATTCGTGTGTTTCAGTGATCAACTTCAGTGTTTCAGTGTAAGTTTAACATTTAGCTAATTATCGTTACTAATAGCTATCACAAACACTTGTGCTACAAAAACAGACAAAAAGAAATTATCTGTGAAGACCACAAAAATGTTTTTGGGTACGGAATCCCTATTAAAGGAAAAGTAAGGGAAATGATATGTGCGTGTTCAAGACCATTTTAAAATAGTATGAATTGCTTCAACCGGTAAAAGCAAACCGCAGTTCCCAAAATACCTAGTTACATAGTTAATCAAATTGCTGCAGAAAAAGGCCACAAAATTATTAAACTTCCTACCTACCATTGCCATTTTAATGCAATAGAGTTGATTTGGACCCAAATAAAGGGATATGTAGAGAACAACAATCCAGATGTCACTAAAACCTCTGTTATAAAACTAACAGAAGAAGCAATAGCAAAAATAAGTACTAAAAATTGGGAAGATGCTGTTTGTCACACGAAGTTATAGTAGCAGCATGGGAAAACGAAGGCGTTTTGGAAGAAAGTGGAAGAACTCATAATTTCCGTGGGAGATTGCAGTAGCTCTGACGACGACGTGGGCGGCGACGGCAACGATGACGACGATCAAAAAGCAGTACCAATGATAGCAGGGACTCTGAGATAAGCGGCATATTCCCGTTGGCATAGAATGCATAATTCTGTGCAGGTATGACACTTTTGTTTCTCTAAATCTTAACTATAGCTAACCATTTACTTTTTATTGATTCCGAAGCTTTCGTGTGCTGTAATTAGGCAACTGCTCACTTAAACGTGTAGACAGTCTTATGATTAATACTGCAGTACGCAAATTTCTAGGAATATGTGCGTGTGCATTACCGCAGTCGAACTTCCTCCTCCTCTCTAGCCGCCAACTTCGTTGCCTAGCACATGGAGAGGAACGGTTAAGTGGCAACGGTGCTATCCCCGCTCCTTCAGCTGTCAATCACCAACTTATAATGCACCCATAATAGTACAATTTTCATATTCCATTACATTTCATTAGCATAACGATAAGCAATTGAAACTGGTGTTTTGTTCGAGATGCTCCTAATTGCTTTGGTTCTCAGTGTTCCATCCTATATTGCACGTAAAAGATCGCTGAATGTTGCTCAGAGGCCTTTTTATCATGCTTGAAGTTCCTACGTGCCGTAAGTCTATGAACGGAACCGAGGGCCGAATGAGGCCATGCTAATGACTTTTACGCTCGAAAACCTCCATTGCCCTTCGTCTGGTTTGCACCAGCGACCTCGGAAACCAAAGCCGAGCATGTTACCACTATCCGACGGAGGATGACAAGCGATACAAGTGCAACAGGAGCTGAAAATATAATATCAAGTTCAGCTTCTACTTCCAAGAATTCCTGTGTTATCGCATTGTACTGTTATCGAAGAAAGAGGATACTAAAAGCACTACTTGCATAAAAATATAAAAAAAGTATTCACCGATGGGTATTGCACATGTTTATCATAATAAAGTAGGTCACTAAACTCTAGTGACCCACACGGGGTCGTTGACCCTAAAGCTATTAATAACTAGCAGGTCATTATTAGGTGATACATGAATGAAATCGTTATTCACAGGGAAACACAGAGCAAAGATTCAGGTAAGATGTAGTCAGCTATCACATATGACTGCATTCCAAGCCTTCAATCATATAAAGTTAAAGGAGCGATATGTGAAAGACGATAGAGTCTGTGGCCCGCATTCAGAATGTAGTGATTTCAATACCCGTGTCCGACATTTCTGATCCATAGGATATTTTAGAAATTTCCCAAGGTCGCTAGGCGAGTGCTGCTAATTACAAATATAATCCCTAAATTCATGTCGCTCCATTTCACCTACAAGAGTCGGCAGGACTTTCGGCGTGCATGGAAGGTGCAATGTCGTACTACGATTCGAGAGATGTATTGAGGTGTTTAAGCAGCGAGAGGGGAGATGACCAGCGGGCTTTACGATTTCAACCGGGAAGTTTAGTCGTTCGGAACACTGGCATATGCTCTCGTCTCTCCTGAGTACACTCTCCCTCCGTAGTTGTCCTATCAGGGTCATAGGCACAAGAGTTCATAGCTCGAGCTGCTAAGTCCCTCCACCGAAACTTCTCATAGTGCCATGCATGTGTAAAATAATGATGATGACGAAGATGACGACGATGGCGACGATGACGACGATAACGACGATCACAACGATGACGACGATGAGGACGATGACGATGACGACAATGTGACGGCGATGTGACGACGATGTGACGGCGATGTGACAACGATGACGACGACGTGACGACGACGTGACGAGATTTGACGATGATAAGACGATGATAAGACGATGATATAACATTGATACGACGATGGTATGACGATGGTATGACGATGGTATGACGATGATATGATGATATGATATGATCATATGAAATGATGCGATGATATGAAATGTGATGATATGAAATGATGCGATGATGATATGAAATGATGTGATGATGATATGAAATGATGTAATGATATGAAAAGATATGATATGATATGATGATGAGATGATATGGTATGATATGATGCGATGATATGGTATGATATGATGAGATGATATGATATGACGAGATGATGATATGAAATGATGCGATGATGATATGAAATGATGTAATGATATGAAAAGATATGATGATATGATATGATATGATATGATGATGAGATGATATGGTATGATATGATGCGATGATATGGTATGATATGATGAGATGATGTGATATGACGAGATGATGATATGCTGATGGTATGATGATATGGTGATATGATGATGACGATGATGATATGATGATGACGATGTGATATGATGATAAGATGACGATATGATGATAATATGATGATAGTATGATACGATGACGATATGATGATACGATGACGATATGATGACATGATATAATGACGATATGATATGACGACATAAGTTGACGATACGATATGATATGACGATATGATATGATGACGATATGATATGATGACGATATGATATGATGACGATATGATATGATGACGATATGATATGATGCTATGATATGATATGATGACGATATGATATGATGACGATATGATATGATGACGATATGATATGATATATGATATGATATGATGTGATATGATGATATTATATCTGATATGATATGATATATTGATATATGATATGATATCTGATATGATATATTATGATGATATGATGATGTAGTGATATGATATGAGGATGTGATGATGTGATGATGATGTGATGAGTTTGTGTATGATGATGTGATGATGAGATAATGTGATGCGAGTTAGCCTGTGATGATGTGATGATGAGATGATGAAGTGAGTATGTGATGTGAAGAAGAGATAAGGATATGAGATAATTAGGAAATGATGATATGATGATATGATATGGTGATGACGATGATATGACGATGATATGACGACGATATGATGACGATATGACGACGATATGACGACGATATGGTGGCGATATGTTGTGATGACGATATGTTGTGATGACGCTAGGTTGTGATGACGATATGATGTGATGACGATATGATGTGATGGCGATATGATGTGATCACGATATATGATGGCGATATATGATGATATGATGTAATCATATGATATATGTTATGTTGATATGACATGTTATGATATGATATGATGATATATGATATGATGAAATGATCGAATGATAAGATATGATGTGATGATATGATATGATATGATAAGATATGAGATGATGAGATGAGATGACGAGATGATATGATATGATGATTTGATGAAATGATGATGAGATGATGAGATGAGGTGACGAGATGATATGATATGATGATATGAGATATGATGGTTATGATGATGAGATATGGGATGATGAAATGATGATATGGTATGGTATGAGTTGATGGTATATGATGAGATGATATGATATTGTAACCGCAGTATCAGACAGCGATTAGGAGGTGGCGAATTAATTGAAATCACGAGAATTAAAAAAGAAGATAAATTAATGAAAATGCTTTGCTAAACTAATATAAAATATTGTTCTATTAATATGAAATTAGAATGAAATTAGAGTAATGATTAAAATAGCGGTTTATTTAAGAATAAGATGGGAAGAATATAATTTAAGACAACTAACATGCTAGAATCCATGTAAGGGAGAGAAAATATTTCTGTAAAATCTGAACACAAGTCGGGGAGACAGGAAGAGGTGACCGTTAGCCTCTTTGTTTAAGGAAAGGTTCAATGTCTGAGAACTATAACCAAAAAATGTGTAGGAACAATAAGGTTTTCGAGATGCGGTCAAGCGTAAGACCTAAAAGGATTTACTTTGCTGAGGCGATAACGACGTATACCGTTACAAAGAGCCCAGGGTAGGCGTGACCCAACTCACGGTGGGATGTAACGACAATGAGTTCGATGAGTTTTGCTAACCAATAAAGAAAAATCGAAATAAAATGAGAAACCAATAATAATGTAAGATTTGAGAAATAGGAAGAAGGGTGAGTTATTTTGGTCATGTGATAAGGGTTAGAGTAGGGATCAGAATAAAGTACGAACGGAATCGCAGAGTAGACGAAACATCACTTCAAAAGTCATACTACGAGGAGAAAGATGTGTTAGGGCGCGTGAAGAAGAAGTAGGGAAGATTTCTAAGTCCGAAATGTAGGGAAGTCAAGAATAACGCAACCAGCGTGAGAGAAGCAGCAGAAGAAGTTTATAATAGCAAAGTATTCGCCGTATAAAGAATTAAGAGAATTCTGTTAGGAAGTTTAGTAACAGGTGGTCACCGCTACAAATCAATCTGAATCAACGAATTTAGTGAGAATTAAATCAATTTTTGCAACGAACCAGTGTATTATTGAGACAACTGAGCAGCCAACAAACAACAAATCCATTTCCTACAACCATTCACCTGAAGAATAAGAGATCTCATAGCTCCAATTAGAACCCAAATCAAAAGTAAACACCAACCAATTGAAATCTGACATGCGGGTATGCCGCATAATGGCGCCCAACGTGGGGCTTCGAATTGTAGGAAATGGGTGAAATGTAACGACGACAACAACGAGGAGAAGTGAGAAGAACGACGACGAAGGACGACTACGAGGAGAAGTGAGAAGATCGACGACGACAACTACGATGAGGACAGCAGAGACTACGAAGAAGACGGCAAAAACAACTACATAGAATTTTCCCCCAACCAAGAGAGAAGTTCAAGTTCTTTCGACATCAACTGAGCCTACTAGACGACGAGCAGCACGACAAAAATTGGTAAAGACATCACATAAACACCACAGCCGTACAACAGAACTGTGAGTTACACATACTCAATTTATATTTCTTGTAAATGTAATATCATTCAGTGAAATCAATATCTATGTAATGTCTTAGTAATAAGTATTTTTGAAGGGAAATTAGAAAATTTAAAGGGGAAATTCAATGCTTTTGAGAAATAAGAAGATCGTACAGAATAAATTTAAAATGGAAAATTCTGGGGAACAAATAATTATGGAGACAGAGAAAGAGTTGGAAGTTGTTAATGAAGAGATAATGGAAAGCAATGTTATAGGATCAGTAGATGAGGGTGTAAATGGTGTAAGTAGCTTAAATGTAAATAGGAGAAGTGACAATCCTGGGGTTATGGAAAATCTACAAGAGATGTTCCAGAAACTCATGGCGCAAATGACTATTCAGAGTCAATCACTAGAGGCTAAATTAGTAGAACAGAACCAATCACTAGAAGCTAAATTAGTAGAACAGAACCAAACACTAGAAGCTATGGACAAATCACTCGAGGCTAAATTAGTAGAACAGAACCAATCACTAGAGGCTAAATTAGTAGAACAGAACCAATCACTAGAGACTAAATTAGTAGAACAGAACCAAACACTAGAAGCTAAATTAGTAGAACAGAACCAAACACTAGAAGCTAAATTAGTAAGTCAAATTACAAGCCAAGGGAAAGAAACAGAAACTAGAATCACTGTCAGAATTCAAGGAATAACAGGGGAAATCCAGTCTGTAAAAGAGGCCCTGCAGCGAGAAGTAGGTACTATAAGAAGTGACCTAGAAGCTACCAAATCTCTCGTTGCAGGAGTAGAAAATAGAATAGGGGAGGAAATTAATAAGGAAAGAATAAGATTAGATGAACTGACCACGACACAGGTAACTTTTGTACAAGAGATAAATGACCGGTTTGACACTGTAAACAATAGTATAGCAGCTGACATGGAGAAGTTAAAAGAAAAGGTAGCACGTGTAACAAATATTCAATCAGAGAATACACAAATGTTGAGGGAAACAGTAAGCGAGATATCTCAAATCAGAGATACTGTAACTGGCTTACAGCTGGGACAGCAAGGGCCGGTACCTGAGAGTTCCAATTGTTCTATACATACACACAATGGAGAGAGGCAGAACGAACAGGTTAGCGCCCCTTCTGTCTCTCCTCAAAGCAGCAATAATTGCGAAGTAAATATGCAAAACGTAAATATGTATCCACCAGTGCACATGAATTTTCTAAGCGAATTGCCCCTCCCGAAATTTAATTGTCGCAATGACAACGCAGTACAATTTTTGGCCGACTTAGAAAAGTATTTTGCCATCAGAGGCGTACCCGAGCAATATAAGATGATAATAGTTCAAAGGGCGTTAGAATCTGCCGAACTTAATTGGCTACGAGTAACTGTGGGAGAAGGATGCAGCTACGAGTTGTTCAAAACAGCTTTCCTAGAAAAGTATTGGAACGCCAATGTCCAATACCAAGTAAGGAATCAAATAACAAATGGCCGATACCAAGGTTATAATGGAGAGTCTATTACTGATTATTTCCTGAGATATTCGCAAATGAGTAAATATCTACAACCTCCATTACAGGAAGGCGAACTGATTTCTCTTCTCACACCCCACCTTCCTGAGAACATTAGAAATCACATGGTGGTAGCAAGACCTCAGACATTGAGAGAGGCAATTACATTATTAACAGCTTTACAAAGCGTTGGGACGCAAAATTCACAAAATAGACATGAGAATCGAATGCCAGTGAGAAATCCACACAGACCGTGGAATAATAATAATCATGACGGGGAAAGGGCACACAATCCCCGAAATTTTAACACGAACCATATGGCTACTCGTCAAAGATACGATGCCCACGTCCCGAGGGAATTCCCTAACAACAATAGAGGGAGACAGGGACCACCAAATTCAAATTCATATAATTTCCCTATAAGATATGTACATGTAACTAGGAATGGAAATAGGGGTCACCCCCCATTTCTTCGAAGAGGGAATGCAAGACCGACGTTCCGACTACCAGAAGCTAATAGACAGTATCAATCACGTGACGCTGGTAGAGAGAACCATACAGACAGACCTGAAGTAAGACAGAGGAATCAACTTCTCTCAAGAGAATGGGTGCGTTCTCCTCCACCCACACCGAGGGACGCGGCGCCCGAGGTAGATGAAAGGCCAGACACGACACAGCAGACGGGAAACGACTCCAGGGTGCGATAGAAGACGTCCCGCATCGGACCCGGATGAACACGCTAGTTCTTAATTTGAACAGGGACACAGCTCTGAGTAGGGTGGTACAGAATAAAACAGAAACAGAAATAGTAAACGGTACTCAAATGAACAATCACTTAACAGAATTGCAAGAAGTGAGATTGCTGCAATAATAAACAAAAAAAAAAAAAAAACGTTGTAAACAGTACAGAGCAGACCCAAGAATCACCTGTGTAAATGTGATTGAAATTATATATACGAAGATGTAAAGAATACCAAGTAAAAGTTATATAATTAGTACGGGTAACGTTTTCGTTTGAAATTCAAACACTGCGTGAGAGTTGCCAGTTCCAAAATTCCTGTGCACAAACAAAATGATAATGTAATAAGAATAACCACAGCTAATGAACATGTTAGAAAGATCCTTAAAAATAATTTGTGAAATGTAAATATAGTATAAGTACTGATGTATTCATGTGCCAAAAGGCTATGTTGTTATTGTAAAGGTCACAGACTTAGGCGTGACAAAGTGAAAGAAAGTTGAGAGTGAAAAGTGAAGTGGAAAGACAGGACAATGAACTGCCAATGTTTACTGTCAGGTAAACGAACCACCTGATTACAGGTAGACAACTGAGTGCAGGTAGAGGTAACCATATTTGGACATCGTTACGCAAAATATAATAATGTGAGGACGAATGTTCTTACGGTGAAGGACTGAAAGATAAAGGAACGTCCCAATAAGTTAATATAATAAAAGAAAAAAAAATCATTGAATGTAAAATGTAATATTGTAAACTGTAATATAGTAACATTAATGTAGTACTTAAGGAATGTAATAAGGTAAAATCAAGTTGATGTCAAGTGAGACAAGGATAATTCAGTGAAGTGTATATATATAGTTGAGGTATCACGAATGTTATTTGTATATAGGGTAATAACCACATATACGACAGTGTACTTGTCTATGTACGTAATGTATCATATCTATAATTCTATGTATGTGATGTACCATATTGACCATTCTATGTGTATAAAGTAACACACTGATGAAGATGAGGGAAACGGTGACCACCGAAAAAATGTTTCGAGTAGGGAATGAGAAATTATAAGATATAAGGAGGAAATGTCATGACGGGGGTTTGACAAAATTTAAATAATGGGTATTTCATTTTTGTCAAACGGGCATTATGTAACCGCAGTATCAGACAGCGATTAGGAGGTGGCGAATTAATTGAAATCACGAGAATTAAAAAAGAAGATAAATTAATGAAAATGCTTTGCTAAACTAATATAAAATATTGTTCTATTAATATGAAATTAGAATGAAATTAGAGTAATGATTAAAATAGCGGTTTAATTAAGAATAAGATGGGAAGAATATAATTTAAGACAACTAACATGCTAGAATCCATGTAAGGGAGAGAAAATATTTCTGTAAAATCTGAACACAAGTCGGGGAGACAGGAAGAGGTGACCGTTAGCCTCTTTGTTTAAGGAAAGGTTCAATGTCTGAGAACTATAACCAAAAAATGTGTAGGAACAATAAGGTTTTCGAGATGCGGTCAAGCGTAAGACCTAAAAGGATTTACTTTGCTGAGGCGATAACGACGTATACCGTTACAAAGAGCCCAGGGTAGGCGTGACCCAACTCACGGTGGGATGTAACGACAATGAGTTCGATGAGTTTTGCTAACCAATAAAGAAAAATCGAAATAAAATGAGAAACCAATAATAATGTAAGATTTGAGAAATAGGAAGAGGGGTGAGTTATTTTGGTCATGTGATAAGGGTTAGAGTAGGGATCAGAATAAAGTACGAACGGAATCGCAGAGTAGACGAAACATCACTTCAAAAGTCATACTACGAGGGGAAAGATGTGTTAGGGCGCGTGAAGAAGAAGTAGGGAAGATTTCTAAGTCCGAAATGTAGGGAAGTCAAGAATAACGCAACCAGCGTGAGAGAAGCAGCAGAAGAAGTTTATAATAGCAAAGTATTCGCCGTATAAAGAATTAAGAGAATTCTGTTAGGAAGTTTAGTAACAGGTGGTCACCGCTACAAATCAATCTGAATCAACGAATTTAGTGAGAATTAAATCAATTTTTGCAACGAACCAGTGTATTATTGAGACAACTGAGCAGCCAACAAACAACAAATCCATTTCCTACAACCATTCACCTGAAGAATAAGAGATCTCATAGCTCCAATTAGAACCCAAATCAAAAGTAAACACCAACCAATTGAAATCTGACATGCGGGTATGCCGCAATATGATGAGATGATGAGATGATATGATATTGTCCCCCGAGCGTTGGAACACCCTATAGACCAGCTGAGAGCGGGAAGCAGGGCGGGTCGGTGTTAGCCACGCCCCGCCCTCGTTTGTCTTATAGTGGTGACAGGAGGTGGCTGGGAGAAAAAATATCACTGCGCCGTCTCTTTCTGTTCCACCTGAGTTCTCGAACTTACGGGATATCTCATCTAATGGAGAACCTTCCAGATCGGCAAGCGGACCCTATATAAGCAACACGTCGTGCAAGAGGAGTCAGTCAGAGTTCGTGGCAATCAGTGTCAGAGTGCAGTGCTAGTGTAAGGACGAGAAGACTGTGTATGTGCAACGGAAGAATTTACGTAAGTGTGACCGTACAGTGGAATTGTAACGGACGAACTGGTGAATCGTAATTGTGTGCATTACGTAATTCCGTGTAATTGGCAAGTGTTTAACTGTAAGTCGGTGGAAATAAAGAACATTTTTAAGTGGTGCAATTGGACTTTTCATTTCACGAACCCACAAAGTCACAATTGGTGTCAGGAGTGCGACATAACACAATGGAGGCAGCATTAGAAAAGATTTTAGCGGAACTGAAAGAAATGAAGACGGCAAATGAAAACCTCGCTGCAAAAACAGAAGCGGCAAATAACAGCCTGGCCGCGAAGCTGGAGACTACAAATGACAATCTGGCCGCGGAATTGAAACTAATGAAGACGGCTAACGACAACATCACCGGGAAGATGGAAGAAATAAAGAGCGAATTGATCACAGAAATCAAGGCAGCGAGCGACAGTCTGGCCACGGAAATGAAGGAGGCGAACGAGGTCCTCGCCCTCAAGTTTGAGGAACGGTTGGCCGGCGTGAGGGATGACGTCACGAATCTGGGCAAGCGGATGGGTCAAGTAGACGACCGCCTTAATGATTTAGAGGAAAAGGCCGACAACATCGCAAAACCCCTCAGCCGCCTGACGGAGGAACACCGGCCTAATGTGTGGACAGAGGACGCCGAAAACGCTTTCCAGCACCTAAAGGAGACCCTGTGCAGTGCTCCAATTTTGGATTCCCACAACCGGGTGGCGCCTTCATTGTGGACACCGACGCTACCGACCATTGCATTGGAGGTGTCCTATCGGAGATCCAGGACGGCCATGAGCGGGTGATAGCCTACTACAGCAAGACGCTATCCAAGGCAGAGAAGAACTACTGCGTCACCCGACGAGAATTATTGGCGGTAGTAAAGACCTTGGAGCACTTCCATAAGTACCTGTACGGTCAGCCATTCCACCTGAGGACTGACCAATCCGCCCTAACCTGGCTATTGAGCTTTAAGAACCTGGAAGGCCAGACGGCACGTTGGGTCCAGAGGCTGCAGGAGGACGACTTCACCTCGGAACATCGTAGAGGGAAGAGCCACGGTAACGCAGACGCCATGTCCCGAAGACCCTGTCCAGTAGAGTGCGGCCAGTGCACAAGAGTGGAAGAGAAGGAGCGTGCCGCAGCAGTCCGAGTAGTTGTGGCAGTGCCTGCGAACGGCTGGGATAGCGCAGGCCTGAGGAGGGAGCAGCTGGCGGACGCAGACTTTGGGCCACTCTTGAGGGAAATGGAGGCAGGGACAAGACCAACCTGGGAGGACATCGCACCAAGGGGCGCCATCTACAAGTCGTACTGGGCCAATTGGGACTCGCTGAAGACCAGAGAGGGCGTGCTTTTCCGGGTATGGGAGGCAACCGATGGGAAGGCGCAGAGAGAGCAGTTGGTACTACCCCGGAGTAAGGTCCCGTAAGTCTTGGAGGAAGTGCACGCCGGGACTTCAGGAGGACACCTGGGAGCGAACCGAACGATTCACAAACTACGGCAGCGCTACTACTGGCTGAGACTCCGAGCAGATCCTGGTGGTACACCTGGACCGCCTGCCACGCTACGATGGTGCTTTTCGAGACGACCAGCTTTGAGGAGGGAGCAGTGTCACCCGAGCGTTGGAACACCCTATAGACCAGCTGAGAGCGGGAAGCAGGGGAGGTCGGTGTTAGCCACGCTCCCCCTCTTTTGTCTTATAGTAGTGACAGGAGGTGGCTGGGAGAAAAAATATCACTGCGCCGTCCCTTTCTGTTCCACATGTGTTCTCGAACTTACGGGATATTTCATCTAATGGAGAACCTTCCAGATCGGCAAGCGGACCCTATATAAGCAACACGTCGTGCAAGAGGAGTCAGTCAGAGTTGGTGGCATTCAGCGTCAGAGTGCAGTGCTAGTGTAAGGACGAGAAGACTGTGTATGTGCAACGGAAGAATTTACGTAAGTGTCACCGTACAGTGGAATTGTAACGGACGAACTGGTGAATCGTAATTGTGTGCATTACGCAATTCCGTGTAATTGGCAAGTGTTTAACTGTAAGTCGGTGGAAATAAAGAACATTTTTAAGTGGTGCAATTGGACTTTTCATTTCACAAACCCACAAAGTCACAATATGATGATATGATATGATATGAGATGATATGCTATGATGATATGATGATATGATGATATGATGACAACATGATGTCATCGTGATATGATATATGATAACATGTCATGATATATGATGAAATGATATGATACGAGATGATGATATGATATGAGATGATAAGATGATGATATAATGATATGAGATGATATAATATGATATGGTCTGATGATATAATGATATGATATGGTATGATGAGATGATGAAATGATATGATATGCTATGATGAGATGATGAGATATGATGATATATGATGATATGATATGATATGATGTTGCTATGATGATATGGTATTGCTATGATGATATAATATGATATGATATGATTTTGCTATGATGATATGATATGATGATATGATGTTGCTATGATATGATATAATGATATGATCATATGATATGATGATCATATGATATGATGATATGTTGATATGGTGATATGGTGATGATATGACGATGACATGCCGATGAAATGACGACGACATGACGACGACATGATGATGACATAGCTATGTAACGACGACGATGTAACGACGATGATGTAGCGACGACGATGTAGCGACGACGATGTAGCGACGACGATGTAGCGACGACGATGTAGCGACGACGATGTAGCGACGACGATGTAGCGACGACGATGTAACGACGACGATGTGATGGCGATGTGATGGCGTTGTGATGATGATATAACATACTAATATAATAATCGTCATTGTCATAGTCGTCATAATCATAATAGTAGTAATAATAATAGTAATTATAAAAATTATTATTATTATAGTAAAACCCATTGCTGTCGCAACCGAGTCACCTTTGTACGCATATTCCTAACTCACTCTCCATGTGGCAACAAGAAGCGGCAACGTCGCCTGTCTCTATACGATACGTCAATCGCTTTCTAGATTGTCGACCAATATACTTGTCTGTACGTGGCTTTAGCTCCAATAATCGGATTTCTATGAAGAATTTAATCACAGTGAACGGATTTCAGGGAACATTGCTGATAGGCTGAGGACCAGGAAAACACTAATACTAGGTTTTCTTCTATGATTATTGTTTATAGTGAAACATTGTATTCCACTAAAAAAGTAAAAGGCAGGTCATATGTTTCTCCACATGAGGTTCCACAACGTTGCCCAACAGCAGACAGGAAGTAATGTAGATATTCCGTTTCTTTATCCTCTCAATACTTGAAACATAATCAAGGGATCGAGCTATCAGAGTATGTGATTCACCAGTTTATCCAATCGGGTAACCTTTGCTTACGTTAGGAGAGCAACGATCTTCCCCTGGTACCCTTCGCGTCTCTTGCTTGATGACCTTCACGTATCTTCTTTTAAAAATCAGTTTTAAAAACAGCTTTAAAAACAGATCTGGAGAATATGTTTCTCTATATTTTAGAAAATGATTAATGTTTTACTTATCTGAGGCTAACATGGGTTTGAAATCGAAATACATATAAAAGTGTATGACATTATTCACATTTTTCATCACATGCTTTACTTATGCTCTTTCTAATTAAACAACACAACGCCAGTCCTGCCATCTGTTGTTGGCATAGGCAGTTATTAGTGTATAGCTATCGTTAAAAGCTACAGCCTACAAAATGCTCCTGTGTAAGCAAGTACTCCGGACAGCCATCACATATGCCAGTGAAATATGGGGAGTAGCAGCCAAGTCTCACCTACAGCGCCTTGAAGTTCTACAATCATGATTCCTCCGCACTGCCACAGACTCCACTTGCTACATCCCCAATCTAGTTATCCGACGTGACCTACGTATCCCCACAATAACAGACTACATCCATACCCTTTCACGTTCGTTCTATCAAAACCTCTCCCACAACTTCAACTCCCTCATCCCCGGTCTAGGTGAGTTCGACATCGATCTTGTAGAGCGCTACAATCGCACGAGTCTGCTTCTAGGCAGATAAAATAATACATTCGATGGCTTATATATAACTCCAAACTCATCTTATTCCGTATATTAACCTTCCTTATAAAACACTACACTGCCAGTACAGTATACAGCCCTGATCCGGCTTGAGACTAAAGGTCCAACATTCAGATCTTCAATGTCCATGTGGCAGCAAGAAGCGGCAACGTCGCCTGTCTCTATACGATACATCAATCGCTTTCTAGATTGTCGACCAATATACTTGTCTGTACGTGCCTTTAGCTCCAATAATCGGATTTCTGTGAAGAATTTAGTCACAGTGAAGGGATTTCAGAGAACATTGCTGATAGGCTGAGGACCAGGAAAACACTAATACTATGAGGTTTTCTTCTAGGATTATTGTTTAATGTGAAAACATTGTATTCCACTAAAAAGTAAAAGGCAGGTCATAATGTTTCTCCACACGAGGTTCCACTACGTTGCCCAACAGCAGACAGGAAGTAATGTATATATTCCGTTTCTTTATCCTCTCAATACTTGAAACATAATCAAGGGTTCGAGCCATCAGAGTATGTGATTCACCAGTTTGTCCAATCGGGCAACCTTTGTTTACGTTAGGATGGCAACGATCCTCCCCTGCTACCCTTCGCGTCTCTTGCTTGAAGACCTTCACGTATGTTCTTTTAAAAATCAGACTGTAGTTTAAATCACAGCTTTAAAAACAGCTCTGGAGAATATGTTTCTCTATATTTTAGAAAATGATTAATGTTTTACTTATCTGAGGCTAACATGGGTTTGAAATCGAAATACATATAAAAGTGTATGACATTATTCACATTTTTCATCACATGCTTTACTTATGCTCTTTCTATTTAAACAACGCAAAGCCAGTCCTGCCATCTGTTGTTGGCATACGCAGTTATTAGTGTATAGCTATCGTTAAAAGCTACAGCCTACAAAATGCTCCTGTATAAGCAAGTACTCCGGACAGCCATCACATATGCCAGTGAAAAATGGGGAGTAGCAGCCAAGTCTCACCTACAGCGCCTTGAAGTTCTACAATCATGATTCCTCCGCACTGCCACAGACTCCACTTGCTACATCCCCAATCTAGTTATCCGACGTGAACTACGTATCCCCACAATAACAGACTACATCCATACCCTTTCACGTTCCTTCTATCAAAATCTCTCCCACAACTTCAACACCCTCATCCGCGGTCTAGGTGAGTACGACATCGATCCTCTAGAGCGCTACAATCGCACGAGACTGCTTCTAGGCACATAAAATAATACATCCGATGGCTTATATATAATTCCAACCTCATCTTCTTCCGTATGTTATCCTTCCTTATAAAACACTACACTGCCAGTACAGTCTACAGCCCTGGTACGGCTTGAGACCGAAGGTCCAACATTCAGATCTTCAAAGTCCAGTCGTGTGTGTGTGTGTGTGTGTGTGTGTGTGTGTGCGTGTGCGTGCGTGCGTGTGCGCGTGTGTCAAAAGCTACAGTGGATTTGCAACGGTGGCTTCTGTAAGCGTATGTAGATAGTCTGCTATCTGGTGCAGATCTCTGCACTAGTACCTACTTATATGCCCAACAGATGGCGGTACATGCGTTTAGTTGTGCTGTTTAATAAAAACGAGCAGAAATAAGGCGTTGATGCAAAATATTAATAATGTTATACACTTTTAACTTTACTTTTTTCATTTACAAACCAATGTTAACCTCGGATAAGCAAAACCTTAGTCATTTTTTAAAATATAAATAAAACACCTTCATCACAGCTGTTGTTTAATCCTGTGGTCTAAGATATTACTGTAACGATTTCATAGCCTATGTTACTTACTCTCCGAGACTTCGAAGAGACAACATCAACATATAGTGACGCTCTGCAGTAGACATGCCAGGACAACAGCGAGCAGCCTCCAGCTAGCTGCAGCTTCGAGTCAGCTTCGAGTCTGCGTGCCTGCAGAAGCAGCATCATTGTGCCAGCCTGAGCTAGAAACAAAGTGAATGGGCAGAGTATCAAGGCTGCAGCCAACGGTCCTAGTGACCGGTTTCTAGGCGCCCTTACCGGTAGGCCCTCTGATACTCGAGCATATTGCACCCTACACTTGTTCTTTCCTTATTTCTAATTTTTCCTCTATCTATTAGATATAAGATCCCCCGAGACTTTCCCCTAGTAGCAGGGCGTGGCCCTGCTACTCTCTCATTGGCCAATACTGCCCTCTCATTGGTAAGTGTATTGTGGGCCGCTATTGGTCGTGCTGCACGACGACATGGAGGAAGATGAAGTCGCTTCTGTTTCCGAAGCACTTGACCAATATTTGCCAGCTCCGGAAAATGATAATGAGGCTTCCGATGAGCCGGAATGCCTCCTCTATTACGTCAAGGGAGGAGACTTTCGCTACTTCATGGACAGCGAAATCATAGTTGGTCCTCTCATGCCCTTGTCTAAAGGAGACGTAAGAATCCTGACACTAGAGAAGAAGGCCAGACAAAAATTCCTTGAACTGGCTGACCGGGAACTACATAACACTATTGTAAATGCTAAACCGGAAGAAACACTAAATGCATTTCAACTCTACTCTGCACACAGAGTGCGTGTAGAAGATATTGCAAATATCTTGCTTCTCAACGAGAAGTTTACGACTACTCCACAACAGGTAGTCACACCTAACAAGACACGTGGTAAAGCTCTGAAGCATACGCATCAACCTGAGCCTATACCTACTACAAACCGTTTCAATGGTCTACCCATGGTAACCGACGAAGAGCCATCTACAGTGCCCGTAAATAAACGGAGGTGCACAGAACCTTCTGCCTCATTACAAAACAACACCCCAGCAGTAGCAACAGCACCAACCACGTCTGCTACAACCTCAGGAGTTCCACCAGCACAGGGTAATGTTACAGCCCGTTCAGGAAAGGCCACACCAATCTTTCTAAGAGACCCTAGTAAGGCTAGGGATCTCACAGCACATCTGAATACAACATACACGAATCTAAAATACTCAGTGCGCAACATGAGCGGCACTGTTGCTTTCCTACCGGAGTCATCTGACGACCATCGTCTCCTCCGGAAAGTGCTCACTGAAAGCAACACCCAATTCCTGACCACTCTACTACCAGAAGAGAAACTTCTATATGTAACTCTAAAGGACCTGCCCATGTACATAACCGAGGCAGACGTCACTGAAAAACTCAAGGAGCTGCAGTACCCAGTGGAGAGAGTTGGACAACTACGCTCTAACCGTAGCCAAACCCCGCAACTTCTTCCACACTTCAGAGTAGCCTTGAAAAAGGAAGGGAGCTACCAGCAAATATATAAGGAGACGAGGATGTTCAACGCCTCAATCCGAGTAGAATCCTATCGCCCGCCAGCTAAGCCTCTGCAATGCACCAACTGTCAGCAATTCACACATAGTGCTGCAGGTTGCCGTTTGGAGCCCGTGTGTTCTTTCTGTGGAGAGCCAGGGCATAAAAGAGCAGATTGTCCAAAGTTAGGTGTAACTGGAACCAAACCAACCTGTTACAATTGCGGCGGTGATCACTCTTGCCGATATGCCAAATGCCCTGTTTGGCAAGAAGCTCGAGTTGAAATGCAGCTCAACAAAAATGGACAGCGCACCACATTTGACGCAGCTCCAAAGGTACCTAATCCTATGGGTCTCCCTAAGGAGGCTTTTAAGGGTACCCGATATCCTGGTCTGCCACCACCTACCAGGATTCAATACACGAGCTATGCAGCAGCTCTTCAAGCCACCGTCGCTCCCAGCAAGACTGCTACTACCGCAGCAACCACAATCTCTGGAAACTCGCCTCCGGTAGTCGCCAAACAACAGAAGTCTGCAAACACATTGCCTAAAGCAAACCCACCATCACAGCCACTGAAGGCAGCAAGTAACATTGCACCCAACACAGCTTCCAGGAACATAGCAACTGCTAGTTCCAAACCAACACCCTCTACTGGAACCCGCCAACTGGCTCAACAACGTCTACCAGCGCACCACTCTATTTCAAATTCCATGCCCTCATCATCACAAAATCCGTCCATCCCAGATGCACAATTCTTAAAACTTATGGATAAAATCCCAGTACACTTGCAACCTGACTTCGCAGTAGCGTTGGCTGCAGCATTAGCCCAGCGACCTGCGAACATCCCTTCTGCAACCATCCTTGTACACACTGTCTATACCTTCTTGACTAATTATGGCGGACAGCAATAAAATAACTGCTAACATCCTCAGTTTAAGGATTTGCTCCTGGAATGCCAATGGGTTGAGGAACAAATTAAAGGAAACAGCTAACTTCATTGCAGTGAATAAGGTGCAAGTTCTTATGGTCCAGGAATCACATCTATCCAGTCACCAGAAGGCCTCTATCCCTGGTATGACCTGTCATAGGTCTGATCGAGCAGATGGATACGGCGGAACTGCAATATTCATTAGCCACAATATCCAACACCACAGGCTACACTTGCCACCTTCCAATCTTCTGGAAGCCACTGGAATACAAGTGGCCACAAACAAAGGCCCCCTCAACCTGTTTTCCATCTACATTCCACCTGGCAGACCTTTTAATGTAAAAGAACTGGACACCATCTTCTCTGCAGGCTCACCTACCATAGCCTTGGGTGACTACAACGCCAAGAGCCCCCTGTGGAACTCTACCATCCGTAATCACAGGGGTTCTGCAATCGAGTATTACATCGAAAAGCACAATCTTGCTGTACTTGCTCCCTCATCACCCACCATATCCTATGGGGATCGCCGTCCGCCAGACTGGCTGGACTTCGCATTGCTGCAAAACATCCGCGGCCACCCCAAAGTCATGACAATCCCTGAACTCTCTTCAGATCATTACCCTCTCCTGTTCCTCTATCAGGGTCGGGCTACTCCTAAGGCCCCCCCTATCTCACTAAATCCAAGACACACAAACTGGAGTAAGTACACGGAACTAATGGCCTTGCAGCCTGCTGAGGCTCTACCCTGTAACACCTATGAAGAAGCTGAACAACTGGCCACTAACATCACAACCACAATGACAGCTATCATGGACCAAGCCACTCCTCCACGGCGCACTACATTTAGTTACAGGAAACCTCTCCCATATGAACTAAGACGTCTTATTGCTGATAAAAACAAGGCAAGACGACGCTTTCAGCTTACGCGCAACCCAACTCACAAACGTGAATGGAACCGGTTGCAACATCTAGTAAAACTAGAATTACTGGAACACAGCAACGCTGAATGGGAGAGGCGTTTGTGTTCTCTTGACGTAGAAGACAGATCCTTATGGAGAATGTCAAAGGCACTTCTCGGGATCCCTAAATCTGATCCGCCTCTTACTGATGGCAGGAGAGTTGCTACATCAGCAAGAGATAAAGTGGAAATCATGGCAGAACATCTTGCCTCCTCATTCCACCCTGCAGAATCTGTCGATCAAGAGATATCAGATGAAATTACAGCGTCTGTAAGGCAGTATCTCAGCACACCACACATATTAGATGATGTGAAGCCAACAAGTGTAGCTGAAGTGAGGAATATAATCAACTCTGTGCGTCCATACAAAGCAGCAGGTGTCGACAACGTACCCTACGCTGCCTTCAAAGCTCTACCTCACTCGTGGATCTTACTACTAGTGCACCTATTTAACAGCCTACTAGTATTAGCCTACTTCCCGGTAGCTTGGCGGCATGCTAAGATCATCACCCTCCCGAAGCCTGGCAAAGACCAAAAACAAGTAAGCAGTCATAGACCCATTAGTCTCCTTCCTACGATAAGCAAGCTCTATGAAAAGGTACTCCAACTACGCCTTGAAAACTTGCTAGACCAACATAATGTCCTGCGTCCTGAACAATTTGGTTTTCGACGGCAACACTCCACAACGCATCAACTTTTGCGCATCGTGGATGAGGTGGTTAGAGGTTTTAACAACCGTCACTATGTTGTAGCCCTTTTCCTAGACATCTCCAAAGCCTTCGACACTGTGTGGCATGAAGGTCTTCTCCATCGCCTTATACATTACAATATCCCGTCATACCTTATTCACACACTTCATCATTATCTCAAAAACCGCACCTTCGTTGTATCCAAAGACAACATCCTGTCTCACACCTACTTCATAAATGCAGGGGTACCTCAAGGTAGTGTCCTTGGTCCTCTGCTCTTCCTCACGTACATAAACACCCTTCCAACCCTAAGGGGCTGCAACCTATACTTATTTGCTGATGACACAGCCATCACAGTAGCATCTAAGCGCCATGAAATTGCAGTGCAGCGAGCTCAAAACTTTGCAAACATGCTACACGTCTGGTTCGCCACCTGGCGGTTGAAACTAAACGCCACCAAATCACAAGCCGTCACCTTCACTAGAAGACCCCTCCAGGACGTTGAAAATCTGCAGTTAGCAGGAGCGGACATTCCTTGGTCCACACATGCCAGCTACCTAGGTGTAGTATTGGACATGCATCTGACATGGAAGGAGCACATAACAACCGTGGCAAACAGAGTAAACAGAAGGATGGCCATGCTCTATCCTCTGTACAACAAAAAATCAGTTATGACGCTTAGCAACAAACTTTTGCTATTTAAGCAGGTACTCAGACCTGCAATCACTTACGCTTGCCAAGTCTGGGGTGCAGCGGCCAAATCCCATCTGTACAAACTGCAGATTCTCCAAAACCGCTACCTTCGGTCAGCAGTTGCTGCCGATTGGTACATCCCAAACGAAAATATCCATTCTGATCTTTCCTTCCCAAAACTTTTTGACTACATATTACAACTATCCCATGCCTTCTATGCAAAATTACCTTCCAGTTTCAATAACCTTATCCGAGGTCTCGGGGAATATGATCTTGATCCAGGAGAAAGATACAAGCGTCCCAGACTTATCCTAGGAAATCAATAACTCAAGTCATTTCCCATTAATCAAACATCCCTAATCTTACACCTATCTCAACTTCAATCGCCACCATCTAACCACCATCCCTGTTAAACACCCATCACCATGCCAGTAAGGGACCTAGTCCCGGTATGGCAAGAGTCGAAGGGCCCTCCTTTGTGGAGGAGGATAACCCTTCAACGACCCCACAGCGTGTCTCCTATGTTACTTCTTCGAATTATTAAGACCAGTGTGAAATAATTCTTGTACCTTTTTTAGCCGTGATCTAATCCGATCATCCTAAGAACGTCCACAAAAACTGATAGAATTTGCACATGTCAGGTGTTGAAGAGTATTGTATTACACTAACATAATGCTCCGACGCTCACAGATATTTGAAAACTCTTGAGTTTTTAACGTTTTGTATCTGCTTAGAATAAATATTTGAGTGGTATGTTTGGCATGCACTATATAAACTTTGATTTGAAATGTAGAATGCGTTACTTAATATTTGAGGTACTCTGATAGTAGAATGTTAATATAAAACTAGAATACTTTGAAGCATTAGTTAAAGGAGGAGAAACTTAGAGGCTTTTTTGGTTACTAATACATATTTGTCATGGCAGTAGCAGCTATTTAAAAATTTTGGAAAAGACAGAAAGAAGATTATTAGTTGGTAGTTTCTGGGATCATATCTTTGTTTGCCATATTTTAAAATTTCAATAACGACAAGCTTCGAACTCTTCGGAAAATAATTTAGTCGAACTCGGTTATATCTACATGTTTATATGCATAAAAATTGCGATGTATTCTTAAGAAAAGCTTTAAGCAGTGGTTGTCCTATTGGATCGTGACCTTTTGCCCTCTTATTTGATGTACGTATTATCAAGTTGAGTGTGTGTGTGTGCGTGCGTGCGTGCGTGCGCGCGCGCGCGTGTGTGTGTGTGTGTGTTTAACGCTCGCTTTTACTACATGCGGCACCGCAGTTGTTGACAATGATGATACATGAGATGAAGATGGAGCACCGGGGGAACGAGATGGTGGGGGAAAGCGGAGGTCCCGGAGAAAACCCATCCTAACACCGTGTTGTCCACCACAAATCTCACTTTGCGGTCGCCTGCGATCCAACCTGGGCCGCCTTGGTGAGATCCAAGCGGTCTAACCACTGAGCCACGGCGTGGCCAAATCAAGTTGATTACCTCTGCTGGCGAAGCTATTGCTGTAGCTTACGAGCTCATAAAACTGAAAGAATTACAATGAATTACACAAAATTAAAACCATTACCAATTTGACAATTTATTACAAGGATGAAAGCTTCCAATATGGCTATTACATTTCAGGAAGGGATATACGTGGGGATAAAAGAACAACAAAACAAGAACAAGCAAACAGAACAACAAATTTTCGCAAGAAAAAGTAGTAGAGGTTTTCTTGTGTGAAACACGTAAGATTTAGCTAAGTAGCACCTTAAAAGAGTAAAGCAAACTTATTTGGAAGTTTTATATGTGAATATCTGCTTGGACGACAAAAAAGGAACAGTATAATTAATAAAAACAAATAAATAGAAAAAAGAAAGGAAGAGAGAAAGGAGGGAAGGATGGGAGGGAGGGAGGGAGGGAGGGGGGAGGAAGGGAAGGAAGGAAAATACTAGGTGCGTTAGTCGTATACTTTCGTAGCTATACTGCTCCATCCGGAAATGCTATTTTGCGTAATGATGATGATGATGATAGTGGTAGTGGTTATGTGACCTTGTGGGTTCGTAGAATTAAAGTCCAATTTGCAGAAATTCTAAATGTTATTTATTTGCTTAGAAACACACCGCGTGGCAGCAGAATTATATCACGTATCACAATCTACAACACCAAGGTCAATGACAACAACAAAGAGTTCTCCTTACAACACCAACCCATCTGACTCTCTTGTTACACGCTGGCGTGTCACAATCTCTTAAATACCTTGCTGATAATTTCTAGACGATTCGAAAACAAACTAGTACCCGAAGAATCTCTCTCAGTCCAGAAATTTCCATTTCTCAGTTTGTTTGCCTCGGCAGACCCTTATCGGCATGCTATCTCTGTCTGCCGGGTCTTTGTTTTCACCATGCTTGCCTATCAGTTCCTTTTTTGTAACGAAGCCGCGCGATCGTAGATACGGGTTCGCGACAACAATAATAACAATAAAAATAACAACAATAACTACAATAACAATAATAATAACCTGCTAGATGATTCGCCGTCTCGAGCCTTCTGGGCTTGTGAAGAAACGTCCCACGCTATATAAGCAGAAGGTGATTGAGTAATTTAGTGTTTCTTATGCATCAAATATCACTGCTGTGACATGGAGCTGTTGGTGACTGTGATGATACGTATTGGATGCTGTGACTAGAGAAAATTAGGGACATTTTATGTTAGATTTCCCTGTGAGTAAACCGTACGGCTGCGCCGAGCATATCTCATTACAAGAGGAAAAAAGTGAAGTGGTGGCTAAAAGACTGGAAGATGTTGCAATGTAATTAACAAATATTTAAAACGACTTGTACGCTTGGGAGTGAGCATCAAGTTAGATCAGAGGTAAAATCATGGCTACGATCTAGAAAACCACAATAACTGAACATGACAATTTAGAAATGTTTTCTGAAATTCTTTTTAACTTATTTACATATATACTGTTCTTAGCGAAATGAGCTGTTATTTGGAAAAAAATGAGGAAAAAATATGCTACATATCATATTTTCCTAAATTTTTATATCACATAAGCTGCCCTATAATTCTTCAGCCTGTCGCAGGAGGCCACAGCCTTTAAAGTGGCACCGCGGTATCATTGTAATGTTATGTAAAGAGTTTTTCTGCTTATCCTTCCTGCTCATTTCGAAATTTCTTCTTCTCCTTTATGTGAAAAACTGATTTTTATATACTTAGTTTCGTTTTACAGAATTTGTGGCGCAAGTTTTAGGCCAATAACTCTGTATACGGTAATTCAGATTCCCCATTATTTCCGAATTCTGCTCATCTGCATAGAAAACACCCCCTCTCTAGTCCTATTTCACAGTACACTTAATAATCCCATTCAACTGGTGGTTTCATTTAGATCAAATTAGATTCTGTTGATGGGCTACAACAGTTCTGACTCGTGGATATTGAGTGAATACGTGTTGATAAAGGCAATTGCAATTTTAAATCCCCTTGTTAGCCTGTATCATGCATGATACGATTTTTAAAATAATTATGTCAATTCTCTCATGATTGTAAATCCGTGGTCCCACAAATGATATAACGACTGTGCATAACCCGAATACAGGGTTAGGGATGAGGAAACGTTCCTTCATCGTGACTTTTATCTTGCTTAAACAAGCGATTAAACAGATAGACGCTTTCGGTTACGCTCCCCTCTTGGATCTTCAGAATTTAACCTCTACTATGTGTACGACATTTTGTTTGAATTCAGCATAACTGTTGCGATAAAGCAAAAGAATAATATGAAATAAATGCATAAAGTGACTCGTTTCCAGTTCAATTAAATTGTACACCTTAAATTAGCGGAGAGAATATTGACATAGTTAATGTGCAGAAATAAAAAGGGCATTAGAGGCCTCTGTTTTCGAGTTTATCTAAACTCCTATGGTTCTTAAAATCTGTATCAGCTGTACCATTGAATGTGATGTATATTGTCACAAGTGACTGTTTTGTTTAATTCAAATAATGTGTCGTAAGTTATCATTTGACCATGGTAGTGCGTGTGAAGACATATCTTGCGACTTCTCCTATCCCTGGTGAAGCATGTACATACAAAGCTTCGTCTCTCTCTTGTGAGCCAGGTTTGGACACAGACGGGCCTAGGTCCACTCTCGTTAAGGAATGTGGCTAAGTGTGTATTTCCTACTATTGTAGTAAATCTTCCATGTCCAAATTGTAGTTTCAGTATTTTTAATGTAATTGAACCTTTATGCAGAAATCCCAAACTCTCATGGGTATGCCTACGTCTGATTTATCAGCCTCTGAGGGGCGACCTGGCCACGTGGCAACTTAATCCTTTACCATCCTGACCAGATTGTCACAATATGTGTTATATGTATTGAATGGAGCAATTTTTATAGCACCTGACAATGTCGCTGAGACATTACCTGTAAGTACTATGGACCCACGGGGGTACTTGAAGTTGTAATAGCGGCAGCGTTAACTTTGAAGAATTTTAAGCACATTAATAGGTTCTGACCTTGAGCTATTTTCCTTCATGAAATGGAAACTCCTTTACATCCTAATTCGGGATCCCATATAAAATATTTCTTCTACAGAGTAATGTGAAGTAAAGTAACTCTATCCCATATGGCCTGTTACTCAATATGGCCTAGTAGCTATTTCTTGGTAACTATGACAGTAATCCGCTAGATGGCTGCTCATTCATGTTTGATAAGCTATTTCAAATATCTGTGTGATAAACACTGTGCGCAGTGACTAACAGACATTTCACATTTGAGATTCGTCTGTCTGCCGCCCAAGTGTTATCATTTTATGCAGGTAAGCTTCTTGTGTTACTGATACATTAGAATTTTTCTACAAACCTGTTACCGTGTCAGTTATTTCATGCAACTGCCCGGTTTTAAATTGTATACAAACTTTAATGAATGCTACAACCTTTTTGTAAGCTATACGTGTGAAATTATTTGTTTGTAATGTGGACCCAACATGGCCTGGTAGGTCATATTAAGTATGCGTTTTAGCGATAGTAGACCATATTGTGTATACACACTAATTGATAATTTTTATTTATTTTCTGTAGTTATGACTTCAAATCACAATAAGATATGCAGTCTATGGAGCCAAGATGACCTAACAAAAGTTGTGGAAGCCATCAGTAAGAAAAAATCAACTATCAAGCAGAAAAAGTATTTGGTATTCTGAACTTTCCATTGGCATGTCAAATCTGGATGTAAAATCAAAACAAAATTGGGGCTTACGTTTACCTTCTCTGAAGAACAAACTGGTAAACTCTGTACGTATAGTGAGGTTGGCAGAAGTGGGATATCCGGTGGGAACTAAAATTTTAAGATTATGTCTACAGATACTGCGAGAAAAACAGTATTACTCATAAATTTTCTGATGTTAAGCAGATTGCAAGGAAATTTATAAAAGATAACCCTACAATTACTCTCAAAAATCCAAAAAATTTAATCCAGCTAGGACACAGATGTTCAACACAGTAGTTGGTCAATACCATTTTCAAAAGGTTAAAATCGTTTTTGAATGCATTGGTATTTTTGGAAATCCTGAAGGACTTTTCAGCATTGGATGAGAAAGGTTGCAGATTGAATTTACACAAAGATCCATGGGTACTCCTAAAAAATGTGCACACAGAATACACGTATTGGCAAAGAACATAGAGAAAATGAAACTGTTGTCTCTTGTTCAAGGATAACAGGAGCAGCTATTCCTCCGTTGATCTTATTCACAGGAAATTGCTTGAAACTGAAGTTTGCTGACGATCTACCTCTTGGCTCTGTTTGCTGCACGACAGAAAAGAGATTAATGAAATCAAAGAGTTTTGTTGAATGGCTACACGGCTACACCATTTTGGTCGTCATAAACCTGTTGGTCTGTGCTTACTGATTTTTGATGGAGCGAAAAGCCACTTACACTACTTATACTAGCTACTTTCTTACACTAGCCTCCAACACTACTCATGAACTTCAGCCTCTCGATGAGGCAGTATTTCGTTCATCTGAACCGCAATGGGATCAAGAAGTGATGTACTGACATAATGACTGTGGAAGTACATTAACTAAGCAACGCTTTGAAAATTCTTTGCCAACGTTTGGGAAAAATGCATGGCCATATCTAATATCACATCTGGGTTTAAAGCTTCTGGATGTAAAATTCCTTAAAATCATCTTTGTCACATAAGGAATCTCAGTTTATAATGAAGGAATGAATGAATGAATGAATTTCTGTAGTTCCTCAGTGGAACATAGGGCCTTCTGAACCACGCAAACCCTAGGTCCGCAGACAACGGGTTGAGAATCTGGAGTATCTCGATCAGAGATTCACCTCTGGTGATGAGCTGATCACACATCCTGAAAAGTTCAGTTTATAATACCTGGTAATAATAAATATAATGCATACTCTAAATTACATTTCATTAGTTTCCATTATTTTAAATGTATGACTAACAGAGGTTAAATAGGCCATATTGGGAATACAGTGCACGCAGTATGGCCAAAACTAATCTTTCTGTATATTTGTTACTGTGGTTTGTGTAATCATTTTAGTTGCTCCACATCATAATATTACATGTCCAGGTTGATTATATTGTAGCCAAACTATAATTTATTGCCACCCATAAAAATGTAAAAAGATAATTATCCTTAGGTAGGCCATATGGGGTACAGTTACCTTAGTTTTATACGCCATACACAGAAGTTTAATACATTGGACATAACAGATGTGTGCAGATTGCCGTGTGAGAGATGTCCCTCTGTATATACACCCCATTTTATACAGATAGGTCACAGGAGGCAACAGTCTCTAAGGTTGTAGTGTAATATTATTTTAAGTTTAAACAGTTTTCCTCTTATTCTTCCGGCTCATTACCAAATTTCTTCTTCTCCTTTATATTCTTTTCGAATGTCCCTCGCGCCGTCGGGCTTCGAAGCGATCTGTTGTTTTTCGTCATACTCAATGTTGTGGCTGAGGAGAAGATATGATCTCAGGGTCCGCCAGGACAAGTTCCTGTATTACTGCTAACTGCTATGGAGTTGGTGTGGTGGTTGGAGAGAAGTTGGGTTCTAAAGTAGTTTCTTTGGTTTTGACTTTTCTGATTACGTGGACGTAAGCAGGTTTTCACTAAGTTACCGGCCTCTCGCGAATTTATATTTCTCACAGCTCTAAAATATTTAATTACATATCAAAATAACTTAGGATGCACTTCGCACATCACTGTATGCAAATAATATCGCGCTGCTTGGAGCTGCTAAGTTCGCCCTGCTCGGGACTTCGCCAGAGTGCCCCGATTTCACCCCAACACTGACCTTTCTACAACTATTTAAAGCTCCAGACTTTTCCCAACCACGCCAATGTTTCTATCTTCCCATTGGTTATTTCATTTTAACCTTTGCTTTATTGGTTTCCTCTTTGAATTCGAATATTCTAACGCCACTCATAACAATTTCTCCTGCAAATCGGCAATTCTTTCGCTACACAAAGGTAAGGCCAATAACTTATATAGCCCCCGCTAAGGGTTGCAACAGCTTTGAGATTGTCCCGTTACTTGTACCGAAAACTAGCAGACTTTCCTCAGTAACTACTCCTATATTTATTGTTGACTAATAAGTATCTGACATGCGCCGTGGCGTAGCGGGTTAAGGCAGCATGCCTCGGTCCCTGGCCACGGAAAGTGGTCCGGGTTCAATCTCACCCATGTGGTGGGGATTTTTGGTCCCGGGAATAGGACCGGTGCCCACTCAGCATCGTGAGGAAAGTGAGGAGCTTACGGTAGGTACGTGGCCCTGGTCACGGAAACCAACATTTCAGCTGGGGAATGCCAAGATGCTGACCGTGCGTAAGAGGGTGTGAGGTCGGTAGTCGGGTTGATAGGCCTTGGCCCTCTAAGGGCTGTTACGCCATGGGTTATTATATTATTATAATAAGTATCTAGGTCTGCACCATTTTATACATATTTTCAAATGTGATACCTTCATACAGATACTAGCCTAAAAACATTAATGTGTGCTGCTGAATGATACGTAATTGAAGGGTCCAGGAAAACAACCGGTTAAAGTCACTTTTTGCAAGAAAGCCAGAAAACGAAAATCTATAATTTGAAAACACATTGGGTATTTCTAAAACAAAACACTTCTTTCAGACATAGTGAAATAATGATGGTCACGTGAAGTGAATCAAGTAAAGTGGTGCTTCCTGTCTCTTATGTCAATAACATTGCACAAAGCACGAAAGATCATTCTAATGGCATTTTCTCAGGGTGAAACACAGGGTAGGTCACCTGAAGCAGAAAGAGACCATGCATGTCAGCCACCAGAATTTTGTTTGTAATTACAATAATTGTATTTATCATTATCATTGCTATTATTATTATCATTATTATTATTATTATTATTATTATTATTATTATTATTATTATTATTATTATTATTATTATTATTATTATTATTATTATTATTATTATTATTATTATTATTATTATTATTATTATTATTATTATTATTATTATTATTATTATTATTATTATTATTATTATTATTATTATTATTATTATTATTATTATTATTATTATTATTATTATTATTATTATTATTATTATTATTATTATTATTATTATTATTATTATTATTATTATTATTATTATTATTATTATTATTATTATTATTATTATTATTATTATTATTATTATTATTATTATTATTATTATTATTATTATTATTATTATTATTATTATTATTATTATTATTATTATTATTATTATTATTATTATTATTATTATTATTATTATTATTATTATTATTATTATTATTATTATTATTATTATTATTATTATTATTATTATTATTATTATTATTATTATTATTATTATTATTATTATTATTATTATTATTATTATTATTATTATTATTATTATTATTATTATCATCATGTCGCACATTATTAGTCATGCTTCAATCCCTGGAAAATGTTCATTGCTAATTCACCACAGAACTTCATGAGGCTCAATATATCCTGGTACTTATATTTCTACACTGTCCTCAGATTCTCTGCATATCTAGAGAGCTGTGATGTATATTGCATAAAATAAGCAGTCTTATATGAAAAGTTTAAGGGTAGAGTAATGTTTCTACTAAAATTACCTGAATAAATCAAATAAGGCAGCTCGAATTCTTCTGGCCTCTGTGTTGAAGCATATTTCTCAAGATTTTTATGATACTGGATACCATGCTTCCAGTATAGGTAGCTCTCCAGCTCAATAGACGTGGATGGTCGGATGAGGCGCGAATTTCCTTGACGGGCTGGGTGTTAAACGTACATTTTGTCACATACTTCTAACCTAAATTGTTTTTCCAACCATAAATAATTTCCTGACAGATATTCACAACAATAGAAGGAGAAGTTTTGGTTCTTGAGTTTGCTTACAGACTTCTCTGATGTTTCCATTCTTTGGTTAAAATTTCAAAGACCAACATTTTTATAACATTCCTTGTAGATATGGCCTCATTCTGGAAAAATAATGAAATGGTGAAATATGGGATATCACGCTCATGTTCAGATACAGCAAGATCTAGGACTATGTACACAAATGCAGCTTATTGAAATTATGCAGCATCTTCTTTGTCCCGGGTCTTCCATGATTAATAGGTAACACAGTTATTAAACCTGAAAAACATGCATTCTGATCATTATGCCTTTCGAGTCTATTGAATTCACAAAGTATTTCACCTCTTTCTACCACAGTGGTTGCTTCAAAACATTTAAGAAGGGAACACTTGCAGGCATTCACCATTTCATGCGAACTTAGCCTAAATCTCTTACATGGGTAAAGCGATCGGTTCTTTTGCTGTGTTAGGGATATTTTGTGATAAATTCTCTTCTATATTAGCCACTGTTGACATTTCAACATCAGAATACACCTCATTATTCAATACTAAAACAAAAAATGTAAACAAAGAGGCAACTGTAAGAAACAGCTGTATCTAAAGCGCAACAGAATAAGTGGCAGGATACGCAGCTATCGCACGGCTCCTGTTGGAAGACAGATGACCCACCCGCCTCTTTCGCTGGAAAAATTGACTTTCATTTTGTGTGTTTCAAATGGGAAGGGTTCTGGAGTCCAGCTAATCAGATGCTGTATCACACTCAGCGTCGCCAGCCTGCTACCCCACTTCTTTTATATTTCCCTCTCTCTCGCACACACATAGATCGTGCAAATCTGCTTGGTGCAGAAATAAGGGTAAGCATATTACTTTTTAGAAACTTTTACAACTATGCAGTTGCCGAAATTAAAATTGGAAAAAGCCTTTTCGCAAATTATGTACATTTTAAAATACTAAAACTATATTATAGTTTATGAATTACCGGTTTTTCTAATCCAATTGAACTGCCAGTGGCTCATCCATATCGCTGTCAATGTCATTTCCGTTAAGAGACAATTCGTCATTGTCACTGTCTTAAACATCTGAGTCTTGCAAATTTATGATTATAGGTTCCAAGATCTCGTCACGTGTCATTTGTTTCTTAAAATCGTCTTCTTGTAGGTTTTCTGCATGACTCACGAAGTTTTCTCAGTCCTGTTGTATTACCTTATCAATTTCTTTGTAAACAAGTTTAACATCCGTCAGTTTAAAAGTATTATTTTTTTTTGCAATCCCCCTTTTCATTTAGGTCAACGCCAAATCAACTGGATTACATTGGCAGTGATAAGGTGGAAGGCATATTACCCCGTGTCCCGTTTTAATTGCCAGTTGATTCAGCTGATATACATTTTCCGTGTTTTTAAACGGAAGTACTCTTTGCAGTAACTCACTTTTAGTTTCTGTTTCCGAAAATTTTTGAAGAACGTTGTACACCTTAAAAATAATACTTCGAGCATGGCTTCGCAATACCTGCCTCTATGACTCGCCACTAAATTCACCGCAAGAAGCCATTACACTATTTATCTCTTACTTTAATATTGTGTAAAACAACTGAAAGATATTGATCTGATCTCTCCTGAGTAAATAACCACTTCTTATCCAGCAATCATTCAGAAACATAAGCTTACAGCATTCCACAGGCTAACAGGAGGTGAAGTGTTTGCCCTTTCTCGAATTTAACAGTTTGACTTATTCACAGTAATTCCTTCATCCGTCATGTCAGTAGTTTAAATTTAAGTTCCGAGTAATTAAAAGTATATGTACATACACACCAACCACTTTGAACTCTCTCAAATAGAGATTACGAATCATTTATAAACAAACATATAATGTGACCAGACACGTTCTGCCAGGGCAGCCGGAAATTCGTTTCCTCTCGCTCGAATTGGATTACTCAAAGCAGTTCTGTTATCCGTCATGACAAACATTTACGTTTCAATTCTGAGTAATCACAAATATACGTACAGACATGCATGCCAACCAATAATGATATTCATACAGTTCTTACGTGGCGATTTATTGCTATAATAAGGTAATAGTGGTTTATTTATTTGTATTAGAAAAACTATTTGAGCTAGAAGTATGGGGTTTTCATGGTTGTGTTAGATACATTACTCTCTACCTTCTACATGGATCAGTTTCGGCAAAATCTGAATTTTTGTCTTACCGCGAATAGTATTTCATACAGATTGATTAAGTTGGAGCTCCTCACACACCACTTAGCGGGAATATAATACGACAACACCACAGGACTCCGATTGGTTGCTCACCTAGTGGCGCTCAAGGACAAACGCCTTCCCATTTTAAGTACATAATAATTATTTTCGTGTAGGCCGAAACTTACATGTAAAAATCCATGACTAATGAGTTCTTACCATGTTTGATACCTCTAAAAGATGTTACCTTTCATGGAGTATCCAATGGGGTGTCTAACTCATATTGAGAGAATAAGTGACGCCTGGTTTTGTTATCCAGACCCTTCAATTGTTAATAACTCCTGGATTAATAATATCTATTAGTTTAGTTTATATAAGAATGGGCGTTCGGAATCATAGCTACAGACTGGCGTTCTTTTTAAAACAATTCCATACAGCTTAATTGCAATAATATTCTAATGATTTATATAAAAAGGATCCTAAGGCTGTAATTGCAAATTAATGTTTCTTTCTATACTACACCATTACATAAATGTGTTATGTGGTTGCTGTTAACAAGTGTCTGTAGTTATAATTATCGCTGTAGGCTGCAAGCGCTAATGCAGTTAACTGTGGTAGGAAACAAAACACTAGCGTATAAATCGCTCAGTTGGAAACAAAAGTATGAGTACGGCGTTTTAGCAGAGCACAATTATTGTACTGAGACACAGAGATTGCTGGTTCATTTCAAATGAAGGTGACATTTATGAGAGCTAAAAGTAATGCTCTTTAAAAGTTAACAGATTTAATGTACACAAGTTACAAAATATATACCAAAATAATAAATAATAGACTGAAAACTATTACAGAATGCTTTATAGAAGGGCAGAGTGGATTCCGCGAAGGCAGATCCTGTACAGATTGGTATTTGTTCTTAATAAAATGATTGAACAGCGAAGCGAAAAGAATTTGGTTGATTCATCGGAGTGAAAATGAACTACAAAAATCAAAGTATGTTCTAAATAATATAGTGCAAAAGTATAATTTTAAAATATCAGAAGAAAAAACAAAAATTATGGCTTTTAAAGGAAATTATAATATAAGATCAAAAATTGTTTTAGGAAACAGGATTTTGGAACAAATATCGAGTTTTAAATATTTAGGATGTAACATAAGTTTTAGAAACAATGCTGATATAGAAGAAAAAGTAAACAAATTCCAAGAAACATGTGGGACAATCCAAATAACTTTTAAAAACAGAGTGAGAAGGGATACAAAATGAAAATGTATAAGGTAATGGCTATTCCAACTTTACTATATGGAAGCGAAACCTGGGTGCCAACTCAAAAGGATTTAAATAAAATACAGACTGCAGAAATGAAATTGTTAAGAGGTGTTAAAAGTTGTACAATATTGGACAAAATAAGAAATGAGGAAATTAGAAAGGAATTAGAAATCGAAACGATCCCTTACAAAATATCAGGACGAAGGCAACAATGGCATGAACATATATTAATACTGGAGGATGGAAGATATACAAATGCAGTACTAAACCATAATCCAAAAGGAAGAAGAGACAGAGGACGACCCAGGAAACGCTGGAGAGAACAATGAAGCCGTAACGTGCAACATGCTCAAACCATGGAGTGAAGAAGAAGAAGAAAAAGAAGAAGAACTTAAGAGAACTGCAGTATTGTTGATGGAATATTTTAGTTCATATACAAACAGGAGTCAGTATAAATACATTCACAATTTAAAGAACCTATTCAAGTACTGGGAGCTGAGAGAATCACATAGCTTCAAATAAAGGCACATTATACAGAAGGTGATGTACTCCACAGCAAGTATTACTGCGATGGTGGCATTTTTGGCAATAGCTTGACGTTTTAATTAAACTAAATCCACGGCGAAGCAGCTTAATTGGATCAAAGTCAATCGCACTAATATCTGCCTTAATCTACAGGACTTCAGTAGAGTGCAGTAATGGAAGGGGAGGTATTCAGCATGCCGCATAGATGGGGTTTGCGAGATACCAGTCTACTTTTCTATCAAACAGACCATCGTGTGGTCCCCAGGACCTAAGGCACTAAGACTGAATGTAGCCTTTATCGACCTTCCCGTATGAGAACTATCCCCACGCGTTTCTCGGAAATCTAATCAGGCAACCACTTGTACCACAAACAGCAATGTTATAGAGCACTGTGGCAGGTCCATTGACAGTTTATTTGTTATTAAACAACGATGAAAATGTTAGTAATCACAATTTTTGTGATAGCTCTTAAAATAAATGCACAATAGAGATAGCACATACCAAAACACAAAATAAAAGGGGAAACTGATTCGATATTCAAATTATCTTATGTTTTTCTGAGTTTCAAAGCTTCAGGCAGTGACATACCTGTTCCATGAAATAATACTCGAATCGTTCATTGAAGGGTGTAGAGAAGTTCCTAAGGTTTGCAACATTATGCTCTGTAATGGAACTAAAATATAAGGCAATCAAGGTAGTGAGGTTATGAAGGCTTTGTTTAAACATGCATAGATTGCTTGAAAGAATAGATTGCAACTAAATTACTTGTATCCAAATTCCTTAAAGAAACAATCTAAAATAGTATGTAGTGAATAAAGAGCTAACAAAGCTTCTAATGTGAGAAGAATAACTCCTCCGGCTCTTCGCCACAGAGTTACACTTATCTTACATGTGAAAAAGAACTCAGAAATGAATGAGAACATAAATGTAATACAAGGTGAGCATTTTAAGGACTTCTTTCTATTTAAACGTCCACCCCTACAAGAAAAATATTTAAATGTACAGTGTAAGTGAAATAATTATTTAGCTGTTTTAGAGCTGGCATTAGGCCATCTGAAGTAGCAGCCGCTTTAAGTGCCGTATTATTTTTCAGTTTATTTATTTACTTATTTTAGCTATATGTTCAGGAATTTATCTATCTGTTTATTTATTTATCTGATTATTTATTTGATTGGTTGCTTATTGAGTGATTGATTGGTTCATTGATTGTTTGATTTACTAATTTACTGATTTACTGTCCGTCCGTCCATCCATGCATCCATCCAATTGCCTGCCTGCTTCATCAACTAATTTAATACATACAATTAAGTACATATCGAGATGCATTATAGTCAACTGAATATGGTCATGTACATTAATTTATATTGACTAATTTGAAACAATTTTAAAACCAATTTTACCTCATAAAAATAAAATGCATAAATTAACATATCTTTGTAATAATAGGGACTAACTGCAACTCAATAATAGATTGAGAAACACTATTGCTGTTACACATTGAAAGCTTTCGTTACATAGGTATGCATTTTCACCTTTCCCATTTATTTTTCCACTTTTTTCCTGTAGTAAGTAGAAGTAATGTCATCGTGATCATCATCATCATCATCATCATCATCATCATCATCATCATCATCATCATCATCATCATCATCATCATCATCATCATCATCATCATCATCATCATCATCATCATCATCATCATCATCATCATCATCATCATCATCATCATCATCATCATCATCATCATCATCATCATCATCATCATCATCATCATCATCATCATCATCATCATCATCATCATCATCATCATCATCATCATCATCATCATCATCATCATCATCATCATCATCATCATCATTATCATCATCATCATCATCATCATCATCATCATCATCATCATCATCATCATCATCATCATCATCATCATCTACATCATCATCATCAGGTTTAGGAGAATTCTTCAGCTCCAGACTTGTATTTCTACCCGTGTTTTTATTGCTCTATCTATTGTTCTGTAACCATAAGATATTTATATCTCTATGATTGTAATGGAATGCGAGAATTACCCACACTTTGTAAGTGGTTCGAAGAAATGTTTCACTAAAATTTTAGTATCGACATGTTACCGAAAATGGACATTTTGTGTTTCCAGAAAGCTAAAAGTAGAAAATGTGTGTGTGTATGTGTGTGTGTGTGTGTGTGTGTGTGTGTGTGTGTGTGTGTGTGTTTGTGTGTTTGTATGTTTGTGTGTACAGCATAGTTAAAAACAAAGTTTTGGTCAAATGACAATCCATTCAGCAATTTCCAAGAATTCGACACGGCAACTGTTAAGAATGTCCTCCCAAAACAAACTACATACACTGTAGCTTTATTATTCTCATAAATGGGTCTGAGATACTATATTTTTAAGTTTTGCATGAAAAACAGACGAATATTCTGTATTTTCAGAGTAGCCTGTTAAATCGTCCTAATTCTGAATGTAAATTGGTAAATTGGTAAACCGTAAGAGGTATACAAAAGCTTACTGCACAAAATAAGGATCCCATTAAGCACGCAACTTATACAAAGTGAAATTTTGTGTGTAGTTCGTTTCCTAAAGAATCCGTATTATTTATGAGTTTTCATGTAATTTACTCATCTTTTGGTAATTCGCTATTCGCCGTGGTAATGCAAAGCCATCATACAGCGATGCTCTTTTTAAAATTCTCACCTTCGGTTTACCTGCTACATAATGCAATGAAAAATGTAAATATAGCTGAAAGTTTATCGCGATTACTGGAATGATTCGATTTCGGAAGAACAGTTTTTAGAAGAATGGGTAGGTAACGCAAGACATTTTTGCTTCTTACAGCATGTACAGGTATACCAATACCCTTTCTCTGTCATATAATATAGTTGTACCCTATGTGAACCTAACTACAACCGTATATAAAGCTGTTCTTAAAAGAAGGAAGTCTCCGGAAGTACTGCAATAACGTCAATAGGATTTATAATAACGCAGTGCTACGTCGTATTGGTTGAAAGTGATATACGGAGGTCTTAGCCGAAAAATAGCTATTGGGGTGGTTTCCCCGGAGAGAAAGGCTTTTAGAATTGGGGAACGTCATATGTTATGGTGACATATGAGAGTCCAGGAAGGGCGAAGAATGAGAATGGTATTATGCCTAGAATATCAATTTACGTTCATAAACTACTCAAGGCTCGTTTATATTCACACGAGAAGAAATTTCAAACTACTATGGATGTGACGAGCATCAGAATATCCACACTAACACAGTCTTTGCCATACAGTGCTCTGTAGCTTGACTCCTTTAGCATTGGAGAGAAATGGCCACAGATGTTTTCATTTGTTCACGTTTACTGCCCATGACATTCAGCATAGATCGAATTGTAGTTTCACCATTCAAACTGCTACAGTTAAGAGCTTGCGCGTTGGTGACAGTAAACACGCCCCGACATATGCTATTTCCATTAGGCGCATTGTCTTCTTCTTCTTCTTCTTCTTCTTCTTCTTCTTCTTCTTCTTCTTCTTCTTCTTCTTCTTCTTCTTCTTCTTCTTCTTCTTCTTCTTCTTCTTCTTCTTCTTCTTCTTCTTCTTCTTCTTCTTCTTCTTCTTCTTCTTCTTCTTCTTCTTCTTCTTCTTCTTCTTCTTCTTCTTCTTCTTCTTCTTCTTCTTCTTCTTCTTCTTCTTCTTCTTCTTCTTCTTCTTCTTCTTCTTCTTCTTCTTCTTCTTCTTCTTCTTCTTCTTCTTCTTCTTCTTCTTATTATTATTATTATTATTATTATTATTATTATTATTATTATTATTATTATTATTATTATTATTATTATTATTATTATTATTATTATTATTATTATTATTATTATTAATATTATTATTATTATTATTATTATTATTATTAATATTATTATTATTATTATTATTATTATTATTATTATTATTATTATTATTATTATTATTATTATTATTATTATTATTATTATTATTATTATTATTATTATTATTATTATTATTAATATTAATATTATTATTATTATTATTATTATTATTATTATTATTATTATTATTATTATTATTATTATTATTCTTATTATTATTATTATTATTCTTATTCTTCTTCTTCAGTTCATGGCATAGGCAATCAACTGCCTGTTCCGCCTTCGAAGTCCTCCAGCCATCGTTTCCTGGATCTGCCCACCAATCTGCTACCTTTAGGATGATAGTGTAATATTTGTTTTGTAAGTCTATTATCTGGCATTCTTTCAACATGTTCCTTCCATTTTTGTTTGAGATCTTTTAACCTATCATTCATACTAAAAATGTCCAGCTCTTCTCTTATATTCTCATTTCTTTTTAAGTCCCTCTTCGTGCATCCTTTCACATTTCTCAAGAATTTCATTTCTGAAGCCTGTATTTTACTCTGTTGCTTTTTAGTTAACGTCCAAGTCTCACTTCCGTATGTCAGTATAGGTACAGCCATAACTTTGTAGAACTTTAATTTTGTTTCTTTTACGTATTTTGTTTCTAAATGTTCTAATTATTGTTCCACACACTCTTTGAAATTTGCATATTTTATTGTAGACATCATATTCCTTGTCATAACTAACATCAGTTCCCAAGTAGTTAAAATGGCGTACCTGTTCAACGCAACGATTATTTATGACATTTTTTGTTCTAATTTGCTCTTTCCCAATGAATGCCATTACCTTTGAATTTATAAAAGACATTTTCATATTATATTGCTTACAAAGTTCTCTAAATTTAAAAATAGATTTTTGCAGGGCAGACTCGCTATTTTGTATTATATCTAAGTCGTCAGCAAACAATAACATATTTTAAAAGTGTTTATTTGAAACTTTAAAACCTACATTCACTAGCTGCTTCCATTTGCACACTAGGTCGTCAATATGGGTACCAAAAACTGTAGGTAATAAACTATACCCTTCTCTGACACCCTGATCAGTAAGATTTTTTTTAGAAATCTTACCATTGTTCCTCACATTTATTTTTGTTTGGAAGTAGAAGCATTGTATCATTTTTACTAATTGTTGTGGGTATCTTCGTTCTTCCAATATTTGCCACATTTTGCATCGGTTTACCCTATCGAAGGCTTTTTCAACAAACGCATTGTCTTGTGATAATATCTGCCACCGTAATATTTTTTTTTCTTATCCTAAGAAGCACTTTATATTGATATACTTAGGTCGTTTAATAATTACTGGAAACATTTAAATTAACAACAAATAAAATACTTTTGGAGCAGTGACATTTTTGCAGTGCTTAGAAGTAGTTTCCTCCAACATGAAGAACTTGCCTCCACACATTAGGGAGCCGACGGATGTCATTCACAGCGTCTTGTTTTCCTAATATTCGAACAGACTGCTCTACTGCTGCTACCTAAATTGCCTGTCTGATTCTAAAGCGAAAATCCTATAAGTGGTAATTTAATTTTCGCATAAAGCTCAAAATCACATGGGCTCATATCTGGGAAGTATGGAGGACGCTCCAGAATTTCCCAGTTTCATCTGCGAGTTAATTAACAAAAGGAGCAGACGTTTGAGTCAAGCACTTCATGTATCACAATGGGATGAGAATTCAGGAGATTTGGACATTTATGACGCAAAGCTGGCCGTAAATGGCAGTCCATAATGTGAGTGTAAAATGCACTATTCTCATGATTTCCTTGAGGAATTGAGTGAGTGATAACACCATCAACAACGAATATGACTAAGTGGAACCTGTTGCTCCTTTTTGTTCTGTTGCTGTGGTAAATCAATGTGCCACCACTCATTTCTAAGTGTAATCTCGCTGTTTCCATCCTCTGCCACATTATTTCCTCTGTAAGATAGTGTGTAAAACATCGAGCACAGATTCTACTCATTTTAGCTTCTTCTTCAGTATGTGGATAATCGTACCAGGAGCAACTCCAGATTCCCTTGCTAGTTCAATACAAGACCAACAACGATGTTCTTCAAGCAGTGTTCTAACAGCATGCATATGCACATCATCTCTTGCTGATTGCGGTCTGCCAGCTCCACGTTCTTTTGCACATCTTCTCTTCCTCTACGAAATGCATTCGCCCCGATATGGTAAAGTCTGTCCACCACAAGCTTCCAATAATTCTGTATGGCACTGTCAGGCATTGATTTCTATTGCAACATGAATGTTAATGAAGCATTTTTGTTTGTATTTACTAAATATATTTAGAGCATTTTAGATAAAAGCCTAATATTTAACTTATTAAGAACATCTTATTAAATAAAATTATTGCCTTCAAACTTACAGCTCACAAACAATAGGCGCTCTTGTTTTTCATTGTTACCAGTTTACATGATTTACCGCTGACAGCGCCAGATGCAGGCTGTGTTGCCACTAACTTTTGAATGACCCACGGACAGAGGCCGACAGAAGTATTCGAATAATATAACATGTAACATTTCGCGTTCTATAAATACTGTAATATTTATTTGGCAGGTATGAAGTTTCAAACATGCAAAAATTAACCTTTTATGTCTCGGAAACAATACTTAGAATTTCAATTTGCATGAATTTATTACACAATCTGTACTGTGTTTATTCTATTGCCCCTCTTACTGGAGGACATAAGTATTAGAAATGTGAAATGTGTAGTGTTTAACGCCCGCTTTTACTGCATACGGCACTGCAGGAAGTGACACTGATGATACACGAGATGAAGATGGAGCAGCGGTGGAATGAGCTGGCGGGGGAAACCGGAGGTCCCGGAGAAAACCCGCCACAGCGCCGTGTTGTCCACCACAGATCTCACTTTGCGGTCACTTGGGATCGAATCACGGCCGCCTTGGTGACAGCCAAGCGGTCTAACCACTGAGCCACGGCGCGGCCACATAAGTATTCGAACGTGCCCAATCGAACGGAGAGAAAGGTGGTTGGACGTACCCTAAACGCCCCTACCACATAGCAGTTGTGTTTATGCTATGCCTCGAGACAGTGTGCTCAAAGGTATTCAGCCGATTGTGAGCTCACAAGTAATATGGGAGGTAAAGGTAAGGAGACAACGGTGGCAAAGAGGAATATCGTGATGAATATGTGCAAACAAGCACATCTCTCTCTGAAGTTGCCAAAACCAATAACAGAAGCAAAACTACAGTGTGTTGCTTAATTTAACGCTTCAAACAGACGAATACTGTTGTAAATAATCCTAGAAATGGCGCTACTTCTAAACTCACCACCAGAAACAGGAGGCAAATAATAAAAATGGGGCAGCAGAATCCGAGAGTCACTGCATCCTAGATGAGAGGATGCCTTGAGCAATATTCTGGCACTGTGATTCACACCAGAACAGTTGAACGGGATTTAAATAGTACTGTGTGCAATGCCCGGGTTCCTATAAAGAAACCATATGTTAATAAGGTGAATATGAAAAAGCGAATATAATTTGCAAAACAGCATGTGGTGCAACCAACATAAATCTGGGATAAGGTTCTCTAGTTGGACGAGAGCAAATTCTGCTTATACAAGGGTGATGGACGTCTTAAAGTATGGAGACTGCCAAATACAGAATGGGAACCTAAGAACATGGTAGTTACAGTGTAACATGGTGGAAGTAGTGTGATGGTATGGGGCTTTATAGCCTCATCTGGTTTTGGGGAACTGGTGTTCATAGATGACGTCATGAAAAATTTGAATTCAAGGGGTTTCTTGAAAACAATCTTAAAAAGAGTGCAGAGAAGCTGGGATTAGTGCATGATTATTACGTCCAGCAGTAGAATAATCCGAAGCATACTGCTGAAATTGTAAGGCTTTGGATCGTGTACAACACTCCTCACACTTTAAAGACACCGCCCCAATCTCCAGATTTAAATCCTATAGGAACCATCTGGAAGGAACTCGAGGAGCGTGTGAGAAAGCATCACATCAGAAGCAAAGACCATCTGAAAGAACTTCTTCAAACAGATTGGAGAAATATGGACTCTGCAGTTACTAAACAACACATACTAAACAACAACGATTATCAGCAGTAATTCAAAGAAAGGGGATGGTAACTAAATACTAGTTGTTCTCTGTTGGACTATTTATGTACAGATGTAAAGTAACCGTTTTATTTATCCTTGTGGTGCAAATTAGTTCTATTTGCCATTTATGAGTTAATATGTTTAATGGAAGACTCAAGTTTAGTTTGTACAAGTTTTATTTGCGTATGCTTACTCTGCCTAGCTTTAAAATAATATAAGTAATAAATATGTTTACGTTCGAATACCTATGTCGACCTCTGTATATCTGGTATCAACTCTGGTTGTGCGTAGGAGCTTAAGAATATACACACGCAGACTCAAAATTTAAACAAATATTGTTAAATATAGAAAATGGTTATGTTTGGGGGGATGGGTGTGAGGGTGGGTGGGTTAATCTAAAATATCACTCAACCAACTTTCATAAATCTTGTATTAAACAGCGCAAGTGTGTCTGTGGACCTACGGCTATGGAAGTCTTGCTTATCTTTTTTCATTCCTGAATTTTCTAAATTATTGAAATATTTCTACTGTACCCTTGTACTTGAATGCAAAACATTGAAGTTGAACATGCTTAAGAATTGCCTTGACTTTAAGTTAAGATTGTCTTGAGTTATAACATAGTTATTCCAGACAATAAACAAATGCACGATTGGTACATTCGTGCAAAACAAATGCACAAACAAGGTACAACAAAGGAAAGGAAAATCAAATGTTTTTTGTAATGCTATGATGCGCGTGCCATACCAATAACATTGCAGTTTAGTAATCTTCATGGAACGATAGCTCTGCTTTATCTTCTTTGCACAATACATAATGAAGTATTTAGTAGGATACGCTAAATAATTATGTGTAAAAAGAGAGAAAATATCATTTGAAACCATTGAAACAATGTTATGAAACAACTGAGATTGAACGGCATAATTGATTACCGAGGTCGCCTGTTCAAATGCTGTGGATGGCTTAAAATCCACACGTAAAAGATCCTCATAGCTGTTAAAGAGGCTATGAACAAAATTAAGTGCTCCTTCACGCTTAATATAGAAAAACATGCTTTGAATCACAGTATTTAAAAAATTATCGCTGAATAAACATTCGATTTCAAATTTATATTCACCAACTTCATCTCTATTTGGCATAATAATTTCTTCCATACTAGCCCTGTGTAGGCTAACGTTTGTATAAGTAGAACCAGACTGAAAAATTATATACTCTAGTGGTAGTTCAAATGCCACTCATTCATCTCTATTTCTTTGTATACTTTAGAGGTTTCTGTAACATGCTAAAAGTATCTGCCTCTTATGTTATTAAATATTTATGACACCAAACAAATGCAAAAGGTTTTGAATTACACCAACTGTAATTATGTAACAGGTTACTCGAATATTCCGATTGATTATCGTTCTAAATTTCTCCCTTAGAACCTATGCAAAATTTTCGAAAATAAGTTGACTGATCTGGTAATGTTAACGAAAGACGAAGTTTTGCCAATGTTTGCATTATTTTATGCCAGTATCAGAAAACACTTCATTACGTTATAGAAATAGCTGAAATTATAGGAAATTACAATTATAAGGTGTGGAGAGGAGTATACATCATATAAATAATTATAAAATAATTTGATAGAAAACGTGGGAAAGAAAAATATATTAATCCATCATTCTAGTTGAAAGGATCACCCATTCAACGTCATGCAGCCGAGCTAGTTCAGCAAACCTGCATATCGGAGTTAAATTGATTGGGTTTTAATTGGAGCTATGAGTTCTCTTATCCTCAGGTGAAAGCTTGTAGGAAATGGATTTTGGTAGTTTTTGGCTACTCAGTCGTATTAAAAACACTTTGTTTGATGCAGAATTGTTTGGCTTAATTCCTACTCAGTTTGCTTATCGACTTGGATCGGTGACCACCTGTTAGTAAAATTCGTAACATAAATTCAATTTTATTTGAATCCCTGGAATCAGGGGCGGCCGGTGAGGTATTTTATTGATGGTGCCATAAATAAATAAGGGTTGTTAAAATATAAATATATGCACAAATTACGAACGATTTAGGTAATCTTATCAATAATCCAAACCATTTGATAATATAGTGTACCATACAGAGCGTACAGGGAAAGGGAAATAGCTATTTATTACATTCGTACTCTTGTTACGCATAGGTGTAACGAGTACAGGAACAGTTTGATAATACAGTTCATGGAGAATGTGATACGAAGCGTTCGTGAACGATTTCGTGATAGAGAGACAGTTATTGTTATTGCTTTAGCCATAAATTTCCTCGCACTGAAATCAAACGAAACAAACTCGAGAAATTTTTGTCTCACACTCACAAACATATACGAGCGAGCACACACGCACGCACGCACACACAAGACGCAATTCTTCACTGCAAAATGAGTAATCTGAATTTTTAAAAATAGTTTAATGAAATTACTAACTTTTAAAAATTAAAAGCATTGTACTCACCGAAAGCAGCAACTCCATGACTTTATGAAGACAGCTTAAAATGAATTAGTAGGAACGGTATTGAAAATCCATTCTTCGCTCCTTCTTGTTGGCAAATAAATCTATCACCTTTGAATTGAAATTGTCCATTTTGCACACGAACAGCTTTTCACAGGACAGCATTCCTAAGGCACTCAATTGCTCTTCTTTCATTGTAATTCGTAGAAAAGTTTTAATCCTCTTGAGCATTGAAAAGCACCACCCAGCTTCTGATGTCGAGATAGGCATAGTGATTAACAGTTTCAAAACTTTAACAGTCTCTTCAAAAGTAGCACAGAGTTCATCCTCTAGTATCAGCGAAAGACACGGAACCGCACCGGAAACTGCTCTCAACTCAGGCCTAGCATAGAACACTTGAAGCTCTCCCTTCAACTTTCTTTTCTTAAGAAATGTATATGTGTCCGTAATTTCAAGATATTTGTCTGCGAAATGTGTTACATAATTGTCAAACTGGCTTACATCAAATAAGTTGGTTGCAATTAGGTGCCCAGTGAACTGAAAACGTGATTTTATTTCACAAAATATGGCATCACACACCTCCAAAGCATTTTGCTTTTTGTTATTATCATCAACCCTTGCTCTCATGTAAGGTATTGTTTCGTCATTTTCAAAACTAACCTGACTGATGGAGTCAATGTCATCTCTGATATTTTGCATTATTGTTTCAAAGTTATGAATGTCTTGTTTTACCTTGGTTGGCTCAGTTGTCTTCTTTTGAAATTGATTAAAAGTATGTCCACATGAGGCATTATCTTATAGAAAAACGATAGCCAGAAAATGAAGTCTCTATCTTGCAGTCTTTGTTTGTATGAACCAGCTTTTTCAATAGTAGAGGGTAATTTTATGTTCTCCCTCGTTTCAATTGTTTCCATGACAGTAAAAAGCTCCTTCCTGTTTTCATAAATATCCTTTACTACTCGCGAATGGTACTTCCATCTTGTGAGAGACACACGGGGTAAGCTTTACTGAATTATGCTATGCAACACTTTCGATCTTTGTGGCGAATTTCAAAAGAAAGAAGAAATGCCTGAAAGATGTGCAAAGAAGATGCGAGCTTTGCGATTAACTGAGGCTGCAGTAGACATTTTAAGGTTTAACTGGTGCGCATAGCAATGAATGTTGTGCGCATTTGGGTATTTGTCTTTTATTAATCTCTGTACTCCGTTTGACTCGCCACTCATAACGTTTGCACCATCGTAACTCTCAGCTATTAGTTTTGCTCGGTCATCTCCAATTAAGGGTTCGATTTCTTTCAGAATACACTCCGAGATAGACTGAGCATTCTGACCTTCTGGATTAACAAAATTCCAAAATCTTTCAATGGGTGTTCCATAAACAATGTATCGCAAAACAATAACCAACTGAAATTCGCAAGACACATCAGTGGCTTCATCCGCGATAATTGCAACATAATCCGCACGCTTTATTTGTTTGCTAACTTCCTCGTGATACACTTCCAACATGCACTGCAGGTGTTCGTTTTGAACAGTCCTAAAAATGCCTTTGAATACTGATGACTGACTGAGATGCACTTGAAGTTCTTTATCCAACACCGCACTAAACTGAATGAGCTCACGAAAAAACCCCTTATTTTGAGAGGCGTCAGATTCGTCGTACCCCTAAGAGCCAGCTCCAAAGCACCACAGAACCGAATACAGTTTATAATTACGTTCAATATATATCTGTTCTTGTCTACTTGTTTGTTATGGCTGTTAACTGCCTATACTGCGAATCTAATTTGTCCTGAATATTCAGTCCAGTCTTACACAAATGGACATCTCCCCCAAATAACACACAAGGAAAAAAAACTGCATTGTTTTCAACACAGCCGCAAATCCATTTGTTCTTTTGATAAATATCCGGATTAAACTTACGGCATCGATTTTTTGTTTGCTGCTGCAGATTCAGTGGCCTACCTATTGTTTTATCTGAATTTGTTCACTTAGAGTCCTATTACTAAATGAAGTTTTCAGTAATTCACTCACCTTGTTATGTTCGTAACTTTACTGTGAATTTTAACTTAAAGAAAAAACACTGAACACTGTTTTAAAAATCCTTACTCACGATGAACTACAGCATTACAGGAGCACATACAGAACTACTCTAACATTGCTTTGAAAACATGTGTCCAACACATGCTGGACGCGCGGGTTTTATGTTCTACCAACAAAACTGCTGCTGTGAAATATGCACATGTTGAAATACTGTCTCTAAATTTTAAAATCTAATACTATATTCACATTGAAACCCAATTAATTTTATTTATAAGGATATCTATGTGTTGTGTTTCTACAAGTGATTTCATTAAGCATTAATTTGCGTTTTGAAGTTCCTCAGAATTAACTGCAGTAGGATGGTGACACTGCATTAAAGGAAGGTATAGCGCGAAATGTATTCTTACCATTGTCTTTCGCTAGGTGGCAGGATCGTGGTTCTCTGAAGTCCCGTGTTTTACTACACTCTAACGGGCAAAGCGTAAGTTATGCGCCAGAGAAATCCCGGCACTACCTTCTCTGACTTTCTTCCATAAGAGCCGTGTATAAGCAGACATCTTAGCCCCTAGCCCAAACACAGGCGTTTATGAGCGTAGACGGTGCCGTTCTAGTATCGGCACCAAGCTATGGAAAACAACCAAGAGAGAGCGCTGGCGTTCAACGCGCCTATTCAAACGAGGGAGCAGCTACTCATCAGCAATTCCTTTTGCGCAATTCTTATACACTTCTCTTTCTTTCGCTTTCATACAGATGGTGCCATGGCACAGCAGCACTACCTCAGAAGCCGCCCCTGCCTGGAATACTTGTTTAAATTTACTTCCGCGCGGTTTCTATTTCTTCTTTATACGGTGACTACTTTGCTCTGATAAACTTCTAATGCTGCTTCCACTTTGTGGGTTCTTTTTGGTTCGTTGTCCTTTTGAGTGCTTTGGTAGGGAAGGATTATAAAGGTGTTTGACGGTGAATGGAAAGCTTGGTGTTTTGTCTAATTGTCAGTGAGCTCGGATCTCTTTCTCAGGGTTCGGTTATGAAATGGCGTGCTTACCGTCTCTCTATTCCTCTATTTTCTTTAACCTGGCTATCTCTTTACTCTCTTGCTAGCACTTTCGTTGCCTTCCTAGTTTTCGTTTCCCCTTTGCTAACTCCCTTTATTCCCTATTTTGCATTGTCTTCAAGACCATAACTCTGCTTCGGACTGCAACATCGGATCCTACTTCTCTCCCAATAACACGCCTTCTTCCCGCCGTATGAAGTACCAGAGTGATGCTTTTCCCCCCGTCGTATTCCCAGCTTCTATTCTCGCTTTTTTCGTCTATCACCGCCCATTTTCTATTCCTTTACTATTTTACGCCTATCACGTGGTTTACTCTACATTTTATTGGCAGGGATTATTTCTTTAATTTTCTCTTATTGGTCAGTTTCGTCTGTCTTTCCTCTGCAGCAGCAATATTTTCCACCCCTTTGAGTTGTATGACCTCTCAGCGTCATAACGGTATTCTGTCATGCTTGGCTGCATTTCCCTTAAGCTTCGCATACCTTGCTGGCGTCTCTATGTCGGGGTAACCTTCGAGGGTTTATTGTTCCATTGTTATTACTTCCTGCCTCGTGTCTGTGTTCAGAAACAACTTCTGTCCAGTTTTTCCTTCATTTGCACTATATTGCAATTTCGAATATTCTTTTTAACTTTATTTCTTATATCATTTATTCCCTTTTTATTCCCGTTATGCTTATTTATGATCCCTACTGTTGTATTAATTTCTAGTTATCTTTTCCCTCTTGGAACCTGAGGTTTCTGCTTCAACTTACGCTGGTTGCACTATTCTCAGCTTCCCTATATTTCAGACTTATAAATCTTCGCTTCACTTCTCAACGCGCACGAACACGTCCTTCCTGTCGTATTATCACATTTTAACTAAATTTTTCTTACTTCACGATTCAGTTCGAACTTTATTCCGACCCCCTCCCTAACTCCATCACATGACCAAACTAGCTCGCCTTTCTCAAATGTTACATTATTATTGGTTTCTCATTTATTTCAAATTTTCGCATTGGTTTGCAAAACTCATCTAACTCAATGACGTTCAGCGCACCTCACGTTGGGGAACGCCTACCCTGAGTTGTTTGTAACGGTATACCTCGTTATCAAATCAGCTAAGTAAATCCCTTTAGCTTTCATGCTCAACTGCATTTTGAAAGCCCATTTGTCCCGAAACATTCCTGGCTGGAAGGATAGTATAGTTCTCAGGCATTGAGCTATTACTAGCCGAAAGAAGAATACGGTCCTCCCTTCCTGTCTCTCCGAAATGTACAGATTGTTACAAGAATGTTTTCTTTTCCTTCCCTGGATGCTGGTATGTATTTTAAATTATATTCTTCCCGTCTAATTCTTTAAGTCAACTGCTATTTTAAACATTATTCGATCCATTCTAGTTTCATATTATTTTAAAGAGATTTTTATATTAGTTTAGCAAAGCATCTTTATTAATTTATCTTCTTTTTTAATTATCTGATTTCAAATAATTCGCCGCCTCCTAATTGCTGCCTGATACTGCGGTTACACTAGTTATAATTAAGAATGACACAGCAGTTAGGGTGTGTACACAGGAAAGCCAATCTACCTCCAATTATGTGATTTAATCCATGAGCGGAAGATATTCTGGTGCCTCTGTTTGGTTAAATTTAGAGACGAATCAATTTCTGCTGATTGAAAGTGGGCTAGCAACAAACTCCAGTTAGTGAATAATGTGACTCCGAGTGGCATACCGCATCTCTGAAGCCCCAAATAGTTACCAGACTACTTCGATCCTGATGCAAAGGACTGCAAGGGAAGACAAAGAGCGAAAGAGAGAAAGAGAGAGATAGTGATAGGGAGACTGATAACCGTTAGGCTATTGATTGCATCAGGGAAGATATGCAAATAAAAGGTAACACCCATTATCTTCCTTGAACAATCAATAGCCTAACGGTCATCTGTCACACTATCTCTGTCTCTCTTCCTTACCAGACGTTTACATTAGGATTTAAGTGTCCTGTGTACATTATATTTGACAGTCAGATGGAAAACATACGTATGTGCTTTTGTTGAAGTCTTTTCTTCATCAAACTCGTTACTATTCTTTTCATACTGCTGAAGGGTTGAGTTGGAAATGGTAACACGTAAATCCCATGAGAGAAAACTGTGAAGACTTCATGTATCCATTCTTAAATTAGCCCTTCAAAAGCTTTTTGTTTTATCTCTTCATGTTAACTAACATGATCAATTGCATGAAATATTTTATTAGTTATTTATTTCCAAGTACAATGGGAATAGGACGATCAGTAGGCTTAAGCATTAGTGAAGTGTTTTAAGAGCTGGCTGCACTGTGAAAGCTATGAAATTCCGTCCCCATTGCATGAAAAAGTAACGTGTTCCCATTTTAGAAAGGTATTTTACATTTTCGTGGTGTGACACCTATCGAAATTAATCGCCAGTTGAGAGGCATCTGGCGATGGTATCATGGACGTGTTTGCCGCGCCGTGGCACAGTGGTTAGACCATTTTGCTCTCACCAGGGCGGCCCGGGTTCGATCCCAGGCGACCGCAAAGTGAGATTTGTGGTGGATAACACGGCGCTGGGGCGGGTTTTCTCCGGGACCTCCGGTTTCCCCCGCCATCTCATTCCACCGGTGCTCCATCTCCATCCCATGTACCATCAGTGCCTGCGGTGCCGTATGTAGTAAAAGCGGGCGTTAAACACTACACATTTCATTTACATGGATGTGTGTAATGTGCGCTCCTGGGTGCGATAGTTCACTGAAGGCAGAATATCGTGTAATAACAAACCAAAACAGTCACAGCCTCGCACCAGCCGGTCTGACGACACGAACCAACAAGTGCAGAACGTTTTTTGAGGATCGCCTATTGAGCGCTACAGACATCGCTCCAAATTGGCATTTCCGTGGGATCTGTGCACACAATCCTGCATGAAGGTCTGAAAATGCGAGAAGTGTCAACAAAAGTTTTGGCGAACGCGATGCAGGAGGTTCTTCGTGACAGCATGCTCTCCACTCACCTGACCTGGCTCCCAGTGACTTTTGGTTGTTTCCCAATCTCCGTGGTCGCAAACTCACTAGTCGAGCCACTACTGCCTCAGCGATTTTCCAGTGGGTAAAACACACTCCTGAAGTAGCGTTCGCAACGGTTATGGAATCAGGGTGACGACGTTGTGAAAAATATGTACCGCTGGAGAGAGATTTGACCTATTCCACATAACCTATATTTCTTTTATTATATTTTAAATATATAAGTCTTAAACCTTGAACTACAATTAATAGTTATTATTCAGGAAACCATAAAATATATCTGTACTGGGTACAAGTGGTAAGCGGTATCAGTTCTTGTTAATTTTAGAAATACATATGATAATAGCTAGTAACCAGTTATCTTGTGATGCTGAATACTAGTAAGTAGGTAGAACTTATTAATTAACGTTGTGTATTTAATTGTAATTTATGTTTCACTACTTTATTTTACTCTACTTGAGTTATTTTATTTCATCTTTATTACTTTTACATTTATTTTAGTTATTATTCTGTATTATGCGCTCACTTTCTTCTCGGGCAGCCAGCCAGGTGAAAAGATGATTAAATATCAACGTTTCGGGAGTATACATCTCTCCCATCATCAGGATATTTATAAAATGTTATAACCACAAATTAATTACTCTATATAACACAGCTATAAACAAAGCTATCAAAATTCGCATTACTGAACAAAAGACTGTTTTCAGTATGTGCTGACTGCACCTTTCCTTTACGAGGCCTGTGCCTCAGATGTCTTGTGTTTCCCTTTTTCTCCGTATGAGCGCGTGAAGGTTGCGTTGGTTCCTCTCTCGAACAGCTCTCGGAACTGACGAGACAGAGCAGTCGGGGCTTTCCTTTCAAAGCGCGCGCACGTTGATTTATAACTGTTTTAGCTCCCGGTTGCAGTTCAAAATCATGTAATAGCAGGTGTTAGAGTGAAGTTATAATGTGCACAATGTTTAACTTTCGAGGAAGTTTAAGTGCAATTTTGCAAGTAAGTTGTCAGTGTGAATAAGAGATTTAATAAAGCTTTTAAATTATCAAAGTAGGTTGTATAATTGTAACTTAGCTTCCGGTTACAGTTCAAGTAAATTAAACGCCAGGTCAGGAGATGGCATGAGTATAGAAAACGTAACTACTTAACTTGATTATCAAGCTGTATTGATCTTTGCTTCTTAATTCGATGGATTTCCATTTTTAACGTCGGTTTCCAAGAGGGGCTGAACTGAAATCCAGCATCGCGATTAAGCCATATACATTATATAGGACAAACCGGAAAGACCATCGATACTAGAATAAAAGAACATGAAAGGAGCATTCGTTGCAACCTGAGAAGTCTGGGCTGGCAGAGCACTGTTTTGATAACGACCATAGAGCCAATTTTCGGAAGAAGACCACCTTGGCAGAATGCAACAGTTACTGGGAGCGGAGAATTAAGGAGGCTTTGGCGATTTCCTCTGGAAGGAGCATGCTTAATCGTGATGCTGGATTTCAGTTCAGCTCCTCTTGGAAACCGGCCTTCAAAATGAAAATCCGTCTAATTAAGAAGCTAATGTCAATACAGCTTGATGATCAAGTTAAGCAGTTACGTTTCTTTGTCACAATTTTCTATACTTACGTCATCTCCTGATCTGGCATTTTAATTTACTGAAAACAGTCTTTTGTTCAGTAATGCAAATTTTGATAGTGCTTTGTCTTCGTTTTAGTTGTGTTATATCAAGTATTTAATTTGTGGTTATAACATTTTATAAATATCCTGATGATGGGAAAGATGCACACACCCGAAACGTTGATATCTGATCATCTTTTCAGCTGGCTGGCTGCCCGAGAAGAAAGTGAGCGCATTCGTCGCCAGAAAAGCTTCAGGTCTTATTTTAGTTCGTATTTTATTTGTTAAAGTTATTATAAAATTAATCCTGATAAATAATGTATAAAGTTTGGTGTGGGGAACTAAATACTAGGTCATGCTATCACAGATTTTATATTATTTTTATCCTTTCCTCATACGGTTTACCAGTTATGAAAAGTCACTGAGCATCAGAAGGACCTCAGAGGCACTTCGCAGAAAGTTACAGATAGATATACAATTCATTTGTCACGAAAATAACTGAAATGTATGTTAATCACAACCTTATATCAACAATGGGAAAATGAAAATGTTCGAAGAGTGTTTCATGCAAAGTTTAGCCTGAAGTGAGGGGATCTTGCATTTAAATAATACCGAGTTTGAGATCTAGCCGGTATTTCACTTTTTAGCTCTACTTCACACAGAGAAATAAATAGATGTTGAAGACGCGCACACATATACGCCGCTACTAAAACGTCTTTACTTTCTCTAGCTACTAGGTACGTAGAGAAAGTAATAAACTAAAGACAAGATAACCCAGAAGACAACAGCTGCCACATAAAGCGTCTGATGTTAGCCAACAATTGGCAGAGTGTTGGACGGTTTGCTTTGAGGACGTTGCGCAGTTGTAATGAAACAGCTTTCCATGTGCTATTGGGAAACCTTCATGTCAGTGGAAACTATCTAAACCTACAATTGTGGTTAAATAAAGTTACACACATGAGAGGCCTCATCTGTATACCTTTGTCATCTCATCTTGTTTATTTATAGGATTTGGTACACATGAACACTGTAGTAGCTGCAATAAGCTCGTTCTCACCTATCTGCAGTGTCATTTCATTTTGACACCTGTGGCCGACGTTTACAAATGTATATTTAGGGAAGAGGCTCAGTTTAAGACTCCAAAGGGTTTGATTCCATTGAATTAGTAATCGTAATGTTAACTTTCTTACAAAGCAAGATGTCTCCATGGCTCCACGCAACGTGTGAGGCTCGTGTTTCGAAGGTCACATGCTCGAATTCCACCCACCAAACCCATGGCTTTTGTGTGGTTTTTCCTGGTCAGTAAACGAATTATGGTGTGCTTATTCATCTATCACCATCGCCTTTTATTTATTTTTTTTATTTTCGTTACTTTTTCCATTTCTACTTGTGCTTCTAGGTTTCATGACTATGGTAGCACTGGATAGATGGCGCGGATGTTTCTGAAAGGAAAGTATCCTCCCCTTGGACATGAGGGCAGTTTGGTTGGCGGTTCGTTGACTACCCTTCCTGGGTAGCTCCAATAACGGACGGGATTTGAACTTGAAACTGAAATGGACTTCCCGGCTTCTCTGTAGCTTGTTTGCTTTCAACTATGCCCTCCTATGGTTTCTTTATTTAATTCCTTCCTTCTGGAAATGGTAGCCTTAATAGGTTCATTAGGTTCATCTTGTCTGAAGGTGTCCCGCTGTGTTGAAATACCCTTAACCTACACCTAAAATTATCTTATTATTCAAAGATCGTACTAACAAGAAAAACAAATATAAATTATGAAGTGGAAAAGTATGAACAATATGTATACATCATTTCTGTAAGTTGTGTGTAGGGTAACCGTACTTCCATAAAATCCCTGCATTTAATGTAACTAAGCTTAGAAGCGAGTCCCATCCAGCTCTGTGTGACGTTGGTGTGCTACTCTAAGGGGATCGGGGAAGCTCTGTGATATCATCCAAATCATCGTCTGCTTTGCTCGTTTAAGAAATAACAATTACACTAATGTCTGTTTATGCAAGCATTGCCTCTTGTCACCAGATTATCCCCCCTCTCGTTCATACTGATTCCCCCGAATCAAGCAACCACACAGAGCTTGGTCCCGTTTCTTTACTTGTGTGTAAACATGACTGATTTCGCGCATACGTTTGCTCATGTGACGGCTGGACGGCTCGCAAACGGGAATCGCCGCCATTGCCAAGGATATTATGGAAGTACCACTACCCTATCTCTGTCCTACATTCATTTACAACTCATATAGCAAAATTTGAATTAGTACATATCTGAATATGTACTCTGTAAAATTATAGTAACATGTGTTCCTTATCTAATGACTCCATTTAACAATTTCAAATATTAAGCTCGCTTTATTGTAGTCGTAAGAGCCGTTTTAGTGCAAAAGATAGTCCAACTCAATAAACCAAACTTAAAATTTGTAACAATGACATTTACTTATTTTTATATACCAAGATCAAAGCAATGCGATAAATTATACTTTAAAATAATCAATAACTGCTAAATCTGTGTGAATTTGAAGCAGGTTTCAGGAAAGGGAAACGGACAATAGATAATATGTTCATAATAAATACTATAACAGACAAATACCTCAGGAAGAAGAGAGGGAGGGTATATATGTTCTTTGCGGATTTTCAGAAAGCTTTTGATACGATAAACAGAAAAGCTTTAGTTTGGTATTTGAGGATAAAAGGGGTAAGTAGCTAATATATAAAACAAGTAGGGAAAATCTATGAAGGGGTGCAGTTTTGCATTAGGTCGAGGAATGTAATTACGGAGATGACAGAACAAAGAATAGGCCTAAGACAAGGATGCAAAAGGAGTTCAATTTTATTTAACTTATTCATTTATGATAACAGTTGATGATGTTAAAGAAGGAAATTAGCACTGTCTGGTAATAGCCAACAAAGAAATTCCTGGTCTGCTATATGCGGATGACTTAATGGTAGGATCTATAACGGTAGTAGGATTCCAGAAGGCAATAAATGAAATCCAGACATTCTCTGAAGAGTGGGGAATAAAAATAAACACAAATAAGTCGAAAGTTATGGTCTTCATGAAGGGAGTTAAACTAAAAAAAAATAAAAAGTGGGTACTAAATGGCAAAAGGGTAGAAGTAGTCAATGAATTTGAATACTTAGGAGTAAGGTTGAATAACAATGTAAAGTGGGGAGCAACAGGAGAGAAACTGAAGCAAAGGGAAGGGCGGCAATGAATGGAATAGGAATATGGAAATATAAACCAGAAATGACAACCAAATGGTTAAAAAGAATGTACGAAGCACTAGTTGAATCCAAAATATTGTATGCAGTGGAGATCTGGGAGGCGGGGCACAGAGGTAAACAAAACGGTGGACCAAAACTACAGAGGGTTTTGTAAAGAGCTACTAGGCTTACCAAGGTTAGTACCTAGGGAAGTAGCTTTAGTAGAATTAGGAATGACAGGAAGAAATGGAATAATAATGCAAAGAATAATAACATTTTGGTATAGGTGTTTGGTTAAAGAAGAAGCGGAAATTATGAAATTATACATGAGACAGCAAAAAAGATTAGCGAAATCAAATAGTTGGCGGGCGGAGATAGGAGGAATTGTGGAAAAGATAGGAATGGGAGATATATGGAGATTACAGGAAAGGAATACATGCGATGTGGGTAAATTAGTAAAATGCAGAATAGAAGTTATAGAAAGACAGGAAATATGGGGAAGTCTAGAAAATATGAAATCATTACAATTTTAAAAGCAAATAAAAAGAAATTGGGGAGGAGAAGCATATGTAGATTACTGTAATAGGCAAGAGAGAGAAGGGTTAGCTTGGAACAACATTTATAAGAGCGATAACGGGTAGGGAAAAGGGAATTTGTGATTTGTGTGTGGGGAAGAGAAAGCATAGAACAGTTTGTAATAATGCGAAGAGTTCGCAATTTGGAGAAAAAGGGTTTTGGAAGAAAAATGGGAGAATGTGGAGAATAGGATAGTAGCTATAAAGTGTTAACTGGTAGGGAGGAAAAGAAGGTAAGAAGTATTGGTGAGTTCTTGCAGAAAGTAAAAGAAGAATGGGCCAGAACTAAAAAGAATATAAGAAATGAAGATGAGGTGGAAGAATGGGGCTAATTATGCAATAAGGAGGCATGGAGATTAAGAGCAGAAGACCAGGGTGTCATGTAAGCGAAGGTAGCAACAAGGTAAAGATAAATAAATGTAGCCAAAAGTTGTAAATTGTAACATTTTGGAATATGCATAATGAATCTAATCTAATCTAGAAACAAAATACCGGCTAAATAGTCGTTAGGGCGACTTTTAAAGAGTAAATTAGTGTGAGAATTGTACTTTGTTATTCCTTCTACGTACGAAAACATGTTACTTAGTACATTTTCAGAGTATGATTCTTTTTGTGTGTCTCTCAGGAACACCGATATTAAGTGCATGTGTACTCAGATGAAAATGGTACACAAGAATTATGAGCATAATACCGTGATAATTTCGCTGTGTGACGAATTCATGACGGATATGTGTTTAAAAGATCGAGCATAGAAAATTATACATGCATGCATGGAAGCCACCAGTAACAAGTACTAAATTGTATTTATAAAATACTTGGGCTCAAATCAATGTTAAGCCAACAACGATAATGCGATTAATTTCATTGCTAAAAATAATGTGACGCATTCTAATTCTCAGAATGCTCATAAATACTGAAATGCAAAATACAACCAATGTAAATAGAGACTGAAAATCAGGTACTTATTTTGAGTTTAGTGTGTCACGCTGTAGAGACCGTGAGAGGTAAATGTAGTGGTAAATGTAAATGAAGTAGTAGATTACTTTCAGTCAAGTGAAAATAATCAAAGTGATGACAATAGTGTGAATATCTCGGCCGAGTTATATTGCTGGAAAAGCCTCAAAAAAACAAAGTCATAACGGAAAGAGTTTCTAAGTAAATTCAAGCGCTTGTTTTGAACACATATAAATATGTGCTGACAAATAATCTTGGTAAAGGGGTCGTGCAATGAACCTGATGACAAATTCTGGGTATTCACAGAAATACAGTAAGAATTATTGTGGCGAAGGGAATACCATAGACGCCGATCAAGTGTGAAAACAAAAAGAAACGTTTCTCTAAATTGGGTAATTTCACATGCGATTTAATTCGTCGAGAAATTTATAGATTCTATGCAAAAGGGAGAGCGCCCACCTTAGACGAATTGGTTGCACATTTGCAAGAAATATGTAATTTTCCTTATGGGAACTGCACTTTGCGCGGACTCCTAAGGGAGCTGGGTTTCAAATACCGCACTTTGAATAATAGAAGTGTTATTATGAAATCCAGTAGAATTGCAGCTTGGAGATACACACACACGCGCGCACACACACACACACACACACACACACCTATATATCAAAACTAAGGACGTTTTGCAGCAATGGACATAACATAATTTATTTAGACGAAACCTCGTACGATATCCATGACGTATCGAGAAAGTTGGCAACCTTGCAGAAAGGTCTGGGTGAAGGAAGGGCGGTGTTGTAAAACGATTATAAGGGTCCGTCAAAGGCAGCGGCCGACGTGCACACGAGTTAACTAAACAGACTTTAGAAGCACTACCATGGTGTTCGCCTACCGACCCGAAAAAACGCAAAAAACCATGTTTTTCAATGGGTGGTGGTGGCAGGTGATTAACTCCGGACCTCCCGAATGTGGGTCGCACACTTTCCACGACGTCACCTCCCTCAACGGTATAGGAATTAAACAAACGTATATGGACTTACTCCCAAGCTTAAGTAAGTTGCTAGTATTTTCTTTCCTTAAGATGGACATACATGTGCGGTTGCTGAATTAATTCTCTAGCCCTGCCTGGGACAGATGGAAGCAGAACACAGGACACGTTATTTACGGAGACTTAGCCAAGCGTTTTTAGTTATAAGTAACAGGGCGGTATTATTTCTCATATTTATGACCCGCATGTCATCAGATATGCATGAGCTCTCGACCAAATAAATTCTCCTCTCACGGTTTTATGAATTTATGATGTTATTTTCTCTTGGCACAAGTTCACTTGTTTGCTCAGAGTGATACTTCACATCCCTACGCACACGTGTCGTATCAAACGTTGATGAAAATAGGTATACATGCTGAAAATTAAAGGTAACGTAACAGCTTTGGAAAGCTAATATTTTATCAGGTCTGTAAATATGGTATGTGTAATTTCGCGTCGTATATGGGCACTTTAGCGTGGTCAAAGATACGCATGAAGTTAAACTTCAAGAATGTTCTGTGGCGAAAATAATATGGTGCTGTCGTTCACCTGTAGTAAGAGTAACGGGACGAAACGTGAGGCATGATTTGTAACCTAAATATGTCACAAGAGCTTTGCTTTACATAGTTCCAATTCATAATGCGATTTCTAATTTTACTCGAATTTCCGAAATGAACGTTGGCCATGGAACACATACCGACTTGTTTTTTAATCTCTTGAGGTTTATATAATGTATTTTGGCATCGCATTCAATTATCCAAATCATATAGTTGCAATTACTGTTACATATATGTTATTGTAGAAAATGAAAATTTACACTCAAAGCTTGAATTTTCTATTTCCCAGGTTCTGGCCAAACGAAACACAAACTTGGGACCTGTAAGGGGATGCAGCACTTAAAACCCCAAATCCAGAAATCTTTAGGCAATCTTGCTTAAGTTACCATGCATAATGAACACAGAATTCAAAATTTGGTTTTTGTATCCTTAATAGTTTTTGAGTAATTAATATGTGAAATTGAAAATTTGGTCAAAATTCAAACCGCTCCACGTGATGAAAATTTTCAAAAGTTTAGTTTTTCTATTTCTAGAAATATTCAGATGGTTATGAAGAAAAGATCTGTCATATGAATTTCTTATACTGCTTTTAGTTCCACAGTGAGAAAAAATAAGACACGGAGCAAACAAAGAAGCCAAAAATAGATTAACCCTTGATTTTATATATCAATAACTTTAAAAATATAATGAACATTAAACATTCCTATGGTAGAAATCTTTACTTGCTTCCTAGGAATATATGTTGAAAATGTTAGAGGGACTGAATCAAAACTGCAACGTGTGGAACATTTTAAATGACAAAATATGTTGAAAAAACTATAACTGAGTAAATTAAATTTTAAAATCCAAAACATTTTCCTTCTCAGCTGCATGCCTTGAAGCAGACTAAGGACTTCCAGATAGGTAAGATGGACCCTTCTGCCTCTACATTCTCTCTTCTACAGGAGTTTTCTTCAATTTTAGTTTACTTTTGGATGTTTTAGAAGTTAGCTTGGCAGAAATTGCTGAATAAAGTAAGCGTAATTGGTTCTTCCCTTGCCTAATTTTTGGAGCTGCTTGTGAAATCTCAGTGTCCATTATGTCTGACTGCAGCTTGTGTGAGGCACGACAACCAAAATTGAATTCACTAATGGTTGATGTCACAGCAACCTGAATTCTCTTCTTTGACACAAATATTTATTTTGGGCATTTACGACATGTCATGCTGTGTAAACTTTCATTTGCATTTTGTGTCTTACCCAATATACATCTCCTTAGGATTTCATCTGATGCCAGCCATTGGTACACAGGAATTAGTTTTATTACTACATTAGGCCTCAAGTATGTTCCCATTGTTGTATAGCTATGTTTAGGAGTTTCTTCCCAAGTATCTCTTAGCCTGTTCATGATCCTTTGTACACAGTCAACAAAAGGTCTCTTGTTTCAAAAATGTTTTACCTACAACCTACATAACAGTTATATGCACGTTAGATGTATAAAACACCTTTATAAATGTTAAATGGCAGACTAAAGCTCATTAATTATATATAAACAGTATGTAGTTTTATGAGAAACACAAGAAAATCGCGACCAAGTTAGAAGCGTACACAAAACAAAAGATAAACATTATTATTTGCTTTCAATGTTTGTAGCCAGTGTTTTGTTTCCATGGTGCCACATATTGTAAGAAATAATCATCATACCAACACATAGAATTCCACCAGAAACTTTGCCCGCTAATTTCAAATGTATTAATTTAGTACATTCAACCGAAATCAAATGACAGAATTCTGTGTATCCAAGGGCTGGCATGCACGGGCGTACGGGCATTTAAATTGTCATTTGAGTGTATCTGAATGCCTGAAACGCATAAATTTAGTTGGATTATGATAATATAAGGTTCAAAGTATTTTATTAGCTCAAAAAAAAAAACAAAAATACTTCTTTCCCATTGTATTAGCCAATTTCGGTGCTGTATTCCCTTAAAATATGAAACAGTAGTCTACACATTTAGAGATAGGCCGTCCACCCTAACAAAGCTTTAGTGTGTTAAATGCTTATGAAGAATTCTTCAACAGTCAGAATTACATGACTATGAATATAAAAAATTTGATGTGGTACATTCTTATTTCCTTTCTACACATTTTAATGCAACATTTTCGTATATATGTTTATCCCTCCATTTACTTCTCTTTAATTTACTTAAATATCCACTGAATATTTTGCATTTCATTGTAGGTATATGAAGATAAAAGCAGAAGTCAGATGTTTTAAATGGCAGGCCGCTATGTCATGATATTGACAGCTGATGCTCCTTCCATGGCTCGGGAGAATTAAGCGACATACTATCTGAAAAACTTTAATACGATTTATTCAGATACATTTCCCTAAACTCAAAGACCTATTTTACGAGGGTAGATAAATATGTATTGCCTCCTATTTTTCTTCCTTAAATAAGTAAATTATGTGAAAACTTTGAATTTGGCGCAATTCCACAAACCTTCTTCTCCAATCCCCTGCAGTAGTAACTTCCTAGGTCAACAGGTGGCAGCACTGCATCCTCTTGCAAAACGACTGACATATACTTTCGTATTAGACAGCGTTCCGTGATTGGATTTTTGACAGCGGAAGGTGAAACGCCAACTCGCGTTCACGAAAGGCTAAAAAATATATATGGTGATGCAACGCTGAATGTCAGCACTGTTAGACGATGAGTTCATCGCTGTAACAAAGCTGAAGGGCAAACGGCATTGGCAGATGAAAGCGGAGCGGCAGGCCGGTGACTGCAGTGACTCCATGCAACATTTAGCGAGTCGATGACTTCATTCGTGGTGATCGCTGGGTAACAACAGGTGACTTGTGTGGCATTACCTTCCTCAGTATAGGCAGTGTGATGACGATTATTCAACAAATGGGTAACTCAAAAGTTTCTTCACGTTCGGTAACAAGAATTTTAACCGCCCAAAACAAAGAGACTAGGAAAAACAATAGCCTCCGAACACTTGCAGGCTCCAATTTGGAGGGAGAGGAATTTCTGGGAAAAATTATTACTGGAGACGAAACGTATGTTCATTTTTTTAACCTGAATCAAAGAGGCGGTCAATGGAATGACATCACACAACGTCACCGAAGAAAAAAAAATCAAAAATTAGCGGTCGGCAGGGAAAGCTATGGCGACAGTGTTGGGATGCAGAGGGTGTGCATATGATTGCTTTTTGAAGCAGGGATGCACAATAAATTCTGTCTAATACGTCAGAACTCTCAAAAAGCTGAAAGCACGTCTTCGCCGAGTCCGTCCAAAAAAAGCTATGGGGAACTTCTGCTTTTGCATGACAATGCAAGACCACACACCAGCCGTTTTACCACTGCAGAAATTGAGAATTTGGGATGGCAAGTCTTACCTCACCCCCCATACAGCCTTGACCTGGCACCATCAGATTTCCATCTGTTCGGGCCACTAAAGGAAGCTCATAGTTGGATTCATTTTGAAGAAGAGGAGGCTGTGAAAATGTTCGTGCGTCAATGGCTTAGCAAGCAAGACCGTGTGTTTTACCACACTGGAATAGATGCCCTAATTAAAAGGTGAACGAAAACTATGGAAAAGGACGGAGATTATATTTAATAGTGAAAAATTAATCGTCAATTTTGTAGTTTTTAAGCTGTGTAAATGAATTCAATTTTCTTGGGAATTAAAAGAGAGACAAAAAAATAGAAGGCACTCTATTTGATCCATCCTCGTATAAACACTTACCACATTATGAATTTCACGTTAAGGGAGATAACACTTGTAGAATTGCTTTTGCTATATGTTTTCTATATTATTTTCTTGTAAATACGGTACAATACAACTAGAGGTTTAATCTCTCACAAGACCTGATCGCATTGCTATTGGCTGTGAAATTCCGTTCTTTTTGCATTACCGGAAAACAGGGCGAAGTGTCATTAAGGGCCAGAAGGGCCGGGCCCCACCGGTAATATCACGCAACTTACAGGCCTTCTTTTTTCAATTTTAAGAAAAAGATTAACTTATATTTTATTCAGTTATAATGATCATCGCAAACAATCCATTATACCACGATTCTTAATTGTTACTTGCAATGTTGTACAGGACAACTTCGCCAGGTTGTCAATTTTACGCTGAAAGAGACACCATATGGGAGATGATGTGAAATAATAATGGAGATGGAATGGAGGAAAGGTAAATTCTGGAGATATAATAAGTATACCCAGTTTGGCGTGCCTACCCAGGTAAACCCCTGACAAAGCCTATGGGTTAAGAAGGCCGTCCTCGGAAATTCGTACCCGCACCTCACGAATGTGGGCCACAGACGAAACCAGCTGAGCCATCCCACTCAGTCAAGAGGACATACTTTACTCACAATGGCAGTAGCACTACACATATAATTTTCTACAAAAGTACATCTCTTGAAATACTGGACAACAGAGTATGCCAGTCAGATGCGGTGACGCGAGTTCAGAAGTGCTGTCCAGTTACAACATTCCTCAACATAAAGGCACTTAAGGGCATATGAAATAAAAATAGGCACGTTCCCATGAAGTTAAATATGAACTGTTTACAGGAAAATAAGCACCAGCTTACTATCCTCGGAAACAAAATAAAGAAGAAGGGCCTAGTTACTGCAGTCATAGCTCTTAAAACCATCAACAAAGCAGCAGCTACCACAGTCAGCAAACAAAGAGTGCAGAAATGGTTCAAATAAACTTATGTAAGAGAAAGCAAGTTCTTCAAGCCCTTTGCCCGTGTAAATGCACAAAAAATAGGTGGACCTCAGCACTCATAGCCTGTGTCTGTGGCGTGTTTTTATGAGCATGTGCCTCACATTCAAGAGGTCCCATGTTTGAATCTTGTTCAGGGTGAGTTATCTGGATAACGTCTTTTCCAGGACTTTCCCACATTCTGAAAGGAAAATGTCAGGAAACTGTAAGCTCTATGAACCCTGGGCTCACTTGAAGGTCAACTCACCCATTCCATTCATTGTGTCATATTGTGGTGAAGCTATATTAACTTTACTCTGTGATCTATTCTCTGTGTCATTATTTATTAAACAGATGTTGGTATGGCTAGCGGACCCGGAGTGAGTATAGATTCGTGCTTCGTGCACGAGGCTAACATAGCGTGGCGCTTGTTTTTGTCTTTCATGGTGAACGTTGTTGGGGTATAGACGCATAGCGGTATACAGCGCAACCACATCACTTCTGAACCCAACTTAAAAGTTAAACGTGTTTTTGTTTATTGTAAATGTATCTAAAGTTTATGAAATGTGTTAAGTCAAAGTAATTTTCGTTTTTTTTTAAAATCGTAATTTAGATGTCACCTGATAAAACGATCTTTTGGTGCACCGAAGTCTTTCATGCCATTCGAATTGACTCTTAATACCACCTACCTACATTCCCCCAGTTCGTAATTAACGTCAATTAAATTAGTTACGACAATATGACCTACTTTGGAGAACGTTGATTAAAAACAAATATTTATAGTACCATCAGAAAAGAATACAATACCTTAAAATAAGAAAATAATTTAACTGAACAGAAAGCAAGCAGCTGGCTGAAAGAGGTGCACGAAACCTTTATATAGTTCTAAAAACGTAATACGCTCAAGCAATGTAGAAACAGATACAAAAATAGAAAAAAACAACACTTCAGCATTCTAAATAACTGAAGATTGACTGTAGCATATGAGATGACATCTGGAAAAGCAACATCAACAGATCACAACAGAGAAAATTTGAAGCACCCAGCAACACTACAAAACAAGAGAATATCAGGACATAAAGGCATCTTCAGTGAACACCTCATAGTACATAGAAACAGACTACTCCCTACATAGTACTCCATACTACTTAAAGGAAACATCCCCGCAGAATGGAGGACATTGAAAATAAGGAGTGCTACACAAGGAGAAAGCTGATTCCACAATCCAAACTCCTATTGAGCGATCACCTTAGAATACAATCTCCTTAAGCTGTTGACGACTTAATGTGTAGGAGGCTAACAAAATAAACTGAAGGGATTCCAGAACACCAATTAGCTTACAAATGAGTCAGAAATTCTATGAGGTGTTCATTGATTTCATCAAAATATTTGACGGATTGGATAGTACCATTGTCTGCTCCCTGCTCCATACTATCCAGCTGCTATTGCGAAGTAAAGAACTCACGGCGTAAAACCCCTGCCTGAATCCTCGATGCAACAACCACTTGAAAAGAAATGTTTCAAATAAATGGAGTGCTGTAGGAAAACCCCCTCAGGCCCTTTCGTTCAATGTAGCTACACAAGTCATTCAGGTAATAACAGAAGAAGCAACAAACCTTAAGATCTACATATATCTAAACAGACGACATGGTGGTTGGGACACACATCTTTTAGTAGCTGCAGTAAGGGATATGTGCATTGGAAAAAAATAGCAAAAAGGGATGAGCTGCAGCTAAAAGAGCAGAAGATCCGAAAAGTGGTCTTCAGGAATGAAGTACAATTACCCATGTAGAGAAAACATACCTTTAAGCAGTTTCAAATATTTAGACTTACCACTCAGACAATAGAACACCCGTTCATAATCTACATAACACAAAAAGCTGAGACCACTACTTAAGGTATATTACACCACATATTAAAGTATTATAGACGGTTGTTGGGGAAGTTACAGGAGCGCTGATTTAGGACTCTTACGGTCCCAGAGTGTACAATTTCCTGCAATAAATTTGGGCCTATTTGCCACTGATTAATCAGAATGACATGTTCAAGCTTGTGCAGTACTACTAGTAAATTTATATGCATGACTCGGTGGTAATATTAGGATTTCTCGAACCAGCGACACATTTGAAATTCAAACCCTATTCTTATTTCCTTTATTTTCTCTATTTTTGTTCTACATATAATTGATTTTGAAACCCATTGAATACTGGTGTGGATCATTTGTTACTTCCATTGCTTTTTTAATTTAATCATTCAAAACAAACAAATACAGTTTGAATAAAAAAATACTGTCGCGAACCTATTATTTACGACAGTGCGTCGCAGAGAGATTAAAGGGACAGTTGGTGCCGGTCGAAGATAAAGAGCATCCCTGAGCAGATAAACATAGCATAGAGATAAAGGTCTGCGGAAATAAATAAAGAGATAAACGGAACATTTTGTTGACATCTTAATTGTCTTACAGAACTTTGGATTTCTTGTTTGTTCAAGAAATATCTAGTAACATGAGTCGTGTTATGTAACTCACCAAGAGAGCTGTAAAGACAGAAGTAAACAGCAGTTGTAACAAGATTGTTGTAAACAGTGGAAGTTGAGTAAGCTCTCTGTTGTGGTAAACGACCTTGGTATAGTGTAATCGTGTATGTGATGTAATTCTGCTACTATAAGGATCGAACAGAGTGTATTTCTACGGAGATAAAGCACATTTTTAATTTATGCAAATTGTAATTTTAATTCTATGCACTCATAAGGTCACAATTGGTGTCAGGAGTGGAAAATCGACAATAACGACAATATCACCAAAAAGATGGAAGAAATGAAGATCGAAATGACAACGAAGATAGAAGTGGCAGATAACAACATGGCCACAAAGATAGAAACGGCTAATAGCAACTTGGCCGTGACGATGACAGCGGAGGTGGCCGAATTGACCACGGAAATGAAAGCGACGAACGATAATCTGGCAACTGAAATGAAGGCTGCGAACGCAGCCCTCGACCCTGTAGACAGCACTAGTAACATATGCTGGTAAAACGTATGGACCTACCAGACAGTCACCTACAATGCCAACTCACCCATTCAGATTAAACTGTTGTAGATGTCTAGCCTGAAGTACAGCAAGGATTAGCCTGAAGTACAGCAAGCATTACAAGCTACCCATACGTGTAGGTTGTGGAAATAAATAGTTCCATCTCTTCCAAACGTTGCCTCGTTTGTAAACAAAACTGGCGAGACAACAATGGATTGGGTGTTTATGCTACAAACCATCACAAATGTTATCCCGTGGTGCATAGTCGGTAGGCGAAAGGCCCTGCACAGGTTGAATATGATACGCATATAGGAGCTGTTCGTGAAGTACACTCCATGCTGTTACATGTGATGTACCAGATGACACAACCAGTTTTCTTGTACTGATACCGGGATCATCTTCGACATACTTCAACATCTGTTCTTCGCATTCTGGTGTACGAACAACTCTTGTTCTTCCTCGAACAATAGTCCGTGGTGCAAAGGTTCCTGTCACAGCAAAGCGACGATAAACAGCGACGAAGTTGGATGACTCGGTTGCCTTCGGTCTGGAAACTCCATCTGTTACAGCCGTACAGCCATTCGCGCTACCATACATAAAAGTATTGTCAGCCTGTTCACAAAATGAATATCCAGCCATGGTGGAACGAAACACTTGCAGTTAACTCACTACATGTACGCAGTTGAAACGCTGAAGACAGACTGATAACAAATGACAAACGTAAACAAGTCTCCAAGGCAACACTTCGCCACCTATGGTACAATGTGTCAAACTTTCTATTAGTGCATAGAGAAATAAGTTTTGAGGTTGGACTCCGAAGGGCATTGATCTCGCACTTTCATTGTGACAGGAATAACGCGAAAGCCAAGGATTGTGGGACATATGTTCATATGAACTTTTTTCCTTTGTTTGGTGTGAATAACCCATACCTGAAGCTTGTAGAAGTAATTCTGAAACCACCTGTATATTTACGCATCATCTGTTGAAGATTGTATTGCCTAATGCTTACAAAATGTTTCAGAATTGGAGAGTATTTTATATATTTCTTTCCACAAAGTTACTTAGTATTCAAAGCATGTAAAGAGATAGATTTTACTTTCCATCTTCCGGCCATTCGGCAATTAAATTAGAGTAGCTTTTTTCAGAAATTCCGAATATATTATTTAATAGACCCCAAGCTTTCAAATATTTTAAGCTTTTTCTTAATGATACCCGTAGGGGAGGGGATCCGTCCCCTTCAGCTTCCGTGGTGCGGGCGCTGCGGACCCCTAGCAATCGTGTTCCTCTGACGTTACTAGAGGAACCTCGGGCCGAACATTTGAGCCCCTCCCTGATAGGGAGTTGTTCCGATTGGGTTAGATTCTAGGGGGCAGTGGTTCCCTATACACGTGGGAGATCGGGTACGTCTCTGGACGAGGTTGAAGGAAGCCATCAATATTCCCGCGTACTAGCCATCATAGCTAGTAGAAGGGGTGCTAGATCACCAGGTGGCCCCACCGAGGTCATATCGGTAGCCTTCCAATTTTGGTGTTGGCGCGCGTAAGTGCCATATCCACTTCCATCCCGTCATGAGTCCACAGAACCAGATGCGGCGGGGCTTGTAAGTCTCTAGGTCTTGCCTTATGGAAAGCCCCACGGAGACGCCGGTCGCCCCTTCGGGACAGCTGGGTAACTCCCTGGTCGAAGGAGGCCCGGGTCCTTGGTCCTACGGGTCCAGGACTAATGGGAGTAGAATCTCTGGCATTAACTTTTTCTTAATGATGATTATGTTCTCTGTCATTTAGCCGATAGATTCATGAACATCTAAGAACCATAGATTGCTTGTCAGCGCAGGTGTTATGTTGTGCCCAATAAACAGGGCAACAAACCAAAATAAAATGAAAACTTAGTGTAATGGAATACCAAGGCACATGTATGCAAAATGACCTCACCAATGTGTGAAAGCTATTTTCTTTTATGAAATATTAAATATGAATATTTTCTGAATACAGTAAAGAGAGGAGCTCTTGCTTGAGAAAAAGGAATTAGCCTCCAAACTCAGTTCCAATGACGAAAATGCACTTTTGTTTCATTATAGGTTGCATGTTGTACGCCTGTGGTGTTGGATACTTCGGTCTGCTATCTATCGTCACACTTTCTGCTATAGCCGTGGAACGGTATATGGTTATCACAGCCAAACCTCTCTCTGGAAGCTGGAAAATCACACAATTCGGCGCTAGAAAGGTAAGAACGCCACAGTTATAACATGTTTTCCACATAGTAGAGTAATTATGCTTTGTGTTATTTTTCTGTATCCCTGTTGTACTTTACTATACCCTACAACTTAGGGGAGAATATTCCCGTTTGTTTACTCTTAAGATGTTTTTGAACTTAAAGGCAAATTTTGGTACTTGCTAAGGAACTTAGGGACAGGAAAGAGTGCCTAATCTACGTATTTCGAACTGCTTATTTACCTCGTTGTCCCTTGTACTTTATAGTGCTACCTGTTTTCTTCCCCCATAAATCGAGCTGCAAAATTATTTTGCGATTTCTCGGGGTAGTATTTACGAGGGCTGTTTAATACAAAATGATCATTATCTTCTACGGTCATAATTTTTCGCACTAAAATTCAAACTTAATATATTCTGTTAGCCAAATGTGAAACAAACACGCCGCAGTAGCTTTATTGTTGGTACTCCTGCTTCCCGCCTGTGAGAACCAGGCAAGTTCAGACATGTTCAGTATCGCCTACCGCTGCAATGTAGGTAACATGCAGTTAAAGTTGATGTTAGAGGAAGATCCGGAGTTACTCTCAAACGTAATCACTGCCGATGAATCTTGGTTACATCATTTTGATCCTGAGAACAAGTAGCAAATCTCAGTGTAGAAATCTCCTTCACCACCAACCCCCAAAAAAGCAAAAGTGGTTGCTTCTGCTGGGAAAGTTATGGTCATCTCATTCTTTGATATTCATGGAAAGGTTTATCAGCATGTTGTACCTGCACACACATCAGTAACTGGATAATACTACAGGGATGTCCTCAAAACAATGCAGGTCCATATCAGGTGCAAAGGACCACATTACCGTGAAACAGGCTGGATGTGCGGCCGCATACTGCCAATGTTGTTGCTGAATATCTTGCAAAAATCAACGTGAAGTGCATCCCTCACCCTCCCTATAGTCCGGATTTAGCCCCATATGACCTTTTTATATTCCCTAAATTGATGAAACGCCTTCGTGGGTGGTTATTCATCATCAAAGCAGTGGTGAAGGCTGTGGAGGCCATTTTGAAGGATCCCTCAAAAATGGTTTCCAGCATGTTTTTGTAGACTGGCAGAAACGCTGGGACAAGTGCATCTCATTCAGCGTACAATATTTTGAAAAGGACCACTAAAATAATGAGGATGAGTAAAGATACCTTGTCAAAAAAATTCTGATTATTCTTTATTGCACAACCCTCGTACGAATGCTGTTAAATAACTCCAAATTCTGTTTATAAGTGCTATTTTACCTATATATTTACTCGTATTTTCACCAACTGCACGAAACCAAACTGGCAATCTTAACTAGGTATTTAATACCAATTTCCGTCATTCTATCTATCTCGTTACTAAATACTTACCTCAAAATATTCGATGCAAAGGTAGATAATGACAAACCTGACAGCGAAGAACTGTTTATGTGGCCTGCGCAAATATTCTAATTACAGTGTTAGATTATTTAGAGTTAAGTTATCCTTGTAGTATTTTTAAACGAATTATATCCTGTCCTCCCACCCCTTTTCAATCCGTGGACACAAATGACCTAGTTTCGACGAGCCCTTAAATCTCACTCACTCAACCACTCACTCACTCACTCACTCACTCACTCTCTCACCCCAAGTCCGTAGAGGTTGAGGGTTGGTGTTACAAGGCGTGGGATTAAAATCAGAGCTCAGAGTTGCCAGGTATTTATTGGTTTCCAAAACTATGGTACGGAGTTTTAGGCTGGCACACATGAAAATGTGTATTTACTTAAAACTAAATGAATTTATTATTATTATGAAAATTAAAAGAAACCAACCTTCTTTTAATCAAAGAGCTTTGATTCCCTCTCTCTTTCCCTTCATATTCTTCTACAGCTTTATTACACATTACGGTCAACTGATTATCCACGATTGCTTACTGATATTAAAAATTAATAACTTGCAGCTCAAATTTAGCTGCTATACCTAATAATCATGGCTAATACTACCGAATAAAATGGAATTCAAGATCTAGGTATGATTTAAATGACGAAATAAAACTATGAAATATTAAAAACATTGTCTGCGATAGTTAACACAGAAAGTTACACGATTTAATAAAGTTCACTTGATGCATCAGTGAAATAGGCAAACCACTCAGGAAGGTTAGGTTATAGTAACTGAATGCCGGATACCGGAACATTCATTTTTAAACATTGTTATGCCTATAAATTAATTGAAGTTTTATATATCAAATGAATTAATATACATTAAGTTAACTTTAACAGTTATTATTGTAATAATCCTTGTTAGCATTTCCACTATTCTCACTTTATTTTTTTGTGTAACTCAGTACCTCTGCTAATGACAGAGCTACTTCTATCTTTCACGGGAGCATTTGGTGTAAGAGGTGCTAGCTGGCGAAGTTGATTCACCTCACCTGATTCAGTTCAAGTGACATCGGGATCTGAAAAGCGGCGGAATATTTTGAACTAATTTACTGGTTTGTAAACTCAAAACATCAAATAGGAATCCAAAACGACTGCTGACCAAACTGAAGGAAATATGGGAAAAATACATTCTGCTGCGTTGCCTCTCATCCTCTTAATTATAATCGCCTTTTATTTCTTAACACGAGGACTGTTCAATAAAGAATGATTACATTTTTTTCTTACAAGGTACCTATACACATCCTCATAATTTTGATAGTCCTTCTCAAAATAGTCTCCCCTGAATGCGATGCACTTTTCCCAGAGTTTCTGCCAGTCTTCAAAGACATGCTGAAAACCATTTTTGATAGATCCATCAAAATTGACTCCGCAACCTCCACCACTGCTTCTGAGGTCTCCCATGAAGGCGTTTCTTCAAAATAGGGAATAGAAAAAAGTCACATGGGGCTAAATCCGGACTATAGGGAAAGTGAGAGATGCATTTCACGTTGATTTTTGCAAGATATTCCGCAACAACATTGGCAATTTGCGGCCGCACATCCAGCCTGCTTCACGGAAATGTGGTCTTTTGCGCCTGATATGGACTTGCAATTTTTTCAGGACAGCCCTGTAGTATTGTCCTGTTACTGATATGTGTGCTGATAAACCATTCCATGAATATCAAAGAATGAGATGACCATAACTTTCCCAGCAGAAGCAAGCACTTTTGCTTTTTGGGGGTTGGTGATGAAGGAGATTTCCATACTGAGCTTTGCTGTTTGCTCTCAGGATCAAAATGATGTAGCCAAGTATCATCAGGAGTGATTACGTTTGAAAGAATCTCCCGATCTTCCTCTAACATCAACTTTAACTGCATTTTACCTCCATTGCAACGGTAGGTGATACTGAACATGTCTGAACTTGCCTGGTTCTCACAGGCGGGAACCAGGAGTACCAACAATGAAACTACTACGGCGTGTTTGTTTCATATTAAGCTAACAGAATATAATAAGGTTGAATTTTAGTGCGAAAGATTATGAACGTAAAAAATAATGATCCTTCTTTATTGAACAGCCATCGTATTTCCCAGTGGTAGGGCGAGGCCCTCAGCGGGCTATGGGGGCTAGGCGTCATGTTTTGAAAAATACTGACGACTTCGTGTAAGTCAATCGGGGAGGCTAACAAAGGAGTGACAATTCCGTACATTTTGGAATTTATCTATATTCCTTCCAGATAATACACTTATTTCACGGTTATTAGAGATACGTTATTCTAATGTTACTTTGGTTAGTTTTTTCTAACATTCTACTCTATTGGTGGATACGAAAATCTATGAATGTTATATTTAAGTTTGAAACTTGTAATCCAGCAAAAGTATCTCACCTTTGTTTCCTAATTGTAGGCACACCAGGGGCCTGTGCACCAAATTGCCTGTGTCCCTCTGGTTAACAAACAAATGTTTCTGAAAGCCTTGAGGATATTTTGTTTTGAGCCCAGGTTCAGATTCTTCCCTCTCACCCCTAAATATATTAGTGAGGTCAATGTTTCACGATAATTATATTTATTGGAATTTAAAAATTCTCGGACTATCTCAGCGATGCCCAAACGCCTTTATGTCCTAGTAACATCCTCTTGTCATTCTACCGCACTTTTTCTTTTTGTGGTTCATCGTTCAGGTAACCAAGCAATATTACAGAGATTAGCGTTTCGCTCTCGTGAATGCGTCATAACTCGGCGAAGAGTTGGTGGAGACAATCCGCCCTTCCCTCTCTAGTAGTAGTAGAATTAGGTTAAGGGCGCTCAACTGCTGAGGTTATCAGCGCCCTTACAAAGGTATAAGGCCTACACAGCTAAAATCGGCACATTAAAACCAGAAAATGTGAAAAATATCGTCAATAGAAGGCAAAAACTAAACCATAAAAACACTAGAAGTAGGTGCCGAGATAAATGCGGCTGCCCATACCGCTAAGGCGGACGAAAGCTAAAACTCGCTCCACGGCACTCAGGTTGTCCGCCAACACCTGACTCAGGGTAGCCGGAAAACGGAGGGAGTTTCGCATAGGAGCTAAAAACCGGCATTGTATTAAAATATGTCGGACAGCCAAAGGCTCCCGACAGTGAGCACAAATTGGTGCAGGATTAGAGGATAAATAATGTCGGTGGCTAAAAAAGGCAGTGTCCAATGCGGACACGGGCTAAAACGACTTTGTCGCGGCGACGACGGCGCGAAGTAGTACACCAGGGTACCGGGTGTGGTTTTAGCTCCCGGAGCTTGTTGCCCAGAACCCCATTCCAGTCTTCGTCCCAGCGTGATATGATAAGCTTACATAGAACTCGACGTAGATCTGCCCAAGTAATAAAACAACTAAAACATTGCGAATTTACAATAGCAGCTTTAGCTGCAACGTCAGCAGCTTCGTTTCCCGGCAGCCCCACGTGTCCAGCAAACGACACACTAACGCCAGCATTAGCGATCTAGTGTAGGACACCCTGGACACGCTGTACCAGGGGGCTTCCCTCTCTCGTGTAAGGTTGGGTATCTTTGGTATATCCACTAATTTAACTATTTATTATCATGTTGGTCTGCCTATGCCTAATTCTGTTTGTTGATTCTTCACTGCAAAAGTATAATTTATTTTGTAATAGAGAGATAAAACTCTACGATTACGTTTCGCTTGCAGCTAATACTAGGGCATTGTGAAATGGTCCACTTGGCGTTGTTTTTTTTTCTTTAACGAAGTTCCTGGTTTTGACTTAAACCTCAATACACATTGTTCCGTAATATTCTTTTGTCACCTGACTCAGGTTGATTCAAAAGTCCCACTAGGTGCGTTTTGAAATTAGATGAACTTTATTTTATTATGCTTTGCAGTCGAGTAATATATTTCCTGCTTACGCATATAAGGACTTTCAGCTTGTTAGTAAGCCATTTGAGACGTAAACCTGAGTCTATAAGCAAGTGAGGGAAAATAAAGCTACATTAACTAAAGAATGTGTCACATAAGCTAAACGCGTGAGAAAAGGGCGACGAAGGGGAAAAAAGTCCCCTAAGGAACGTGAGAAAAAGTCAGAAAATTTCTTTCCATGACCCCGAGGGTCAGAACCCGGTGGGATAAAAAACTGAACTTGCCTAGATATAGGAGGGGTGAAAGACCAATAAGATTAAATATGAGAAAGACAAACCTCAAATCAAAATTGATATGCATCACGTGATACGGGCGGAATAGTAATGAAATACGAAAGGGGCCTGAATAGATAGTCGTTTCGGGAGATGAAGGCGTAATGTGAGGAGACATTGCAGAGCAAAAATTATAATTGGATGCGGGAAAGTGAAACGTAGGCAACTTGAATGAAAGAGTCATACCGACGTCGTGACGAGCAAGTTTGTTGGGGAGCAAACTATGATCTAAATGTTGTATAAATACACTGGTGGGAGTAGACAAGGAATCATAGTGTATTTCACATAAACGCCGGACCCTGGGACAAAGTACACTTATTCTCACCCGTAGTTACAAACGAGAACAATTCGCTAGTCCGGAGCATAATCGGTCTTTCCCGGATTGCATCCTACACCAATAGGATTCTAACCTCTACGCCATTTTCCTGAACTGGGATTATATCCACCGATTCCCGCTTCAACTTCTATTAGAATTGTGTACTCGTGTCTTCGTGCACTGCTAGTATATTTAGTGTGATTGTAATTGAAATAGGAAAATGAAGTGTTACGCGATAATTGAAGAAGCTTTTGTTAGTTGCATGCCGATATAGCAACGTGTAATCTCATTATTATAATTCAATTTAGTACCTGTTCTTAGTTTTAAGCTAAACATTTGTAAAAAAGAAAATCAGTGGCGTTGTTTGCGAAATTGTTGGACAGATCGTTCGTAATTCATCTTATTTATACTATTTCACATAAAGAAACCAAACTTTGTATTCATTTTTGAGGTCCAAACTGGAGTATGCTCACATTATTAATTGGAGTCCTTATACGGCACCAATATAGCAATAAGTAATTGAGCAACTTTAGAAGCTATTTCTTCTGCGTTTGTAAGCAAGTAAATACACCTATATTCCACATGCTCAGAATTAAGCGCGTGTACAGGATGGATCTTTGTTAGTTATAGAATGGAGAAAAAATTTTGGATACTATTCGCGGGAAAGTTTTCAGTGGTATGAGCATATCAAAGCCAGTTGATTGAATTGTCTCACGCACTGCGTTTTTTCTTGCAACCAACTCGAGGTTTAGCAGCAGACGAATTCGACTGAAGCAAAAAGTTGATTTCTTGTCCCACCATTGTGTCCTCGGAAATCATTTGCACTCACTGTGGATATGGGAAACCCCATAAGCAGGCAATGTAATGAAGAACAGGGTATACCAAGGGTGGCTTCTCAATGGGGTAGCATGTTTGCGCTACAACCAAAATGCTGGGTCTCCCTTTAATGCAAGGGCATGTTCCATTTGGAGTTCAGTTAGACCTTGCCTAGTGCAGTGGCCCTCGGCGTTCTGCATTGTTTGCAGGTGCCAATAGTTCACTCAGTTGCAAACCACTGGTACACAATGGGGAGGTATAGGCCAGAATGACCTAGAGACTGCCGAGGCAAGTAGGGGGGAAGGGCGGGGCTTAAGGCTGCATAAGATTGGTTAACCTAGCAGCCACAGAATAGTGAATGCCAAGTCTTGTCCTTCTGTTTTCAGCGCCACCTATTATGCTCATATTAAATGTTCGCATCGGTCAAATATAACCAGAGATTACTATTACCTACCAGAGCATAGCCACATGTTTTGTGCCGTGTTTTGTTAGCTGTGTCGTGCTTTGAGTAGTGAATAAGAGTGATTTATTGAAATACAAGTATATTGTGTTATATAAGGAGAAGCAACGAATTCCATAAAGTATCTACTAGCACATCCTTTTTAAAAATGAGCTTAGAAGAAAAAATCGAAAAAAAGCGACTTGGAAGTCCCACGCTAAATATAAAAATCACATAGGTAGTCAAAACAAAAACAAGATATTTGAACAGGAACTTTAACAATGTATATGAGAAATATAATTTGATGTGTGGTTGTCATATTAAAAATAGCCTGTTTTGCTTTCCTTGCGTTCTCTTTGGTGGTGAAGATCCGTGGACAAAACATGACGTGAATGCTTTGCAGCATCTTCATGATCGCGCTAAAATCCCGTTACTTAAAAACTACACATGAGGCACACAGTTTTGCTATGCTTGGCAATATAAATATAGCAAAGCAGATGGACAGTGCATATCGGAGAACAATTGAAGAACACAACCAGAAAGTGGCTCAAAATAGGTATGTTTTAAACATTATTGTTAACTGCATTAGGTTTTGTGGAGCCTTTGATTTAGCTCTACGAGGACACAATGATTCAGCTACGTCAAGCAATTCTGGTATTTTTCGAGGACTCATAAACTTCGTGCAGAGCTAGGCTGTGTTCTGAAAAACCTATCTGGAGAATGCTACAGTGTTTAAGGGGACCTCCAAGACAATCCAGAACGAAATCTTGCAATGTACACTTGAAGTCTGCCATGAAAACATATCAAGTCCATTTTTAGCTGCATAAATAGAAGAGTGTTATGCTCTAGAGTGTTTCTGAAATACGCATTATGTGTTATACGCTGTGAATTACCGTTAACTTGTGTATACAGCAGTCTATAGTGGCAGGCTTTAACAACCGTTTGTTTCTTTAAAAAAATTAAATTGCATGGATAAATTTGTGAACCACCGATTTTCAGAGCTACCAGCCGCCCATGGGGTATACGCTCGCTCTCAAATTATGATCAAGTGATAATTTTAAGCTGACAGGAGATAAAAACTCTCTGATCATCAGTATAAATTCTCTTTTAAAATAAAAGTAATGGAAAGTGGAACTATAGAATAATCTGAGTGGCTAAATGTTAGGCCAAAACTAACCTTCCATCTTTATTTTAATGTACAGCAGTTCAGAAACAGAAAACAAACTATTCATTTATGGAATGATGAATTAAATACAAAAGAGGTTTTAGTGAAAGTAAATTATTATTTTTACGGACTCAATATATCCCCTGGGTACTTCAGCAGCAGCTCATTTAACATACTGTTTCTTCTTGGAACAATTTACCAAGTTCGTGTTTTTAATTAATTGATAAAATTCCCAGAAGGTATAAAGTGAACTTACTGAAAATAACATCTTTTTCCAGTTGTTAACTTTCGTGATCTAATCTGCATTACATTTAGATCGACAATTATATATGAACTATTTTCTCTTCGGTATTAGTGTTTTTAATTGTTTATTAAAATACTAAAAATTGTTACATATGCACAACCTAGCAAGTTGTTTTATAAAATTACAAGTAGAATCGTTCAACACAGAAATACATGGTTTTCTGTTGACTAATAATGAAATATTTCTTAGTTTGGAAATGCGGTACATTCTCTAATGGATTCTTTGTCATTTGATGGTATCCGGAGAAATATAAAAACAATATAAGCAAACGGACAACAAAATAAACGCAAACCAAGTATTTTAAAGCACCTGCATTTTCTCTATCTCTATGATAGTGTTAGCGTGGTGTGTGCATAGATTCCGTGTCACGTAGCCATGCATGGGAATGAAATAGCGGATTCGGTAGCCAAGGTGGCAAGCATAGACCCGAGTGTCAACATCCATTTCGTCACCTCGGAAGACTTTGGGCTTGTTGTAGAGCGGCACTGCAGTGCTGATGTGCTGAGTGGTCTGCTCTGCGTAATAACAAGCTCAGAAGGGTGAAAGAGCTTCCGGATAACTGGGTGACCTCCTGTCGGTTATCCCGTCGGGAGGAAGTAAGTTTGGCTCGGTTGCGTATCGGGCACCGCTACTTCTCACACTTCACCTGTTGAAGAAAGTCCCTGCTCATATTTGCGTGTTGTGTGGTCGGGCTCTCTCGGTCCGTCATGTGCTGCTAGATCGTATTCACCTAGCAGACCTGCGGGAGTCTCTGCAGCTGCCGGTCAGCTTGACGGAGATCCTGGCAGACAGTTACTCTGCGGTGGAAAAAGTTCTACGTTACATCGCCAGAGTTGATTTTAGGATCTAGTCGTTTATGTTTTTATAGTTCTATTTCATATATATATAATGTTGTTTCATAATCTATCGCTATCTTCTATCTTCCTCTTATAGATATACACCTTTGTTTTATATTTCCCTTTTAAGTGTTGTATTGTTTTCTTTTGCTTTTTTCTTTTAAACGTTTATTTTATTAGATATATTTTACTTAGTTTGTAAGTTGATACATGTCTTACACCACAGTTGTTTTTAACGGGCGCAGATGACCTTGTAGTTGAGCCCCCTTTAACACAAATCATCATCATCATAATAATAATAATCATCATCATCGTCACCATCATCTATCTCTATGAGGATCACAAGTCCGGATAACAAGGAAGAAAGTCACAAATAGGGCAAAGGAAATAAGGTTTCATGGTTAGTAAAAGTCTGCAAACTATCATATAGATTGAGAAACAATTTTTAAGAATGAATTTAAAATATCCCTGATAAAAGACCAAATTTATCTGTATAAGCAAAATTTAAAGTAAGGCTTAAGCAGGATAGAGCAAGATAAATATCTCAGAATAGCTTCACAGTAAGAGGGTCGTTTGATAAGTCGGCTAAATGACCAGGTATATATATTTTTTTCGTGAAAATCTCTCCTTATTTGTCGACATAGTTTCCACTTGTGGCTATACACTTTGTCCAGCGATGTTCGAGCATTTTCATTCCGTCGGAAAATGGTTTCCGTCAAGGTCTGCAAAATAGTCGTCCACGGTGACTATCACTTCTTCGTTTAATGAAAATTTCTTACCACAAAGCCACATTTTCAAATTTGGCAACAGGAAGATGTCAGGTGTTAATGATTCTGGTGAATAAAGTGGATGAGGAACCAATTCAGAGTCCAATTCATGCACTTTAGACATTGCGATTGCTGATATGTACGATGGTGCATTATCTTGTTGAAAGGGTGCTTTCTGCGCTTCAATCTTTCTTCTTTTTCAGTCAACTCATGTTCCAAACGATCCATCAATGAAGCATAGTGGGCTGTAGTTATGGTTCTACATTTTTCCAAGTGGTCTATGAGGATTATTCATTGCTAATTCCCCATTTAAACTGTGGCCATCACATTAACAGTTGACAAAATAAATCTTTGCCATCCTTGGCGCACTTTCACCAGCCTCTGTTTATTGTTTTGAATGCTGTTTTGACTCCGGTGTGCAATGATGGTTTCATCTACGGTCAGAAATCGGCGCAAAACGTCTTGCGGTTTGCGTTTAAACATTGTCAGACACTGGGTAGGGGTGTTCTGTCGGATGCACTTTTGCGGTACCCTTCTTGCACACATTTTTTTCATTGTCCGTTTTTGTCATGAAGGATATTGTGCATAGGTCAGTTGAGATGTCTACAACCTCAGCAGTCTCACGAATTTGGATTGGGCGGTCTTGCATAGCCAGGTTCTGGATTTTTTCTTTGGTGTCCTGTGTCCAGATCGGACGATTCATTTCAATGGTTTACGACCTCATTTAAATTCATTGATCTAAAAGAAAATGGTCTTCAATTTTGGTGCAGTGTCCCCGTGAAATTCATCAAATACAGTGTTTACTTTTGCGGTAGTCCAGAGATTCAAATTAAAATTTCTTCAGGTTATACAGAATCGCTTCATGCGCATCGCTACCAACGGTCCATGGTTCATCCGTAATCAGCAGCTCCATCACGAACTAGCACTGTTACTAATTCACGACTACATTCGCAGGGTCGCCCGTCGTTTCTTTTCCACGCAGCAAGAAGTTCCAGGACCTGTGCATTATAACATCGGCACATCGGCGTGCGCACGCACCAGCCCACACGCTTAAAGAGGAGACTACAACAGGACCTGCTTCTGAGTGATACATCGGATTCGAGTGATTCTAGTGCTTGTTGTCTGTCTGACGTCTTCAATATTGGTGTAATTTTTCAGAGTATTATTGGAGTTCTAACTTACTGCAGATAGAGTGCGGCCTGTTAGCCTATCCCTGAGTGTTATTGTTATTGTTTTTCATGTATTGTTCTGCTACCTTCTTTTCGCCCTGATCTGTAAAGCATTGTACTGCTGATCGATCAATAAAAATATAAAAAATTACAATGTTTAATAACAGCACGAAACTTTATTTCATTTTCAATCGCAGTTATCACACTAGCAATGCACTGCTAAAATGAAATGTTTATTGTACCACATTCAGGCGTTTTGTAAAATATTTTAAATAATTAAGCTTACCACCTACAAAGTTGTTAAAAAAATTTCTACCCCTTCATGAAAATTTACCAGACTTACCAAACGACCCTCGTATACACCAAAATGGAGCGTCAAATTTTGGACTAGAAGACATTGAAAGCCAACACAGATTCTTGGATATCAATCCATGAATGTTGATTGTTATTGCATAATTCTATACAAATATTGTAATGAAAAACGGCTAAAGCAATAATCATTTAACAGGTCGTTTATATCACAATTCTCTTGCCGATTTTCGCCATTGTTCTTAATATGGTGTAACGTTGAGCTGAAAATTAAAGGTTTAATTTAGAGGTACAGTGACTTCAGATTTAGGACAAATCGAAAACAATTTAGATATTAAATTCTATCCGTGAATGTCAGGCTTGATTTGGTTTTCGTAATTCTAATTTGTGCCATTAAATAATCTTAATCTCTGTTATATAATTTACTGAATGTCTGAAATGGAAAATAATTTGATATAATATTGGAAGTGAATTTATGGTACCAGTTCATGTAGTGCTAGAAATTTACCGGAATATATGAATCAGATTAAAGATATTTGGAAGCAATTTGGCCATGTTAGCTAAGTAGTTGAGCATCCACCTGGAACATGGAGATGTTTCGTGGTTTAAGTCATTCGGTTTTTAAGATATGATTTAGTGCACCTAATATTAATTTCTTCGGAGTCCGAATGTCCTCTATTTTACTTCGTATTTTGGATTAGATATTTCAAATTTCCTCTACAACATAGCCTCTATTAGGGAGAGGAAGCTTTGTGCTGTATTAAAAACTTCTGTATGGAAATTTCGCTCGAAAGGTTGCTTTGAGGTCCACTGAATGCAAATAGACAAGTTAAAATGCTTAGATGAGTTTCTATGAAAGAGAGATAATGAGAGAAAGAGAGGGAGAGAGAAGGGTTCATACGCAGAACGCACGTGTGTGTGGAACAGTTCAAAATGAGCAACAGGATCAAGACCAAACTTTGTATTTAGGATTAGGAACACTACGGAGGTGATTTTGCATTGCGACCAGTCTTAATATATTGCACTTATTTCCCCAAGTAGGTCATCCCCGGGAAGAAGGATGAGGCGGAGAGAGAGAGGGCAGCCATCCCTGGGAACCACAACAGTGAAGAGGGCAGGGTCCCTACATTTTACTTAGATAGAAGCCTCCCGGTGGGCCTGTACAACGGACATTCCCCCTAATGTGGTTCTCTAATGACCCCAGCATTCGGTTCGAAGCCGGGCAACCGACCTACTGGAGAAGGAAGTAGTTTCCTTAGGGCATATCTTCCTGCCATTCACCGCTGAGATACCCGCCGATACATCTGCACTGAAACAGACCGCCAGATGAGAAACAAAACTGGAGATGAGATAAAGTGGAAGGACTGGAAATTCGGGAATGTAATTAACGTACCCAGAATTCGCCTGGCGAGCCGGGAAAATCCCCGACGAAAACCCATTCATCAGGTAGTTCGACTACGGGAATAGAATCCAGGCCTCCCGAATTCCCCCCAAGACGGAATCGGCTGAGCCATCTCGTCCGGTAACTTTACACTTAAATTCTGGATCTTGCAAAGTTGGGACAGAAAATTTTTAGGTAAATCCCCCTACCCAATGTAAAATTTGTGATTCTTTTTACTTCCTGAATTCATATATTTACGATATTTGCATCTACAGCAAAATTTGAATATTTCAAAGAGATAAAAATTTCGTTCAGAATGATTTGTGTAAGTCGCTCTAAGTGATAAACCATAAAAGATGCAAACTCTCGTTAAAAAGTAGACTTGATAGAAATCTCAGCTTATTTAAGTATATTATCTGTGGCATTATCCATCTCCAAAGTATTCGTTGATATTCGTTTTAGTCTTACAATACTTACGTATGTTTTGTACACTATTCATTTTTTACGTGCTCCAACGTTAAGTCATATCGGACGATATGACAGGAATGGGTGAAATGATGTTCAAATGAGCCCAGGGTCCATAGAGCTTTGGGTTACCCAAAATTAGTCTTTCAGGACAAAGGAAAATCCTGGAAAACCTTTTCCAGGTAACTCACCCTGACCGAGAATGGAATTCGGGCCTCTTGAACCTGAGGCAGACACGTTATCACCACGCTACCGAGGTGGGCATTCATTTGGTTCTTGTGATGCTATGCAAAGAGCAGGAATTTCTAGAATAGGATCATTTATTTCGTTGTCCCTATCTCTGGCTTGACTACGACTAAATGCACAAAAAATTGTAATCATATGTCCCCATTAACACAAAGTAGATAGAATAATGTGTTGTAAGAAAAGTTAATATGCATCATTAACAAAATGACTGACTACGGATAGTCACCTGAGTATAATGTATGAGAGCTTTATTTCTTAATATTGTATAAAGTGATTCAGCAATAAAATATAGGAGGGCTGTTGAATAAAGAACGATCACAATTTTTTTTTGACAACGTACGTTTACCCGTCCTCATGATTTTGATGGACCTTCTCAAAATATTCTCCCTTGAATTCGATGCACTTGTCCCAGCGTTTCTGCCAGTCTTCAAAGAGATGCTGGAAACTATTTTTAAGAGATCCTTCAAATTCGCCTCCGCAGCTTCCACCACTGCTTATGGTGATGGATAATGCCTCTCACGAAGAAGTTTATTCAAGTTAGGGAATAGAAAAAGTCACATAGGGCTAATTAAGGACAATAGGGAGGATGAGAGAAGCACTTGACGTTGATTTTTGCAAGATATTCAGCAACAATATTGGCAATATGCGGCCGCGCACTATCGTGATGCAGCATCCAGCCTGCCTCATGGAAATGTGATCTTTTGCTCCTGATATGGACTTGTAGTGTTTTCAGGACATCCCTGAAGTATTGTCCAGCAACTGATGTGTCTGCAGGTACAAAATGCTGATAAACTATTCCATGAATATCAAAGAATGAGATGACCATAACTTTACCAGCAGAAGGAACCACTTTTGCTCTTTGGGGGTTGGTAATGAAGGAGATTTCCACACTGAGATTTGCTGTTTGCTCTCAGGATCAAAATGATGTAGGCAACTTTCATCAGCAGTGATTACGTTTTACAGAAACTCCGAATCTTCCTCTAACATCAATTTCAACTGTATGTTACCTCCATTGCAGCGGTAGGCGATACTGAACTTGTCTGAACTTGTCTGGTGCTCACAGGCGGGAACCAGGAACACCAACAGTGAAACTACTACGGCGTGCTTGTTTCACATTAAGCTAACAGAATATAATAAGTTTGAATTTTAGTGCGAGAAATTATGACCGTACAAAAGCTATGATCGTTCTTTATTGAACAGCCCTCGTAGGTAGAAAGGAGTGAAGTAAACATGGTACCAACTATTTGTAGAGAGCTGAATACATGGAAATGAAGCCCTAATGGAGGTAAACCTAGGTGAGGCAATAACAATTTAAGGACCATTCTTCTAGCCAGAAAATATATCAATGGTCAGTGCCCATACAATAACCAAGGGTTAAATATTGATAACTTAAGAACATTAATAAGACTATAAGTATCACACGCTGTCTGTGTGTATACGCACATCGTATAACATTTAAAAACTCGCAGCTCTAATCTGAATATAAATACATGAATTAATATGCAAATACGATGTATCATAAAACTGAAACTACTACATGGAAAACAAGAAGGCGTATCTGCAAATTTCGCAACACAGATGTTTACCTGAGCTTATCACACATATACAGCGAGTCCAGTGTAATGTATACTCTGCTCAGATATACTCTGGACAGAAACGTGTCATGCACAGAACATATACTTATTAGAGTTGAACCTCCCATGTTAATCTTTGGCAACACGAGGTGATCACAGCGCCCCTATTTTCGGGTGGCAAACTAAATTATGAAAAATCGCGCGCTCAAATATTTTACGTTGCCGGAATCCTATAGCTGTAATTTTCATACTTACTTAGCTGTCAGCTGTTTATATGTTCCAATATCGTATTGCTACAGATGGCGCACAAAGATTACGTGGGCTTTGAGCGTTGTGACTGCAGTTTCAAATTTGTTGCATATTCTAAAAGCTCGCATAATTATCTTATATAATCTGTAGCAATATAGTATTAGAACATACAATCAGCTGAGTCTTGCAGTGAGTTTTCTGCATGGCACATATGGATTATTTTCTACTTCAATTATCTCAAAATTTTCTAGGAACTGTCAAGGAATTAACAATTGGATGTAGTATTAGACAGGAAAATTTGAATAATAACGTTTGACATTACTGCTTCCTTTTATTATTCTGGCTCATTAGCATAACAAATAAATGTTTCATTTACGTAAATAACATGAGTAGTTCATTGTTTTATAAAGAAAGTTTAGCATAATATTATAACACTATATATATTAACCACGTTTCAGGGGCCCAAATGACCTTGTTGTCGACGGGCCCTTAAACTCCACACACTCACTCACTCACCATGTTTCAGTCTTAATGAGATTAGTTGCCCCAGGCATTACCTGGCATTTATCGAAGGTTAAGGAGAAACCTTTGAGGGAGAACCTCTAACAAGTAATGACATACACAAATAAAAGTACAAAAAAAATTAAATCAATGTAATCACAGTACCACACTATACCATATCATTAAACAGTTTAAGATGAATGACTGCTATTAGGCAAAACATAGTGAAATAATATTATCTACTATGTAGTCATCCAGAAACTGTAAGCATTAGATACATACTGTGACTTTGTGGGTTCGTGAAATTAAAAGCCAATTGCACAAACTCAAAATGTTCTTTATTTCCTTCGAATACAGTTGGAACACTTCCCGATTACATAGAATTACGAAGCGCACACAATTACAATTCACCATTTTGTCCGTCACAGTTTCACTCTGCGCTCGCAATTACGTATACTCCTCCGATGCACGTACACAGTCTTCCAATCCGTCCCCACCCCCTGGGCGCCCCTCACGGCTGCTCGCCAAGAACTGTACTGAACTTACTCGCCAACTGCAGCCCCTTTTTATAGGAAAGATCGTCGTTTCTGGATGTCTCGCGGTTCAATGAATCATCCCGGCGGTTCCAGGCGTCAGGGGAGGGGAAAGAGACGATACAGGGCTCGTGCCGCTCTTCTAATCATCCCCTCAGTTAGTGACACGAGACAAATGGGTAGGCGTGATCTCAATGCTTCCCGTCTGGCCCTACCCTGCTGCTAGCTGGCCGTGCCTTCCGATAATTAGGTGACAATATAATAAAAATAAAAGTGAGTGTTCATTGGAGCATTTGAAGAAATGACTTAATTAGGCAATTTATTGCTTCTATAACAGCCTAAATAAATCCCAAATCATAATGTATTTAAAAATCTGGAACCCAATATAAAAACAACTACCACTTAATGGGTCAAAAAAATACAAAAAGGACTGGAATTATACAGGTCTGAATATTTTCATCGTTTTTCATGGCTTGTGGTAGCCGTCATTTTTACACAAATGCTATATTTCCTATTTTTAATGTCTTTATACATTAGAAATGCAACACATGTCTTAATTATAATATTTATGTGCGTTGTAAGTTTTGCACATAGTCTTACGCTATCTGGCTCTTTGAAATTTTAGATCAAACGTTTCTCCAGAGAACTAGTATGGCCAAAATTATCCATAAATTCACATAACTGACTGTGGAGGTTTTGTAAAAGTAACATCACACTCTCACTGGCGTATGTTAAGTTGTAGGTTGTATTAGCAGATGACGGAACATGGTTGAAATCTCCAACTAAGTTCAATGAAGTTCAGCTTCAGTATTGATTTTTGTATCTGAAAATAAAATGAAGGTAATGTAATGCGAATAAGCCTTTATTTTTCCGTGAATGGTTTTCACAGTAATCCATTGAATAACTTATTATCGCATCTTAAAGTACAACAGCTATTCACAGTAAACCACCAATAACAATGACAATTTTAAACACAAATATCCGATTATTCCAATTTCTCTCTGCCTGGAGTAAGTAGCCAAGATCACGGATGATTTATCAAATGCTTTTTATTCTATAGGAACATACAACAATCCTTCTTCACGCTGAAATGTTCAAGATGGCCAAACCACAGAATATCAAACCTACAGGTTAATACCATTACAAATTTAAAAGTTGTAGCAGAACCTGAATCAGCCAATCGCCTTCGTGATCAAGTATGCCAGCGCCTCTATATTCGGGTGGCAAACTAAAATCTCTTGTTGCCATTTCTCCTATCTCGGCTTCACCACCTGTGGTGTCATACATCGGCAGGCGCGAGAAATCATGCCATATAGACACTCGATACTTCCAATCACTCTATTTGTGTTTCGTAACTTACTGTATGTCAACTTACTAATACTTCACTCTTATAATCGACGAAATAAGACCTGATAAGGAACGAACGTAGCACTGGTCACCTCAATGTCAATATGCCTCAACGCACTGTTGAGTAATATTATGTATCTTCTGTGAGCGGAATTTGAGCTACAGATGGCGACGGTTTCCCCTGGTGATGTACACCGTGAAGAGCTTTCCCGCCGACGAAAACACCGGAAACGTTATCGATAAATAAACAAATACTTCTATTACTTAGCTTCTTCCCGATTATACTGAGCGTTCTGGAGCTCTCTCGAAATTCCAATAGCTGAATATATGCGAGCATAATTGCGACTTATTCATGGAGTAATCGAGATAACGTTGAAACATAGAATGCTTACGAGTGAGGTGAGGCCCCGGAGACAGTTGCTATTTACAATGAACGCCACAATTACTGGAGGTTAGACAGGTCTCGTGTTCGAGCCCCAACGGGTGATGCGGATGGAAGAAGAGACTGTTTTTGGGTACCTTATTACGCCGCTACGTCACGACGAAAAGTAAACCAATAGCAACAATTGTACTTAGGAAGGAATCACGTTAGGAAGCGACGGCGAAATCTGGAATGACCACAGTTTGTCTATAATTCTTTGTCTTTAGAGCGAGTTCAATATAACAAAAATGTGAATAGAAATATCAATCTCCGAGCCTTATTCTTCACACTGTGGTAGTAGAAGATGTTGAAGTGGCGCTTTTTATAAGTGTAACACAGTATCTAAATAAGAACAATCAGTTAGTTTTGGATATAACTTTTGCTGTTTGTACAGGGGAGCAGTGTCTTATGTAGAAAAGGAAATAAGTTATTAACGAATGAGAAAGGGTGTTCTTTTAAAGAAGAACTGTCAAGTTGTTAAAATTGAGCTATATTTCATATAAATGTGGGTAGCTGGCATGCTTAATTTGTAAGATTACTCACTCAGACTGGTCGATGTTCACCATTTCCTCCAAAAGCGCTTTTCGGTCTTTGCTCCAGACCATCCTCAGTGGATTCTGCTCCAGCTACTACCTGAGGACGTTCGTCTGACTCTCCAAGAAGGTTACGGCTCCTCCCATTGAAGATCTCTTGATTTTTAATGCCAACTTTTGGAACTGGACTATTGGGACTGGACACAGATGATTGGTTGTTACCTGGTCCAACCTGTTAATATCTCAGGTGACAACCAATCATCTGTGCCCAGCCCCAATGTTCCAGTTCCAAAAGTTGGCATTAAAAATCAAGAGATCTTCAATGGGAGGACTCTTAACTTTCTTGGAGAGTTAGACGAACGTCCTCAGGCAGTAGCTGGAGCAGAATCCACTGAAGATGGTCTGGAGCAAAGACCGAAAAGCTGAATGAGTATTCTTATAAATTAAGCATGCCAGCTACTCACATTTATATGAAGGGTATTCTTGTATGTTTAACTGCTACAGATGTTAGAATTCCGAAGGGCAATGGGAATGTAGCAGCAGCACAAAAACGCCACAATTGCATTTTTACTGCACGGCATAGAATAATGCTTCAGTCAGAGGCAAACGGGAGCAATGAATTCAACATTTGGCTGAAAGCCATACAACAGTTCGCAAAGTGGAAAGAGGTTTTCGTGGCTGTAACATTGGGCTTAATTTGCAGGAAACCTGAAAACTACCATGGGAATCCAAAGTCGACATTAAATTCGATGAGTGTAAAATAATAACTGGTGGTTATTAAAACACTTATGCTGCTTCGTGATGTTATACCAGGAATTTATGCACTACGGTTATTCCAAACTGAGGTAGCTAAAACTAAACTAGCTTGACGTCGGGACAGTAAGTGATGGTTTTATCATTTCCAAGCTAACATTGCTACGCTCAGTTACTACTGTAACTGATGTCATGTAGAATTAGCAATGATAACAAAGCAAAATTAAACAAGTTGCGAATTTACAAATACTGTTTAATTTTTGTTACGGTCGTCAGATTCTTTAATTACCTTCGGCTACTTAAAGAAACATTTCTAAACTAATCCCACAATTGTATCATTATAGTACACTTAATTCAAAGCTGTTTTGGAGTAATAACACCTCGTCGTACTTCTAGAGAGTTGGATAGAATTCATATACATTCCTTATCTAACACTTAAGTTTTCCTTATCTTCTCATTTAATAATTCCAACACAACCAACAGTCTATTTCAGTTCATTCGTTATTATGTGTCTTGCATTTTGCAAGTGCAGGAACGGGATGAGCGAAATATTTCCGTTAGCATACGTGATGGAGGCATCTAGTGCCTTTGAGTTTCCTGAGGTGACAGTTCTGCTTTAATTTCTAACGTGAACTCTATAAAACCGACATTTGCAGGCATGTATGTTTGGCCCTTAGATGTACATGACTGCAAGCTCAGTTATTCTCTTTAGTCGGTTTGCATAATCGAAACTGATTTAAGGCTTAAAGGGAGAAAAATTTAAGGATTTTCAAAATATAATTCCAAGGAAAGGTAGATCTCCGTCACAAAATAGAACAATTTAATAAGATATGCCTTACAATAAAAGGAATATTCTAAAGCAAAGCAACGCAAGACAGAATAATTAAATGTCATGAAACAGTTAATCCATAATTATTTATATAACGCAATTTATATGACCATAGAGGTCAACTGCATAATAAACTGATACCTCTCCCCCAAACTCGCAAATAAATTCATAATTCTCCACCCACTAATGTCACAGACAAAAAAGGATTAATGAGGGTTGAGAGGTGATTGTCAGAAATTTGTCTAAGCGAAATGCTTCTTATGCAAAGATTTAAGCAATTGCTAACTCACTGTGGCCATCCAAAGTTTGGAAACACCTGCAAGATATTCTGGAGTTTTTTGGCAACACATGTGCCCTATCAGGTTCTAACTTGTTAGACATTAAATTGTTCCCAGTTAGTTCTCTCTGAATTCTCTCTCAACGTCCTTTTGTGCTCCAAACAATACAAACCAAATAACAATAAAACCCAAGTATGATACGCAAAGCATCCCGAACTCTCAAAATTCAGTAGCGTCAGAGAACAACTCTGCATATCTCTAAACTTCCTTGACATTCCATTGATAGGTATCTGCCCATGCAACCACTAGGTCAGTGATTTGTGACATCACAAGTCAATGAAGCGGTACAAATTTTGATCACAAAGACAGAGAGAAAGAGAGAGAAGGCTTTTTTTAATTCCTACTGAAGTTGGCACTTTAATAATCGCAATAGGAAATTAAGCTATAAAGCATATCCGTTACACATCCTCGGAAACTAGAGGGACAGACAGATAGAGAGAGAGAGAGAGAGAGGGAGAGAGAGAGGCGGAAATTTAATATTCAAATACAAAGAATGCATAATTGCACCGTAATTTTTAAGTGAATATACACTTCAAACACAGAAACACGAGTCGTATCAAGTTTTTAAAAGTGAATGAAGCGTCTCTATTGGCCAACATTCCTTTAACATTGTTTTAGTCATTTGTGGAAATTAATCATTTCTTCACCCTAGCCGTATGTAGGCTAAGGTTGTTGATAAATAGCGTCAACCGGAAAAGTTCAATGCCATGGCCGGGATTTAAACCACGGATCCTCTGGTTTCCATCCAGTCACACTAACCCATTGAGCTACCATGGAAAACGTGCCGTCCTGACATTAAATTCTCCATTTGACTCGTATATTTCCCCGGTAGACCACTAGGGGCTCTCTCATTCGAGATTCACCGTTTGTGGCGACTTACTGTCGAGAGTACTTGAAACACAGGATGCATCATTTAACTCTTACTATTTTAGTTAATTGATGGAAATAAATCATTTCTTCACACTAGCCGTATGTAGGCTAAGGTTGTTGATAGCGTCAAACTTAAAAATTTAATGTCATGGCCGGGATTTGAACCTCGGATCTCCTGGTTTCCGTCCAGTCGCTCTAACCCATTGAGCTGCCATGGACAACGTGCCGTCCTGACATTAGGTTTTCCATTTGACTCCTATATTTCCCTGGTAGACCACTGGGACGGCACTGTTAATTTCAGGACGGCACTTTGTCCATTGTAGCTCAATGGGATAGAGCGACTGGACGGAAACCAAGAGATCCGTGGTTCAAATCCCGGCCATGGCATTGAATTTTTCAGGTTGGCGCTATCTATTCCTTTAACATATTGATTCTCTGCGGAGTGTATCGAAAGAGAATTAGTGTTCAAAAAGGTTGCCCCTATTTTACAGTCTGCTGAATAGTGTCACACACACACACACACACACACACACACACACACACACACACACACACACACACACACACAAACACACACAAAGTGCATATTACAAATCAATATAGCAAAGAATTGTTAAAGAAAAGTGTATCAAAGCTACGCCGCCTTTTAATTTCCATAAAAATTAATCTGTCTGGAATTGGGAGATTACGAACTTTCGTACGACCGCAAAAGAACAGATGTCACTGGGGAACAAAAAATAATAATTTTTAATGTTTCGAGCACTTCATGAGGAAATTCCTACTAATTCTGTGTTGAGAAAAACAAATATGACAATGAAAAATTTTTGTTAGCTCTAGTTTCTATGATATACACAATGTGGAGGTATTACATATTAAAGGATTGAGAGAAAAGGATACATTTTAATTACATACAAGCTAACAGCAATGGAAGTGCATTGGTTATTTTGACCGGTAATTACATGCTAAGAGTTCTAAATTGCTGGAAAAATACTTCGCAGAAAGTCGTGTCTGAAGAGAATCATGAGGTGGCTTATTATCTTCGTCGTGTTTTAGCTTTCCTCTTGTGATGGAGTTCCACAAAATCCCTATACAAGGACCAAAAGTAATCCGCAAGCATTACTTCATTCTAGCGCCCCTGACATCTTTGTTCCATAACAGAAATGCACAGAATCTCTCCCCATGTTCATCACTATCAGCTCCACAACTAAGAGGGAGCAAGTCTAGGTGGGAGTGGAGAAAATGAGTCTTAATGGACATTTTGCATCCACGGTTGCGGTATCTTTGCAGGAGTACTGTCACCAAATGATTGTAGTTGTCATGCTTTTGTTGCCTAAAAGTCCATGAACAACACCCTTGAAGGCTACCCAAGTTTCGCTGGCGGGAAAAGTGGTGCTCTCTCTGCAGAAATAAGCTCCGATCCGTCAAGGTCTTTCCGATACCCTGGGCAACCTCCTGCCGTTCCTCTCGTCGTGAGGAGGTAACGCTGGCTCGGTTACGGATTAGCCACTGCTTTTTAGCCACAGTTCTATGCTAAATGGGGGCCCTGCACAAGATTGCACGCTTTGCGGTGGAGCTCTATCGGTCCGCCATGTGTTTTTAGAGTGTTTTTACCTAACAGATGTTCGCCGGTCTCTCCAGCCGCCGGCCAGCCTGGCAGGGATTCTGGCGGACAACGAACAAGCGGTGGCCAAAGCAGTTCAGCTACTTTTAAGTGTGGATTTTACAATTTAGTTGTAAATGTTAGCCATTTGAATCTTTTAGTTTTTTCTCTTAGGTGTGTATTTTATATTCTCTGTGCTTTTACTCAGGATAAATTTATTGCAGTAATTTTATTGCCTGTTTTAGCATGCCATAATCATTAATGGCACTAATAACCGCGCAGCCATGCGCCAAAAAAACACCATCATCATCATCTTCCCAAGCTTCCTTTTCTTTCCCCTCCAAAACTTGGTCAAATGCAGGATACTTTACAAGTTCTCTTATTTGCGGTGCGACAAAAATGCCATCGTTAACTTCTGCAGCACTTAATTTCCAAAATTTATCACTGATGTTATTTGACAGGTGTACCAACTCCCAAAAAATTCCTCCAAATTTATAATCTTCACTCTAAAAAATGAAATGTCACTTTATCTTCAAAACAGCAGCAGGTGGGAGGTGTGAATACATGTAAATTCACGAAACATTTTCATTGTTGCCCAGTGTAACCTAAAAATAAGTTCTAAGCTAGTTAATTTAATTTACCGCAGAGCCTGGAAAAATATGTAAACCCTGAGAGAAACATTAAGATGATACAAACAACTAAAGTGACTATTCAACCGAAATTCCATCTCACTCTAGTTTCCGCTAAACATGAAAAGAGGTATCGCTTATTACATACGACTTCTTAAGCTAAATAAAAGAGCGAAACATAAAATTTACTTCATCAAATAAGGTGGTTACAGAGCACAAAGAATTTAGGGTAGCTTTATGGCTACATAGTTTGGAACAGACGAACCATTCCCGACATCTGCGCTCCAGGTTATAACAGAAAAGAACAAATATAGTCTACGAAAAGCTCAGATTTTCAGTTACGTGGCCAACATAAATCTGAAAATGAACAGAGCTTCATTATAAAAAAGCTTTTACACAACTTCACCTAATAAAGCAATTTATCATGAATGATGCAACATTAATATAGCTATTACCAGTTTACATATCGTCTTTGTCCTAGGGATTATCATTCAAGTGCTTTCAAAGGTCTTATTCTCGTTTGAAAACATTAGTTTGATTTTAAATGAATAACACATTACATGTCATTCCATACTTTTAAGAATCGGATTTATCTTTAACTAAATAGGTTAAATCATGAGTTTCTTGAAGGAATACTGTCATCCGAACATTGGAATTCCTGAGAGAACCAGATGGCAGGTAGGGGCCAGACGGGAAGCATTCAGGGCACGCCTACCCATTTATCTGTGTAGTGCTCACGGAGTGGATGGTTAGAAGAGCGTCACGAGTCTCTTTCCGCTCCCCCTGACGTCTGGAACAGTCGGGATGATGCCCCGAGCCGCGAAGGTTCCAGAAACAGCGATCTTCCTATATAAGGGCTGCAGTGGGCGAGTCAGTTCAGTTCTTGGCGAGCAGCCGTGAGGAGCGCAGTATTAGCGAATGGACTGGAAGACTGTGTACGTGTATCAGACGAGTTTTTTGTTCAGCTCTAGAGTGCAGTGTTACGTAATAGTGAGTGCGGAGTGGACCTGTGACAGACGAAGTTGTGGATTGTAATTGGTGCGCTACGTAAATCCATGTAATCGGTAAGTTTACGAACTGTAATTCGGTGGAAATAAAGAACATTTTGAGTGTTCTGCAACTGGACTTTTAATTTCACCTACCCACAAAGTCACAATACATTTGTTTAAAAAAAGAAAATAAAAAAGGGAGTGGATTATAACGAATATGATTAACGCAGAGATTTACACACAATTCATAGGGTAAATCTGTTTATTCACAGTTTATCATACTATTTCCAATTTAGAACAAAATTATATATATATATATATATATATATATATATATATATATATATATATAAAGGTGAAGTTTCCCCTTTTGTATACATGCAAATCGAAGTTCTTTCTAAAACTTGAAAAAATGCCTTTAACGGATCCTTAGTTAAGAAACTCTTTCCTTGGAATTATTTGTATTGTATGTTATTCACTATCTGCACTGGATTTTCAGGCAATCTGTATGTATGCATCACACCTTGTTCTAACGCGGAATAGCCTTCAAATGACTGTGCGAGTATTTAAACTGTATGTACATCCAATTCGCTTAGTTCATCCCAGATACCATCTATACGGTCACACATCTATTAATTATGTTAGTGACTGAAAATAAAACCACCTGCTGGTTTTATTCTTCAGCTTTACATTTCGAAAATTTTTATTTCTATTTGTGTTTGTTTTGTAATACTAAATAGTTGCATGGAAAATAGAATATCGAGTTTCATTTATCTTCCCTTTAACTGTAATTATTGTACATACCTTTATTTCTACGAATGTGTGATAGTGAGAAAGTTTTCAAAAAACTTTCTCGTGCAATAAAAGAAGGCATTATTAACATTTTCCAATATTCACATATAGTTTCACAATGTCACTTATTCCGTTTCTCACTGTAACATTGCTAATGTAATCTACTTCCATTTTCGCTGTCATTCCACATTTTCCCACGAAGTATAATGAAATACTCGTGTGATAGTCTCTTCCTCCTTCCATTTCAATTGTAAGGGTGTTGGACACTGCTCTTGAATACGCTTGCTACCTTCCGATAGTGCTACTGGAATTTACTCAGAGTAGGAAACTTCTGCTGCCCTTATCTTTCCTTATCTTTTCTACCAGCTAGTCTGTCAGTCAGTAGTTTGGTTGTCTTTTACGCCATTGTTAAGCCCCATATCTTCATTCCAGTGTAGAAGCGGTGTAGGATTTATAGTTTTCTGTAAAAGTCTACGTACTTTAACCTTAACAGAACTAAAATATCTAGAACGTCTCCTATGTTTTGTCATAACTTTTTATAGGATCATTCTATGTACTGTTTTTTACTCCAAGAGAAGATACATAATTGTGTAGTTCTAACTCCATATAAGTGTTTAAGAGAGAAGCAAACGGTAGAGCTATTACTTCACCAGGGGCATTTTGAGTGACAGGTATATGATAAAATTAAGTTTTAGAATATATAGCAAACATCAGATTTCCCAAAGCTGGTGATGGATTGTAAATCTATTAAGGGGGTTATTTCTCTTTTACCAGAGGTCTTTGGAGAGAGATCCTGCCATGCATTGTGTTGCTGCTGCAGGCCCGCGCGTAGGCGAACCCTGAGTGAGAGAGAGCGGGGAAGGAGAGAGCGAGAGAGAGAGCGTGAGAGAGAGAAGCGGGAAAAGAAAGAGAGAGCTATATGAGTGCTGAACGCTTGCCGAAAGAGATAGAAAGAGACAGATAGCTGTCTGGAAGTTTCATCTTTTCTGATTCCATCTCGATTTTTACCGAGCATTCCACTGATTTCTAGAAATAGTGACTGGATAAAAGTAACTCGGACGGATGAGTGAAACAGTTGCAGTTGTGTGGACATTTGAACTGTACCGCAGTTGTTAATTGAGAGAGCAGCTGTGTGAGGGTTATTGAAGTGTACTGCAAGTAAATTCTTTTGTTTGTTTACGTGCGGTGAATCAACGAGAAACCTTGGATATTCCGCTTGTGTATGATACATAACTTTTAGGGCCTATATGGTGTGTAAAAAGCGTCTCTATATTGAAATAAAGAGCATTTGAAATTTCTGCAAAGTAGACTCTTAAGTCTACGAACCCATAAAGTCACGATGTGAAAAACCAAAAACCTAGTTTTAAAACTAGGAGGTGTGATCATCACAACTAATCCATGTTTCATATAAGCTTACCCCGTATCTCTTAACGGTCACGTGACCTTATCACCTCTTGACTGCTATTGCAGTATAGACTGTTGTGCGGTAATAATTAGTCCGTTTATTTAACATGGTGATATATATTTATATGTTGGAAGAGAATTGAAAAATTTATATTTTCGTAACTGGTTGAATTAAATATATTACGCAACAGAGTTGATTTATCTGAAATGCATGTTAATTCTTAAACGAAGTAAAGAGGAGGTTCCTTAGCTCTCAAGCACATGACACGACAGCACGTGATATAGCGGTAGTGATGACATATTTGCTTATATGACTTTTATCATTGACCTTGTTTTGAACTGGATTTGTCATTTATCGCCTTTCGAATGTGTTTTGCCGAGTGCGACAGCTAGATTATTTTATTGATCGTTTATTGCGCGTGTACTTATTATATGTATAATGCCAGAGTCTACCGCCAGTTTTTCGCTGAAGCATCGCAAGGGAAGACCTCTACAAAGTGGCGAAAAAGGAATTGTTCTGCATGCATTTAATTCACTCACAGAGAAGAATCCGTCTTTGTCAATGACAGGAGTCGAACAGCCGTGCTCTGAACTTAAAAGTGTGTTAGATGCGTAGGAACATCGCGACAGGAATTTGAGACAACAGGAAATGAGACAACATAGCAGTGTGGCGAAGATGTTATATAAGGACAATCAGACTGTCCCGGGATACAAATTGCAAAATATACTTCATTGACGAGACTTGGGCAAATGAAGGACACACGACAAGTATGTCGTGACACTACTTTTAAGACTGAAGGACAGGCAGTTTTGTAAGGTATGTGTGCTGGTTTAAGAAATCCCAGTGGAAAAGGCCGAAGGCCTTTCATTATAAACTTGTTTCAGTTTCATTGTTCATTCATTGAGTTTCAACTTGCTCAGTTTCATTATAAACTTGTATTTTTGCATGCCTTCATATTCATATTTGTATGATTTTATCTATCTTCCTGGCAATTATTATGTCGTTTACTGCAGGTTGAAATGTGACGGGAAGGCACCGCCTATGGCATATAGCGCGAAAGCATTAGCCAATCAGGGCGAGGGGGTAGGTAGTTGCACGCGGGGTGATACATGTTAGCGGGGTAAGGTTATATGAAACAGATTATAAGTAACTATATGTAAATATAAACACGGGCTTTTAATATCTTTGGCAAGGCTTCATAGATGTCTTTCCCTAAGGCCTCAAAAGCTTGTTACAATTTTGGGTAGCCTCCGCAGTACCTTGTAAATGCATACGCTATTTGATAGCGGTATGTTTTAGAAATGAGAAATTGAGAGACAATTGCTGCAAAGTTTTTCAAGTTAAAATTGTCCAGCGGATTAATCTCAGATTGAATGTGCTTACATAGAGTGTAGGGAAGCTATTATGCATTAACTTTTAGTGCATATGTTGCCAATGTTTTCGAAAATGTCTAGTTGCACTTATCATTATGTGTTTCAAATGGGAAGGTGTTTGGCCTTGAGCGCTTCTAGGTGAGCAACCGATCGGAGTCCTGCGGTGTTGTCGTATTGCATGCTCCTTATGTGGTGTGTGACGAACGCAAAACTAATCAATCTCTAATAAATACAATTCATGCTAAGACAGAAATTCATATTTTGCAAAAACTGATCCATGAGAAAGGAGAGAGTAGTGTAATTAACATAACTGTAAAAACCCTATACTTTTAGCTCAAATAGTTTTCCTAATGCAAATAAATAAAATAGATACCATTATATTATAACAATGCATTGCGACGTAAGCATTGTAATGAATATCGTTATTGGTTGGCATGTATGCGTGAAGGTATATTTGAAATGACTCAGAACTGAAACGTAAACATTTGACATGACGTGGTAAAAGAAATCTGTACTTTGAATAAGCCAAGGTGTTTGTTAAATTCGATGACAGGAAACAATACACTACTTGCTAGTCTGGCAGAACGTACCTGGTCACATTATGTCTTTGTTTATGAATGGTTCGTAATCTCTATTTACTCTTGAGAGTTGAAAGCAGTGTTATTCAGTTACTCTCCCATGAAAAAGTGTATCAGCTGGATCAATGAGACGCGATCCACTTCCCCTCCCCCTTAATACTGCCAGAACAATCCAATAGAATTAATGCGGACTCAAATTATGTTTCAAGCATAACTAATATTTTTAAACTGAATGACGTTGAACGACTTATTCACGAAGAAGTTGAAAAGAAATACAAGACTGGGAAAACTGCGTGAAACATAAAAAAACTACAAGAAGACGACTTTTGGAAAGAAATAGTGCGTAACGAGATTTTGGAACCTATCATGATGAATTTGCAGTACTCAAACGTTGAAGACAATAACAATGACGAATTTCTCTTAACGTAACATTCACAGCTACACGAATGCACCGCTGGTATTTTAGTTGGATTAGGAAAATAAGTAATTAATAAACTATAATTAACTTAAAACTAAATATTTAAACCATTTGCGTAATATACAATATCCACGCTGCAATTGTGATTTCAACAAATGCATAATTAGAAAACTTTGGAAAATTCAGTTTGCGTTCGCTTACCATTAGCGCCACGAACACTCGCAAGTGTGCGAGAGAGAGGAACAAATAAAAGGAGTGGGGCTGACGAGGTGGCAACGGTGAAGGCTCTAACGCATATGATTGGCTACAGGCGAGAACTCTTCCCATTTGAAACGCACAATAATAAAGCGATCACGGTGTATGATGTAAATAATGATAAAATAAGTATCCTGACTAATACTCGTGACTACTAAGTGTAGTGGATGCAGAATTGAATTTCAATTGGAGTAAACAACATAAGTGAGGTGTCCATTGATATCAAAACTCCTTTAGATTTCCATAGTCACCTTCTCATATAATTCGTCAAAACAATCTTTACACATCTCTATTGCAATCTTTACACGGAAATATGATTTTAGCCTGAAAATGATGTTCTCTATTTAACTATGAGTAGTCTACCTCGCATTTATATCAACGCGTTGAGAAGTTCACTTGTCGGTTAGTTTCTCACACTTTTGATGCCTTCGACCCAGTTCTCGAACGTCATGATTGAGGAAGTTTGCTTGTTTTTAATACGCTAGACTTGAGCATGAGGGATGTAGCATGCACATATGTTTACTGACAGAATGGCTTTTCCGGTTTGCATAACACCAGAACAAGTAAGTTTTTACAACTGTCGGAAATACACACGATAATGTAAAACTTCATTTACATAATGTATATTGCAGTTCCTGCAACGAAATACTAGACCATTTCTTCACTTGAAGAAGCACTTACATAATATTTTCCCATTCCATATAGCATTGTAGGTAGCACAGTGGAATTCAGGAGACTAAAGCGATATTCAAATCTTTGATAGTCCGCCTCGGTAGCGTAGATGGTAGCGTGTCTGCCTCACGTTCAAGAGTTTCCGAGTTGGAATCTCGGTCAGAGTGAGTTACCTGGATGAGGTTTTCTCCGGGGTTTTCCCTTATCCTGAGAGACGAATGTCAGGTAACTCTAAGCTCCACGGACCCGGGACTCATTTGAGCATCTTTGCACCCATTTCATTCATCGTCCGATATGACTTAAAGTTGGAGGACGTAAATTACATAAACATCAAAAAATCTTTGGTAAACGAATCGCTATATATTTACTGTCCTTGATATTCCTCTCTTTCCATGATAACAAGGAAAAAGTGGACATCAACTTACCACTTATTAAAGGCTAAGGTATTATAAATTCCTAAGCAATAATAATACTTATGAATTAATTTGAGATATCTATTACCATACAGTGCGTCGTAAACAACTGCATGTTTTGTACAGGAAGCCTCTGTCCCTCTGTTATCACTAGCAATGAACAAAATTAAACAATATTCATTCGACTTCAGAAGATATTTTCAGGAAATTAAACTCATACACTTTATCTGTTATGCAATATTCTTAAATATTTGACATTTTGGTAAAAATCAGAAGAGTTCTTTTTTTTTTAGAAAATTTAAAACTAGGACAATTTTTGGTCAGAACTGAATATTTAGCGAAGGGAAATATTCTTGAAAACCAAGTTCCCGCATACTTGGAATAGATCATTTGAAACACCACTTCTGTAGCCATCCGACACTTCGTTTTAGCCATTACGATTCTTGTTTGTAATAGTTTCATTCTGAAGCCCTTGGTGTGGGAAATTTCTCTTGGTGTGGCCTTTTGGTGTGGTATGGCAGGATGGTTAAGGATTACGTGTCGGTGAGCAAGACTACTCTCTCAGGGTCCAGAAATTATCACCAGCCAATGAAAAGTACTGCTTCAATTTCATGTGGATTGTTTATTCCCACAGATCTTACTTGTCTGGTTGCTCGGCTTTTCTCACTTGCTCTCACTCTTGTTATGTCGCATTGTCTGTTTGAAATCTAACTCCACTATTACCTCGCCAACAGATATTAAACTAACGTGTCTTCTCCCTTTCGTTGTAAACAATCGAGTGACGCTTCTCACATCGCCCTACTATCGGCTTTCTCCTAGATTTATTTGTCTATCTCCACCCTTTTTGTACTTGTTCTCTATTTCACGTCTATCATCTGGTGTACGCTACTTTTTATTGACGGAGTTTATTTCTACGATTTTACCTTATTGGTCATTTCCATTCACCGTCAACTGTGCAGCAGTCACAGGCCCACCCCCTAAAGTTGTATCACCAATTGGCGCCAGAACGGTGCAGCATCCTGCCTCTACATATTTTCTTTAAACCTCGCTATTGTCTCAGCCTCCGTGCTGGGGAAGGAATTTTGGGCTTCTATTGTCCTATTGTTTACGTAACCGGCCTCGTCTGCCCATTCTAGCTTAAGGCAACATTTTCCTTATATTTATTTCATTTGCACGTTATTCCTTTTACAATATTTCTTTTTGACTTTATTTTATGTATCATTTATTCCCAATTGCTTATTATATGGTTTTATCATCCCTTTGTTACATGCTTCTATCGGAAACTGTGATTTCCGCTTCAACCTTAAAAAGGATTGTTTAATATGAAATTGTTGTAGAGAAGTGTCAGAGGAACTAAAAATTGGCGAGTAGCAAGAATATACGGCATATGAAAACTTGATTTATAATAATAATTACAAGCGAAAAATAAAATTCTTTTTGTATTTCGAAGCCAACACATAGCGATCTTGTCAACAATTTGAATATCGCTTTAGAGTACTGCGTTCCCCTTGCTCCCACAACAAAATGTGTAACAAAGTAATGTCTGCAAATATTTATCACGAATAGTTTGAAACACAGAAAATATATTTTGAGAAAACCATGTGAATTTGGCCCACAGATCCTTACTTCTTCAAAATAAGTTCATAAGAACACAGAGATCTTAAATGTAATAAATATAGGTCAGATAATTGATTAAATCATTACTTCTTGAGAGGAAGGAACGGTGTAATGGAGAGAATCGACGAATTCAATGTGCAGCGAAGCGTATGGTTCAGCGAAGCTTAACATATTCTTTACATTAAGCTTGACTAATTGGTTCTTCGGCAGGTTGTTTGAAATAAAGTAAGACCACTTGTTGAAATATTTAACGTCTTCTGCAACAATCCTGCATTTCATAGATGTGGAACGAAGTAGGTGAAATGTTGTACCAATGAGCTAGTGGTTCTCCGAAATGAGAATTACTCAACATGTTTAACAGTTCTATGTAGCGTAAGCAGACAAAGTTACAAAGGACGCCACTATGTCGTAGGTGGTAGTGTGTCTTCTTTACTCTCTCCCTCACCCTAATAAGGTCCCGGGTTTTAATCTCGGTCAGAGCGAGTTAACTAAATATGCTTTGTTTCCAGCGTTTTCCCTTTTCCGGAAAGATGAGTGCCGGCTAACTCTCTTGATCCCGGGCTCATTTGAGCATCATTTCATTTATCGTCCAAAATGACATGCCTAACGTTGCAGGTCTTTCCATTTGAAAAAATAATGTTGAAAAAGACTTTCGAACTGTCATCTTCAGGCCAGGAGATTCTACACTATAGCTGACTGAACAAGCCGCTTTCTAATTTGTTTTTCTTTCCGAATTCAAAGTAACAGAAGAACGGAAGTCATGGAAGAAACAAACTTTCTTAAGAATTTTTCTGGAACATTGCTGAGAATTTATTTTTCCGAGATTAACCGCAGATCCAGTAATATAATACAAAATTATGTCATCCTCCTTTACATTAATATGGAAGGTTGAAGTAAACAGTACAAGTAGCGTTGGCGTTACAAGAGAACGATTACTGCATAGTGTGTTGTGAGACATTCGAACGACCCTGTTTCCCAAGTTCAAACACCATATAGAAACGATCCAGCCATTATGATACAATTTGCTTATGACCTCTTTACGATGCATATACGCTGCAATTCTCCAAGATACTGTTTTGAATCACATTAGCACCATGTAAACTGTTACTTGATGGCCACTGTTATGATGCTGCTCGTGAACTTCGCTCAGAAGACAATATCAGTATATTGCAATTTGCGCATGCATAGTATAGAAGGGTAGTAATAATGGAGAGACAGTAGGGAAGCATCACTTTCCGTTAACGAGACAAACAATAACGATCAACGTTGGGCCATTACACGTGGAACAGGCTATGCACGGTTTAGTAAGACGGCATAATTTATGTGTAAGTAATATCATTAATTTATAATAGGCACGAGGGCTGTTCAATAAAGAATGATCACAAATTTTTTGACAACGTACATTTACTCTTCCTCATAATTTTGATGGTCCTTCTCAAAATATTCTCCCCTGAATGCGATGCACTTGTCCCAGCGTTTCTGCCAGTCTTGAAAGACATGCTGGAAGCCATTTTTGAGAGATCCTTCAAAATCGCCTCGACAGCCTTCACCGCTGCTTCTGATGATGGATAATGCCTCCCGCGAAGGCGTTTCTTTAAGTTAGGGAATAGAAAAGAGTCACATAGAGCTAAATCCGGACTATAGGGAGGGTGAGTTATGCACTTCACGTTGATTTTGCAAGATATTCAGCAACAATATCGGCAATATGCGGCCGCGCATTATCGTGGTGCAGTATCCAGCCTGCTTCACGGAAGTATGGCCTTTTGTGCCTGATATGGACTTACAATGTTTTCAGGACATCCCTCTAGTATTGTTCAGTTACTGATGTGTGTGCAGGTACAACATGCCGATAAACCATTTCATGAATATCAAAGAATGAGATGACCATAGCTTTCCCAGCAGAAGCAACCACTTTTCCTTTCTTCGGGGGTTGGTGATGAAGGAGATCTCCACACTGAGCTTTTACGGCCGCGCCATGGCTCAGTGGTTAGACCGCTTGGCTCTCACCAAGGCGGCCCGGGTTCGATCCCAGGCGACCGCAAAGTGAGATTTGTGGTGGACAACATGGCGCTGGGGCGGGTTTTCTCCGGGACCTCCGGTTTCCTCCGCCATCTCATTCCACCGGTGCTCCATCTTCATTTCATGTATCATCAGTGTCACCGCCAGCGGTGCCATATGTAGTAAAAGCGGGCGTTAAACACTACACACACACACACACACACACACACACACACACACACACACACACACACACACACACATACACACACACAGACACACTGAGTTTTATGGTTTGCTCTCAGGATCAAAATGATGTAGGCAAGTTTCATCAGCAGTCATAACGTTTGGAAGAGTCTCCGGATCTTCCTCTAACATCAACTTTAACTGCATGTTACCTACATTGCAGCGGTAGGCGATACTGATCATGTCTGAACTTGCCTGGTTCTCACAGGCGGGAACTAGGAGTACCACAATGAAACAACTACGGCATGTTTGTTTCACATTAAGCTAACAGAAAACAATAAGATTGAGTTATAGTGCAAAAATTTTGACCGCAAACAAATTATGATCATTCTTTACTAAGCAGCCCTCGTAAAATCCTCAGCAACGGTGACTCATTTTACAGTTGATGATTACTTTTTGCTTGCATATGGTGGTGTCATTTCAAAGGTGCATCCACGGCTGGCTTACGTAATACGTATCTAATGGAATGAATAGTGATGTAAGCAAGTGTAATAATAGGTGACTATTCAGTCAAAGTGCTTTGCACCGAAATTTCATTATATTGCACTGACTGTAATAGTTACTCATTGTGGCATTTCCTCCTTTTGGGATATAGTAAGGGCACCCAAAACATATTGAAATTATTTTCAACTTCCTTTTTCCTCTAGAAACTTAATCAGTAGAGTTACAACTATCCAGAAATTTATTTCTAAAAGCTGAGAAGTACAGGTGTAAGCTGCCTTGTCCGAATATACTCTATTACCCAGCCGACTTAAAAAGTATGACAACATGTTTTCTTTGATGAGACAATTTCTAATTGGGAATTGAGGTGCATGTAAATTAACAATGTAAACATAAGAGTGTTCATTTAAATTTGGAGGCAAAGCTATGTTAAGTGTAACAACTGTACAATAAATTCTTAAAAGCACAGGGAAATAATGTATTAAAGCTCACAGAAAAAGCGTCCAGGAGCCAATACATTTAGGTATGTTCCTTTTCTTTTCGAGCGGAGGAAAAATCCATTTATGGATTTCCACTGTGTTGGAGGGCACAGTTGGGAAAGCGGGCTTCACCTGAAGGGTACTACTTCACTAAAAAACCTCAACCGGATTGGGAAGGAGAAATGAGCTGCAGTACCGCCTAAAGCAACCGCGCATTCCAGGAGGTGATCTTAGCTGTCTCGCAGTGCGATTCAGCTCCGTAGGTTTCTGATGCAGGAATACAGGCTTGACATAAAGCCCAGCCTGTTCCACTATTTTGGATGGTATTTGATAGGTTTCCAGGTGTTATTTGTTGGGAAATTTAGGGTAATTTTAACGCCGTAGCGCTGTCTCTTAAGTTTAGGTGTTTTATTGCCACTGCAAGTAATACTTGCAAGCATGTCAGTGATAGTCTATTATACCTTACTGCTATCTTGCTAAACCTAAATGTAAATCTAGTTTGCACTATCGGCATTTGCCTATAACGGTCAGTTGTAATTATCTGCCGTCAGGATCGTAAAAGTGTGTGAAAACCTTCTCATAGTCCATGTATATGCTTGGTCGACATTTTAGAGTGCGTACTCGACGGACGGCCTACCTATTCAATTGTAGGTTGCGAACCTGTGCCACTCACGGGGGACACTTCCACCCAGGGGCCGCCTTGGCTAATGATTTGCGCATAGACTTGAGGATCTGGGAGGTGAAAAATAAAAATATGTAGTGTTTAACGCCCGCTTTTACTACATATGGCACCGCAGGCGGTGACACTGATGATGCATGAGATGAAGATGGAGCACCGGTGGAATTAGATGGTGGGAGAAACCGGAGGTCCCGGAGAAAACCCGCCCCAACGCCGTGTTGTCCATCACAAATCTCACTTTGCGGTCGCGTGGGATCGAACACGGGCCGCCTTGGTGAGAGCAAAGCGGTCTAACCACTGAGCCACGGCGTGGCCTGCTGTGGGAGGTGTGTGTGTGTTTGTGTGTGTGTTTGTGTGTGTGAGTAACTCCGGTCAGTGATGTAAAGCATCTGGAAGGTTAACTAGGTTTTCCAAATATTGTTGTAGGTCTACCTCTGGCTCCTCGAGATTGTTTTTTCAAAAAGAGACAGTGGCCTTGCGTGTTTATCGTGTGTTGTTATATTCTCCTAGTGGCCGTATTAGTGGATTATGGTTTATGTTCTTCTCGAGTAGATTGAAGCTGAGGCTTTTAATGAATTGCTCGATGGGATGCATTTTTAACTCCTCGTGGGGTTGGTATGCCGGTGCGAGAGGTGGTAGTCTGGTAATAATACGAAGTATTCTATTTTGCATTGTTTGCAATCTCTTAATGTGCGTTTTGGGTGCATGTCGCCATACGGGGGCAGCGTAGGTTAGCATGGCTCTAATAAGTGCTTTATATAGTGTTTTTTTCCCATCTCTAGTTTCAGTGAGCTGTTTGCATTAATAATTGGGTATAATTTATTTAATTGGGCATTTTCTCTTGCTCTTACTGTGGTAATGTGTTGTTTCCACGTAAGGCCGTGATCCAGTGTTAAACCTAGTTAGGTAATTGTGTCCTCCCATTGTACTTCCTCGTTCCGGAATGTTAGTGGCATTAGAACATGTTTGTAGTTGCGGTGTTCGATTCGTTCAGGAAATATTGTTGTTTGACTTTTTCGCGCGTTTACTTTATACTGCATCGAACATGTCAGTGGAAGATGCAGTGGGGGAAGACACAAATGGGATAATTGGACGAAACAAGCACTTACATCCCAATGACCGATTTTGATTGTGATTCCCTTATCTGGATGCATATCAAGTACATATACTGAAAAATCAAGTGTTTTTGGAGGAACAGGCAATAACCTTATTATTCACTATTTCTGGAAGAAGAAACATTCTATTTAGTGTTACGGAATATAAACATTTATGGGCCTTATACAAAAATTGCACACACGCTGCTACTTGCTTGGATGGAAATACTCTTAAATACACAGCTCGGTGATGTTTGCCAATGGGAATCAGGACAAGCATAACGATTCTGACTTACATTTGCTCACTGACACCTTCAACAAATATTCCCATAATTCAAGGAATATTGTCACGTTTGTACGCGATCTGGTTGCAAGTACTGAAAAAGAACTCTTTCTAGGGCCTTCAAATCTATCAGGTAAATCAGAGACAGGCAATAAATTATGTGATATAATAAAGGAAACATCTGAAATAACAAAAATACGGTGTAACACAACCATCATCTATACAATGACTTTCTTTTCGGGCAGCCAGCCAGGTGAAAAGATGATTAGATATCAACGTTTCGGGAGTGCACATCTCTCTCATCATCAGGATATTTATAAAATGTTATAAATCAAATGAAATACTGGATATAGCACAGCTATAAACAAAGACAAAACATTATCAAAATTCGCATTACTGAACAAAAGACTGTTTTCAGTAAATTCAATGCCAGGGCAGGAAATGGCTTGAGTATGGAAAATTGTGTCAAAGAAACGTAACTACTTAACTTGATTATCAATCTGTATTAAACCGGAAGGACCATCGCTATTCGAATAATTGAACATGAACGGAACATTCGTTTAATGCAACCTGAGAGGTCTGGGCTGGCAGAGCATTGTTTTGATAACGACCATAGAGCCAATTTTTGGGAGACAACCATCTTGGCAAAATGCAGCAGTTACTGGTAGCGGAGAATTAAGGAGGCTTTGGCGATTTCCTCTGAAAGGAGCACGCTTAATCATGATGCTGGATTTCAGTTCAGCTCCTCTTGGAAGCCCGCCTTAAAAATGTAAATCCATCGTATTAAGAAGCAGAGATCAATACAGCTTGATAAACAATTTAAATAGTTACGTTTACAAATTTCTATACTCACGCCATCTTCTGACCTGGCATTTAATTTACTGAAATCAGTCTTTTGTTCATTAATGGGAATTCTGATAGTGCTTAGTCTTTGTTTAAAGTTGTGTTATATCCAGTATTTCATTTCTGGCATAACATTTTATAAATATCCTGATGATGAGGGAGATGTACACTCCCGAAACGTTGATACATAACCATCTTTTCACCTGGCTGGCTGCCCGAGAACAAAATGAGCGTATTCGTCACCAGTAAAGTTTTAGGTTTTATTTTACATTTCTTTACCGGAAGGAAACCTACCAGGAAATTAAAACCTATCAAAATCTTGAGAGAAGAAGTCAACCTAAAAGATCCTCATTCACGCCAGTTTTTCACTGGTCAGAGAACGTATTAAACACACAAGGTACTCTCTTGATTCTGTTGATCGATGGCTGCTGCATTCCTTCTGGCAGCCCTCCTCTGAACTTTCTCCGGTGGATTGGGTTAGGGTGGACAACTCCACCTTTGCACAAGGTCAAACCATGCTTCTCCGCGGTGCCAAGCAACGGATGAAAAAGTTCGACTCACTGGTGCATGCCAAGGATGAGGTTCCACCTCTACCTTCCAGCCGCATCATAGTCAACCTCACGAACCAAGAATTGGATGAACCCACTACTTCCGGTTTGTCGAAAGGGTTAAACTTTGCGCCAACTCAGAGTTATCTTCCAGTTGCTGATATCATCAGCGAAGTGAAATCCGCGGTTCAGAAACGTACGTTAGATAGTACCGAAGAAATACGCACTGCGGTGGCCGCCGCAGTTACTTACACCACACTTCCTAGGCCCAATATCAATCCAGATGAAAGTTTAGCTCTTGAGAGACTTCGGAATGATGGAAACTTGGTTGTCTTGCCGGTGTACAAGGGTAATGCTACTGTGATCCTCTCTACAGCCCAATACTTAGAGAAAATGAAGTAGCTCTTAGATGATCCGGCCTACAGGATTATCGATAAGAATCATAATTTTCCATCGAAGGTCGGACTGTACAACTTATTAAAAGATGCTGCATTACTTCAGAAATTAAGAAGATGGTACCACCGTCGCGTTCCAGGCCTCCTATAATGTATATACTTCCGAAGATCCACAAACCGGACGTTTCTTCACGGCATATTGTGGACGCTAGGAGCAGCCCTACATATCGGCTGGCACGTCACTTGGCTGATCTATTGCAACCTGCTGTATACCGCAAGCCTACACACACCGATCTCTATCTGAACGCTCATAGTTTTCATTCTAAGTCTCAACGACTGGGAGTTCTCAATACACCATTCCCCAGAGCTTTGTCTATCTCTGATCCCAGCCACTTAAAACAAGAATAACAGCACCTGAGACTCACCTTCCGTCAAAACGGCTACTCCGAATATGACGTTGAAGCCTTGATCACCAAAGCTAGGAAAGGGAAACCTGTAATATAGCAAGCGTCAGATGAGCCTACCACTACAGCCTGCATCCCGTTTACCGGCAATGAATCCTGCAGAATCAGCAGAATTCTTGACAAATACAACATCAGGACCATCCACAAGCTACCTCCGAAGTTTAAACATCTGTTGAGGACAGTGAAAGGCAAACTGGACTTCCAAGTTCCGGGCGTGTACCGCATTCCCTGCAAATGTGGGACACCGTGTATAGGACCAACCGAAGGACCATCGCTACTAGAATAATCGAACATGCACGGAGCATTCGTTTAGTGCAATCTGAGAGGTCTGGGCTCGCAGAGCACTCTTTTGATTACGACCATAGAGCCAATTTTCGGGAGACGACCATCTTGGCAAAATGCAACAGTTACTGGGAACGGAGAATTAAAGGGGCGTTGGCGATTTCCTCTGAAGGGAGCACGCTTAATCGTGATGCTGGATATCAGTTCAGCTTATCTTGTAAACCGGCCTTAAAAATGGAAATCCATCGAATTAAGAAGCAAAGATCAATACAGCTTGATAATCAAGTTAAGTAGTTACGTTTCTTTGACACAATTTTGTATACTCACGCCATCTACTGACCTGGCATTTAATTTACTGAAAACAGTCTTTTGTTCAGTAATGCGAATTCCCATAGTGTTTTGTCTTTGTTTATAGTTATGTTATATCCAGTATTTCATTTGCGGTTATAACATTTTATAAATATCCTGATGATGGGATAGATGTACACTCCCGAAACGTTGATATCTAATCATCTATTCACCTGGCTGGCTGCTCGAGAAGAAAGTGAGCGTAATAGTCGCCTGGAAAGCTTCAGGTCTTATCCTCTATACAATGTTTGTTAATCGGAGTAGCATGGTACACATGACCAAGAATTTATGGCATTGCACGTTTAACTTAAACACTATAAATGTCCCGAAAAAAGACCAGCTATCAACAAACGCCCTATCAAAAGGGAAACAAATAATGAAAAGTTTAATAATTCTGTTTAACAGCGCCATCTTTCATTTAATGGTTATACAATTAATTTGATGTACACATACATCGGTGCTCTCGGCCAGATGGTTGTGCTGCTCTGAAAAATAAGATCAGAGCAATTCATAAATAGCAACGAATGATGACAATGACACATTTATATTAATGAAATTAGTCTTTTTTAATAATTATCTCTTTGACAAGTAAGTGGCATATTTGCACTATACTGATCAAAACCGTCTCTTTTATTCCATGATATAAGGTCATTAATCCGTTCTTAGTATCAAATATTTCTAAAGTAGTAATCACACATTTATTAATAAAAACAGTGCCTTTATATATAGGTGGGTAATCTGATACGACTACAATTCCCGTATATAAATGTGTAGTTATGGATAAGAATAGATTTATGGAAACATTTAAAGAAGAAACAGTCTGGAAACGTGAAAACAAACGAAATTTTGTTGGCCTGCATTCATGAGATGGAAAATATACTCTGAAGCCATATTCGTCGACGGTCTGTCAAGACCCTTTCTTTTCATAAGAATTTCGACGAGCTCTGAACAAACGTAGATATGATTTTGAAGAGCTCAGCTTGCACATGCTTAAAATACACTTTCTGTAGAACGCAGGCATGAGCATAGCTGGAATATACAAGGGCTGTTCAAAAAAGAATTATCACAATTTGTTTTGACAACGTACCTTTACTCATCGTAATTATTTTGATGGTCCTCCTCAAAACAGTCTCCCCTGAATGCCATGCACCTATCCCAGTGTTTCTGCCAGTCTTCAAAGACATGCTGGAAACCATTTTTTGAGTTATCTATCAAAATCGTCTCCGCAGCCTTTACCACTGCTTCTGATGATAGATAATGCCTCCCACGAAAGCGTTTCTTCAAGTTAGTGAATAGAAAAAAGTCACATGGGGCTAAATGCAAACTATAGGGAGGGTGAGGGATGCACTTCACGTTGAGTTTTGCAAGATATTCAGCAAAAACATTGGCAATATGCAGCCGCACATCCAGCCTGCATCACGAAAAGTGATCTTTTGCACCTCATACGGACTTGCAATGTTTTCAGGACATCCCTGTAGTATTGTCCAGTTACTGATGTGTGTGCAGGTAAAACATGCTCATAAATCATTCCATGAACATCAGATAATGAGATGACCATAACTTTCCCAGCTGAAGCAACCACTTTTGCCTTTTTGTGGGGTTGGCGATAAAGGAGATTTCCACACTGAGTTTTGCTGTTTGCTCTCAGGATCAAAATGATGTAGCCAAGTTTCATCAGCAGTGATTACGTTTAAAAGAAAATCCGGATTTTCCTCTAACATCAACTTTAACATCATGTTACCTCCATTGCAGCGGTAGGCGATATTGAACAAGTCTGAACTTGCCTGGTTCTCACAGGCGGAAACCAGGAGTACCAACAGTGAAACTACTACGGCGTGTTTGTTTCACAATAAGCTAAGAGAATATATTAAGATTGAATTTTAGTGCGAAAAATTATGACCGTAAACAAGTTATGATCGTTTATTGAACAGCCCACGTATCATGTAGCCAAAAAGAGGGGCTAAGAGCAACGAATTTAAATTAAGAAGTAAGTGCGTGATAGATTTAAAGCAAAATTGAGTGTAGTGTGAGAAATTTGAAATATGGCCGGGACGTGATTTTTGTGATCAGAAGGCGCAGCAGCCAACACCGAAAGGATCAAGACGCGTGTCACAACACTCAGCAACCAACATCGAAAAGGCGAGCATGCTTGGGTCACATCTCTCTTGTAGCCAACATCGCTAGGGCGGCAGACCTTAGGAGATTTTCTCACTTCGCGCCCAGGAAAGGTGTTACATAAATTTGTCAGATCAGAAAACAAAATCGCCGTGTTTATTCTTAGGGAAGTTTATATTAAGTCAGATGTACCCACACCCAGAATGTAAGAAGAGAAATCTCATGCCGAGCAACCACGAGAAAAGCCGCAACAAAATCCAAACCTCCCGCCATTATTGTTAAAATATGGGGTGTTGGGTGACGGAAGACCTCGATAATGCAGCTTTATAAACATCAATATTAGTATTACAATTTATATTACTGATGCACCATAATTTATGGATGGAACTCTAATAGCGGGATGGTCATTATGACAAGATAGATCTCGTTAAAACGTGAATAAAGGTCTCTAACTATACACAACCGGTCACGAAATGTGCTGCTCCTACTTGAAATACTGGAGATGACATATCCGTGAAGAACACGAAATGGAAGATTTAGATTGGAAATATTGGATGCAGATCTTGTCTGGCTTTCAAAGTACCCATAGAAAGCAAGAACTTGGAACACGGATGCTATATCGCCCCCCCCCCACTCCCAAGAAAGCTGTACTGCTTTGTTAAGTGCCACCATTAGCAGATTAAAGGATTTGGCTAATAAATTACTGCACATTGCCGTCCCTTTCGCAAACTGGCTAGGGTACTCTCTAACTCTTCTTTTGACCATAAGGCCAGCAGATGTGCTTCTTTCGAGAAATCGAAAAGTTAATTCTTCTTTATTGTTTACTTAAAATGTAAGACAACAGGTGTATTAATTACATATTAGTTAACTTTAATATGTGTTGGTCTCATACTTTTGTAAATTTACTACCACGGAATGCAGCATTGGAAATAATTTTATAAGAGATTGCTTATATAGGAGGCATGTTTTTTAAGTCAGTATCGTTTTGGAATTAAAAGAAAACCCGCATAGATATCGCAATAATTTTATTTTTACATGAAAGCCTGTACCTTATTCTACTTTTGTACATAATTTCTGTGAATATTGAGGCCCTTGTCATAACGTGGCAACAGGTTTTGATACCCTCCTCATAAAATTCTGCTGCCTGATATGTTAACCACTGTATCACAGCTGTTTTGACTTCGTTACAGACTTGAAGACGCTGACCGCCCATATGTTTCTTTAAGTGCAGGAACAAATGGTAGTCGCTGGGCGCCAGATCAGGGCTGTATGGAGGATGATCTAGAGTTTCCCATTGAAAAGATTTGATGAGATCTTTGGTCCAATTAGCCACATGTGAACGGGCCTTGTCATGCAGCAAAACGGTACCCTTACTCAACTTACCACGTCTTTTGTTCTGGATTGCACTGCGCAGTTTTTCAATGTCTCACAATAAGACGCTGAATTGATTGTCTGATTACGAGGCCGAAACTCCACTAGCAATACTCCTTTTCTGTCCCAAAAAAACTGTGCACATGATTTTCCGGGCAGAAATCGTTTGCTTAAACTTCACACTTGTGGGTGATGATGAATTTCGCCATTCCATGGATTGTTGTTTCGATTCTGGTGTGACGTAGGCCACCCATTTTTCGCCACCAGTAACAATTTGGTCTAAAAAATCTTCATCTTCTTTGTGGTACCGCTCAAGGAATGTCAATGCACTGCCAAAACGTTGGGTTTTGTGCAAATCCGTCAACATTTTCGGAGCCCAACGTGAACACAATTTCCGGTACTTTAAGTTCTCGGTCACAATGCGATACAAAACACTACGAGAATATGTATGTATGTATGTATGTGTGTGTGCGTGCGTGTGTGCGTGTATGCGTGTATGCGTGTATGTGTGTATGCGTGTATTGAGTGCAATTGGGTACTATCCGGTGGCAGAGTTAAGAATACAGATCAAATTACAGATACTAGATTTACAACAATAACACAGTAAACAATAAAAACATGATATTATTTTACTTTAGTCACTTAAAACATATCTAATTACTTCTCTATTTACATATTATATACCATTATAATTCAAGAGTTAAACTATAAACCATCTAGATTTTTTCTAAATTTCTTCAGCGACAGGGGACAGCCCTGAAAGACTGCTACAGGCAATTCATTCCATTCTTCAATGGTACTATTAAAAAAAAATAAAATTTTCCTACGTCGGTTCTGTATCTTCTACCCTTAATTTTATACCTATGATCGTTTCGTCCATACTAATCCAGATTATCTAACCTTACACTAACGTCCACCCATGCCTTTACACCAGCATTAGCTTCGAATAATGCTACCAACCTACGTTTTTTACGCCTAATTCTTAATTCCTCCCATTTAGTCTCATCTCCTTTTATAGGCTCAAAACACTTGCCTCTTTTTATGAATTTTATTGCCCTCTTCTGTATTTTTTCTAATGGATCGATTTGGTTAGCTCTATACGGGTCCCAGCATGCTACTCCATATTCCATAACCGGCCGCACTAAGGCCTTGTAGGCAATTTCCCTGGACCTAGCGCTACCCTTTTTCAATATTCTCATTACGAAATGTAATGCCTTCCACGCATTCCTAGATGTGGAATTTACTTGTTCGTCCCATCCAGCATTACTTGCCATGTACACTCCCAAGTATTTGCAGCTGTCCACCTGTGGAATTTGCACCCCTCCCATGTGATAGTTAACAATAATTTTGCCCTTAGTTCTACTGAAAACAATGGACTTACTTTTCTTGGCATTAATTGACATTTTGTTAGCCGCAGCCCAAGTACAGATTTCATTTAAATCATCCTGAAGAGCGGTTTCATGCACTGTATTCCGAATTTTATTATAAATGACACAATCGTCTGCAAACAACCTTATCTGGCAGTTAATATTAACAGCAATGTCATTAACAAAAATGAGAAACAGTAAAGGCCCTAGTACTGAGCTTTGCGGCACACCCGAACTTACAGTTCCACTATCGGACAGCTCTTTACCTACTTTAACTTTTTGCGTTCTTCCTTTCAAAAAATGTTTAACCCATAATACTACGCGTTTGTCAATTCCTGTACTAGCTAGCTTAGAAATAAGTAAACTATGTGGCACTACATCAAAAGCTTTAGAAAAGTCAATTACCACTGCATCAGTTCTTCCCCCTGCATCTACCTCATCTGCCAAATCTTGAAATAATGAAGTAATTTGACTTTCGCACGAATACCCAGGTCTAAATCCATGTTGCGCTTCATTAAACCACTTGAGGAAAATAGTCGCTCAATGATGAAATTGTAAAGCGCCTGTTTTCTTTCACCTTTTCGTCCACTTTCTGCACCAAATCTTCGGTAACGACAGAAGGACACCCACTCCGTTCTTTACCGTGCACATTTGTGCATCAATCTTTAAATGCTCTCACCCATTTCCTTATCATCCCATCACTCCTAATGTTTTGTCCGTAAACTTCACAAATCTCACGAGGAATATCGATCGGTTTTACACCTTTAGCACTATGAAATCGTATAACAGCCCGTACTTCACAATCGGCGGGACTCACGATTGTCGGAGGCAGCTGAAACACTCAGTAACCAACGTATACAATGAACAATCAGACTGTAATACGTCATTGCGTAGATAAGACATGTAGGTGACCAGCGCGTAAGCGCGGAACGCCGACCGCAGTTATGCGGTTGTGGAATCGCAAAACAGTACTGACTTAAAAAACATGCCTCGTATTTGAAACTAACGGGAAATGAATTCTTGAGCAAACGCTTTAAGTTAAGATAAATATTACTTATTAGAAATAAATTAGAAAACAGCAGTATTTCAGTAAAGAATCGATAAGCTACATTTCAAATCAATCTGCATTACATAATTTCTTGCAGTATGCCAGTTTAGCATAAATATTATGTTCTGAATAATAAAACTTATTGGCTATATTAATATACGAAATGATGTATAATAAATGACTGTTCGTCATAGTTGAAAAGCAAGGCTGCACTGAAAATTCGCCGAAAATGTTGAAAATCATGTAATTTTCTTTTTTGGCAGCTTACTGTTTGTAGTAATAAATGGCATACTATTTTTATAATTTGCACCATTTTAGGTCATGACGTAAAAATGTAAAGATACCTTTAACGATCATTAAAAGTAATAATCGTGACTTTAAAATTCATTTTATGAGAAACATTTTGCTAACACTTTTCAGTATACAAAATGCCCCACTCGTCAAAGTTTTCTATTTGACTAGGTGAAACTTCCGGGATACGTCCATAATATGCAAATAGGGGACTTCACATTCCCCTTGTTTTGTTAATGCTCGTGTTTTGAAAATTATATGGTGTTAAGTAATAAAAATAAGTTAATATTTTCAAAATTTTGAGAGCTCACACGTGGAAAGTACTGTACTATCCAGAAACAAAGATTCCACGCAAAAACTCAAATTCTTTGATGCATAGGGCATTTTTAATTTTTACAATATCTTCCCAAAAACTAATTAATAATAAATTAACTATTTGGTATAGCAACATAAAATTTTGCATGCTAGTTTAAAATGATACTTTAACTATGTGGCTAATTTTTTTAATTATAGGTTTATTAGAGAATTTGGAATTTTCAGTGTAGCCTTGCCTTAAGGTTAATGAAGTAGTTTATATTTTGTTTGTCAGAATCAAAAATGTGATGAAGTGAACCTAGCAAGACAAGCAACATAATACTAGAAGAAAAGTTTATTCCACTTAGTCTGTGCGAAACATTTGTGGACGTACTTAGGTTGGACAGATTATTTAGAAGCCAGAACTTTTTTCAACTGGAACGACCGATACTGCTACTTTGAAACCTCCTCCTGACTTTGAGTTTTCGTGGTGTTTCCTGGTTGGTAGGTCAAATGGTCAAATAGAACACTGGTCAAATATAACGCTAGATGATAAGACGTCTAAGGAAGGGTAATTTGTCGTAAATATTTTGAAGCTGCATATATTGTGAAAAAGGGAAAAAGTTTTTAAAGTTTTGTATCGTTTTGTCTAGTTTTGAGAACCTCCATTTTAATTTGATTTGGGATCACATAGGTATTGCATGGAAAACAAATTGTTCTGAAATGATCCAAATACTAGTATTTATCTAAAGAGAAGTACTACATATTCCTGTACAGAGAAAATACATGAATTCTGCCCAGGGCTACAGGATTCTTACTACGAACATAAATCACCTTAATCACAAACCCATGTGCTTCACATTCTACTTTGTAGAATAACGATTTTGTACACAAACAAATATATTACACCTTTTTGAATGACTAATTATACAATTAGTACAGTTTGTCGCATGGTTTTCATTTGGATCTAATAAATCTTAAAAGCCTTTTTTTATGCCTGTCTATAGTCATATACAAGGGGATATACTTAGGTTCAGAGTCAAGATTGCCTGCAATACATCAGGTAAACGCACCTCCCAGTGCACAACAAATATTTTCTTTTGTGATTCTATAAAATAAAAAAAAAAAATAAAAAAACAGGTCAGTATTCCCAAAACGCACAGCTACAAACCTTTCAAAATATATATTTAATCCGCTTTCTTTTTGTTACCTAAACCATTGCTTCCTCTGTTTGCATTCCTTATTGATATAATTTATTTTGCTGTTTGTTCTGTCATACCAATTGAGCAATGTTTTAATTTTTAGAGTATGTTGCCTTTTATTTTAGCTGATTAACAATGCTAAATATAATACGCTTGTAAAATTTCTGACCATATCCCCCTTTTATTGAGAGGAGCCTAGTACTGACTAACAGGTTTTTTCTGCAATACGAGGATAGGTGTGTTTTGGAGAAGCTGCCGAAAGTACAGTAGCTGTAATTAAACCAGCAGATAATTCACTGTATCATTTGGGACTGCTAATATTATTACGAGTGGGTAGCTCAGTGGATTCGTTCGCGACTCTCGTGCTGAGGGTACGTGTTAAATTCCCGGCTCTAGGGTGTCGATTTTATATCGGCCCTCTCCCCACCTTTCCCTTTGTTTAGCTCATGTGAAGTGTCCCCTATGCCCATTGTAGTTCGTAGTTCACAGTATAAACTGTAGGCCCAGTCGCCACATCGCCATCTTCACCATCACCCTAACATTGGAGGTAATGGCCACCGCCCTCTGGGTGTCTCCACCTGAGAAATAGGTCCGGACATCACGTGGAGGGACAAAGTTACTCCGAAGGCCGTAGTTGCCATATGGGACGTGTTGGTATACATACGTATAACAAGGAGTATTAGATAGCCTAATGTGCAGGGCCATCTGAAAAGACAGCGAACCTCACTTAGAATTACTTTTTCTGAAATGATAACGATTATTAGAATAGAATCCTAAAAATATGAAAACTCCCATCAGTAGCTAGATGGTAGCGTGTCTGCATTACGTTCAAGAGGTCCCGAGTTCGTTTCTTGGTCAGGGTAAGTTACCTGGATAAGATTATTTTCTCCTATCCTGAAAGGCGAATGTCAGGTAACTCTAAACTCTATGGATCCTGGGCTCAATTTAGCATCGTTTCACCCATTTCATTCACCGTTCGATACAACTTCACGTTGGAGGACGTAAGTATAAGTAAAATAAAATAAATATAGGAATATTAATGCAAATTTTTTTATTATTAATGTCACCAATGCCTGTCTCCTTAAAAGCAGTGGAGTAGTGTCTTGGAGTGAGTACCTCTATTGGATCTTCATTGTTCGTTTGAAATTAAATAGAAATACTGGGTGGTTACTTTTGTAGCCCCGACAACCTGACACGGTGTATGCATTATTAGACCTTCTATCTGCTTTACTTTAGTGTTTTAGCATATAACATGTTGCAAGAAAATCCATTTCTGCAAAGAAGATAAAACATATGGAGTATTCATCGTTTAATACTTGATAGCTGTAGTTTGTACTTTTTCTAAAATAATAAGAGAATCAAAATAATGTGTATGTTTAAGTCACGTTGCAACATTGTCGTCGACAGTGCGTGTTTTAACTCATTTAGTGACAATATAAAGTGGAAGAGAAGAAACCGGTGATCAGCAATTGTTTAACTGAATCTCTTGTAAGCTCCACTGGCAAAACACCATAATGTGATTATAAATCCCCCAGTTGTCATATCTAAAGAATATGTATGCGAAGGATGTAATACGGGAATCAATTACTATGGAAGGAGAACACATAAATGCGACTATCCGTGTTGGATGCTATTTAGTCCCACCTTCAGGGCAAACTTTAGTCTTTCTTTGAAGAAATCTATATACAATGCAATGCTTGTAAAAGATATTTTAGAAGTCAAAGCAATATGACTAATCATATGGCAAACAAAATTCACACCCAATAATTTAAGAATGTTGGCGGCATATTTTAAATTTATAATCATCAATTCAAATCTGCTCAGCAGTGTTATGTCATTTTGTAAAATCTGTAAAATACCTGAGATGGCAGGCCAATTTTGTTATATGTTAATGCTTACCAAAACTACGCTCCCCAGAAAAGGCTTTATTAGTGTTCTATAACATAAAATGCCCTCAAAGTACGCGATTACAAGACCACATATATCTTCATATTCTCAATTTTTCTGTATAGAGCGTTTTTTTAATTTATTTAAGGTCGCTTTCTGGGTCATATCGCGACCATCTTTACAAAAAAGACAATTAGTAACATATATAAAAATCTACATTAAATATTTTACAATAAAACATATAAAATATACGCATTAATAACATAGTTTAGGAAAACCACTTACATTAAATACAGATAACTGAAAACAAAAACAAGAACATATTCATATAAATTAACTACAGTATTTAGCAAACATATTTTCATTACTTTTACACCATTGTGTAGATTATGAATTACAATTGATTAAAGTATATTGTATATAATTTATATTAATTTCCAAATGTCTATATCCTTTAGGTAAGTAAACAGATTGCGGCGTAGTTTGGAACTGTTTAGCAGTGTGGAGATATCCTGTGGGATTCCGTGTTGTTTTCTGTTTCTTTTGTATTCATTGCATTCTATGAGAAGGTGGTAAATGGTAAGGTTTTTATTACATCCTTTACACGTAGGCTGCGGCTGTCATGAGAAGATATGAATGAGTGAGGCTGGAGTTACCAATTCGTAGACGGGTGAGAATGATTTGTTCCTTTCTAGTAAGCGGCTTGGTTGGGTGAAGAACGGTGGAGCCCCTTCGTACTTGGTGTAATTTTCCTGGCTTTTGTTGATTCCATTCAGATTTCAATTTTTGTACTGGTGTTTTGGAGACATAATTTATAACATCTGAATATGGAATTTGGACGTTCATTTGTTGGCGTAGTGATGTGGCGTCTTTAGCAGCTTCGTCCGCTCGTTCATTGCCTGTTATTCCTTGATGGGAAGGGATACAAATGAAAACTACGCCTTTACCAGCGTCTGTGATGTTGCTGAATAGTGTGTGTCTGATCTGAACTAATTTGTGGTTTGTTGTGTAGTTCTTCATGATCTGCAAGGTACTCAGGGAGTCAGAGCATATTGCATAGCAGTTGTGATGTGCTGTCAGTATGTAAGTGCTTGATAAATGGCGTATAGTTCAGAACTGGAGGTGGAATAATAGTCAGGTAGCCGCTGCTGTAGAATTTTATCAGGAGTTATTATTGCACATCCAATACCATGATCCGTTTTTGATCCATCAGTGTAAATATACCAATAATTGGGTAAATTGTTGCACATTTCATAAAATAGTGTTTGGTAAACAATTGCAGCTGTATTCCATTTCGGGTGAAATGTTAGGTCGGTGTATATCTCGGGAATTTTGAGTTTCCAGTATGGTCCTTCATGGAAGTCCCTGCTCATTATGGTATAATAACTACATATTACAATGTTATTCTTGAAATATAACTCTTAGAACATTAGCAATGCAAATTCTGATAAACCAAGTCCGCGACCTTCACTTGTTCCTAGAGCGATTTTGTTTTCTTTGTGAGAAAAGAAAAATTTGAGCAGAGATTGCAGTCAAGATAGAAAACGTAGACATTCATTTTGGGAAGATGGGCGCATTAATCTGTTTATCGACTATCTGCAAGCAAATAGGCCTTCTTTGAAATGATAATTGCAACTGTCCATATTGTCAGAACCTACAATCTCACGTTCATCTCGGAAATGAGAGCAGTATTCTTTGCTGCATTAAAAAGAATCCGCAAATGACTGCTTTCCAGTGAGTTAATGCGTTGTAGATGGCAGACATTAATGTTTCAACAAACCCAGCAAGTTGATTTTGCAATGTCAAAGCATACAACACCAGGGCACCACTGAAAAGTTCAGTCAGCACATAGAGCAGGAAAAAAACGCTTAGAATTGCTTGAAAGTACCGTGAAAAGACGTAGACTTCTGTTTAAAAGTAGGAGTTTGTTTAAAGCGTTTGACGTGGATTATTGCCACAACGTATGGGTAAAAAATATGGAACTGGGGCCAAAATATCCAATTCCTACAGAGAAACATGGTGGAGGATGCTTTCTTGATCAGGACTGCACATAAGCGTGTCAGATGTAATTTCCATATTATCGATCTAATAATGGGTCACAGGAATATGGGCATTCTGGAGCAATAGATGAGTAGCAGTGTGAGGAAAACGAGCCCTCAGGAAGACTGGATGTTTATGGTCCAGAGCGCATTGCACTTAATCCGGGACTACGGTTGTTATACAACTTTCATAAGCAGCTTCATACTTCAACCCAGTCGCCAGATATTAACGCCATGGAGCACGCTTTGAGCATCCTCGGAAAACCTATAAATAAAAGAGCAATTTCCAGCATGAAGCACTGAAAACGGATTTTGGAGGATGGAACAAAATACCAAACACAGAAATTAAAAAAAAATTGTTCATTATCTGTCAAGAAGTTTGAAGAGTTTAGTTGCAGGTAAAGAAAGACTACGCGACGAAACACTGAATGCTGGAAATGTTGTAATAATGTGCACCTAGTTGGGAACGTAGGATTACCTTTTGTGCATCGGAAATGTATAATTAGGTTTTAGTTTTATAAAAGTGGCATTTTTTTATAAATAAATTTTGTTTTCGAATTGAAAATAAAAGGATATTCATTCAGGCGTCTGTCGGTACCACGAGTGTTGCGATTTCCTTCAAATGATCTTCAGAAGATCAATTTTATTCAAAGTTTCAGTGGTGTACAGATACTTTCTGTGCTCACTGTAGAAATATTTGCGGCATAAATATTTCTACAATATTCGCAGAAATTCAATTTTCATTTCAACGCCAACTTTTGAACGTTGACAGGCTTCTTTCTCATGAGAACATGCAGATAATACGTAGAAGTTGTAACCGCAGTATCAGGCAGCAATAAGGAGGCGGCGAATTAATCGAAATGAAATAATTAAGAAAGATGCTGAATTAATAAAAGTGCCTTGCTAAACTAATATAAAAATCGTGTTATAATAATATGAAATTAAAATGGATAGAGTAATGATTAAAATAGCTGTTGACTTAAAGAATAAGAAGGGAAGAATATAATTAAATATACCATATATACTAGCATCCATTCAAGGGGGGCCCAAATGACCTTGTTGTCGACGGGCCCTTAAACACCACACACCACCACCACCTCCATTCAAGGGAAAGCAAACATTCTTATAAAAATCTGTACGTTTTGGAGAGACAGGAAGAAAGGACCGTTATCTTCTTTGTGCTAGTAAAAGTTCAATATCTGAGAACTATAGTATACTTTCAGCCAAGAATGTATTGGGACAAAGGGCTTTCAAATTGCAGTTGAGCATGAACGTTAAAGGGATTTACTTCGCTGATCTGATAACGCTGTTTACCGTTACTGACAACTCAGGATAAGCGTTCCCCAACTCAGGGTGCGCTGAACGTCAATGAGTTCGATGAGTTTTGCAAACCAATGCGAAAATTCGAAATAAATGAGAAACCAATAATACTGTAACATTTGAGAAGGGTGAGCTAGTTTGGTCATGTGATAAAGTTAGAGAGGGTGTAAGAATAAGGTTCGAACTGAATCGTGAAATAAGAAAAACTTACTTAAAAGGTGATACTACGACAGGAAGGACGTGCTCATGCGCGTTAAGAAGAGAAGCGAAGATTTATAAGTCTGAAATTTCGGAAAGTTAAGAATAGTGCAAACAGCGTAAGTGGAAGTAGCATTAGAAGTTTATTAAAGCAAAGTAGTCGCCGTATAAAGAAGAAATAGTAACCGCGCGGAAGTAACTTTAGACGAGTAATCCAGGGTTTCAAGTAAAATTGAATTTATGTTAGTAATTTTACTAACAGGTGGTCACCGATCCAAGTCCATAAGCAAACTTAGTAGGAATTAAACCAAATAATTCTGCAACAAAGAAAGTGTTATTAATAGGACTGAGTAGCCAAGAACCACCAAAATCCATTTGCTACAACCATTCACCTGAGGATAAGAGAACTCATAGCTCCAATTCGAACCCAAACAATTTAACACTGGTAAGCGGGTTTGCCGGCGTGCTACGGTTTATACACAAATGTATTCGCACATTAATGCATCTATTTTTTGTGATTCCGTTATTTATGAATTATAGTAGTTCAAGTTTTAAACCAGTTATTCTAATTTCGTAGCTGGTTGTACATAGAACGTTATTCATTATTATTTCCTCGAAAAGAATAAGTCTACTGATTTGAAGGAAGGCCACAATAGTTAAGAAAAAATTATTTTCCTGTTTTTAATCCGTTAGCATAATTTTAATAAAAGGATGCATCCTTTTGTTACTAGTAACAACCTTTGGTATGCTTTGTGTTTAGCTTGTCCGTTTTCTTTCTACGGCTTCTTCGATATTTTGACAATTTTAGGATTTGGATGAAAAATCCAATAACATTGATTGTATGATATATGTTTTGGCTCATTGACCCATTAAATATAAGCGTCAGTATTAAATCTAGTTTACAGGAAAGTAGTTTACAATGTTTGGATTCACTGAATGATCCCTAACTCAATCGATAGGCAGCAGTTGCCCCACAACTTCAGAAACTACCAAACCCAGACCGCACCACCACCCAGATCAGCAAGGTACAGTTCGTTAATTTTCCTCCTTCACGCAAACAAAGGTTCATCATAGTGACAAAGGTGGAATTTAGGCCCCTCAGGGAACATTTTCCTGTTTCGTAACTTCCTGGTTACATATTCATTTGCTAACTGGAGTTTCTTCTTCCTGCTTCTTTCGCTGTACCCTTTATCTTGGAACTCGAGCATTTAGGTGAACTTACTTCACATAAAGCTCTAGTATTTTTGAAGATAAATCAGCTGAACTTATTTTAGATCTCTTCTGAGCTACTCATACAGCAAGCACGATTCATGTAAGTTGGATTGTTCTCTGAATGCGACCATGATTAAAGTTTGTTTTATTTGTTTCCACAGAGGATATAACAGCTTATTTTAACATCTGCATTTTCAGCAGGTAACTTGCTCTCATTATGTAGGATTGCCATTATCAGAAAGTTTTCTTACCCCTCTCTGCCCATATTGTTGACACCTGCTCTGGTGTACTTCCTTCCTGCTGCAATAAGTGGCGATCAGTGTGAAGATTGAACTTATTGCGATATTTTGTGTACATTTCACCCATACCGGTAACGCATCTAGAGACAATGCAGTATTCAGTGATTTGCTGCAAGCCTAGAAAATGGCTAAACTTAACAAAGTGGAGTTAATACTGAACACAGTGGAAATGTTTATGAAATTAAGGGTGCTTCTATTGTTAATTTCTTAAATATAACTGTTATTAACCACCCTTTTTCGTATAAACACTTTGTGCTTTCTAACACTCTGTTAAAGTTAATATTGTAACGTTCACGCTTGCGCCAACTGGCAGGTAAATTACAATTTCCCATTTAACGTCTATAGAGCGGAGTAGCTCAGGAGGGAGATGTTCCTACCAAGGTCTGGGTTACCAGGCAGGGTTGGCTTTAGTTAAAATTCGATATCTAATTCTGGTTAAATAGTGTTTATTCTACAATATACCCAAAACCAAAAGAAATTATCTATACGAGGACAACTGTGGCTTTTACCTGGCCTAAGGTTCCTGCTCCTTGCTTTTTGATGTTCATTCTTGAAAATTATAGACGTGGCTGTCAGAGAATCGGGCGACGCAGATTCCGGTAGCACGTGCGAGACTTCTCCCGCCTGGGCCAAAACTCTGGGTTTTAAATGCCGAAACTCTGCCTAAGCAGCGACTGACTCACTGTATCGTCAGCTATGTCAGCAAGGCTTTCGACCTCCGCCTAACAGCCCAGCATGACCTCCAAACCTACGCGACCGGATGTCGCGTGTGCAGATAACATTCCGTCTTCCAAGTATACAATTCTTATCAATTTTGTCTTTTTAAAAAGTGTATAAAAATATTAACGTCACAACCTCCCGCCGCGATAAGAACCACAGCTGCCCTCAGCTGATAACATAACTATATCACAATTTTTCTTCCAAATATAAATACAACATGTACAATAAGGTAAATGAGCTAGACAGAGAAATTGTGGACAGGACTAGGTACATAGAGGGTAGACAAGGCTAGAACAACTGAAAGAAAGGAACAGAAAAGGGGACTGGGGAGATGCAACAAGGGGAACACAAGAAGCACACGCCAAGGGGCATATTCGCGGGACCAACCGTTGCTGTCTTCCGAAGCAATTAGGTCCTGAGGATCACACCACGACAAATTTACGTATTGTTTCTAAATAGTTGGAATTATTAAATAAGAATTATATTTAAAATAATAGGTAAAATATTTTCGTTACGTTATTGACAAATATTAGAAAAGCAAACATGAACACCTATATTTTTGTTCAGTATTTTAGAAAATTGTAGGACTGCAGGTAGACCATAAGCGTGTACTGCTGACTGGTTGAATAACCAATACATACCGAAGTGTGCAGAACAAATTAAATTAAAAACAATGAAAAGAAAATATGAATTTTCACCTATAACTGAATCTTTGCAGTCATTTTAGGACCCTTGCAGGTGATACTTGCAGTTGTATCCTGGCTTATGTACTTTATTACAAAGAACATGCTCAAAGACAACATTTCAGGCAGATTTGCAGACTCCAAATGACCTCAGAAAAATAAGACCTGAAGCTTTTCTGGCGACGAATACACTCACTTTATTCTCGGGCAGCCAGCCAGGTGAAAAGATGATTAGATATGAACTTTTCGGCAGTGTACATCTCTCCCATCATCAGGATATTTATAAAATGTTATAACCACAAATGAAATATTGGATATAACAGAACAATAGACAAATACAAAACACTATCAGATATCGCATTAAGGAACAAAAGACTGTTTTCAGTAAATTAAATGCCAGGTCAGGAGATGGCGTGAGTATAGAAAATTGTGTCAAAGAAACGTAACTATTTAACTTGTTTATCAAGCTGTATTGATCTCTGCTTCTTAATTCGATGGATTTCTATTTATAAGGCCGGGTTCCAAGAGGAGCTGTACTGATATCCAGCATCACGATTAAGCGTGCTCCTTTCAGAGGAAATCGCCAAAGCTTCCTTAATTTTCCACTCCCAGTAACTGTTGCATTTTTCCAAGATGGTCGTCTCCCGAAAATTGGTTCTATGTTCGTTATCAAAACAATGCTCTGCCAGCCCAGACTTCTCAGGTTGCATTAAACAGATGCTCCGTTCATGTTCGATTATTCTGGTAGCGATGGTCCTTCCCGTTTGTCCTATATATGATGTCCCACATTCACAGGGAATGCGGTACACTCCCGGAACTTGACAGTCCAGTTTGTGTTTCACTCGCCACAACAGATGTTTAATCTTCGTAGGTGGTTTGTGGATGGTCCTGATGTTATATTTGGCGAGAATTCTGCTGATGCTGCCGGATAGATTGCCGGTAAACGGGACGTAGGCTAGATCACCAAAGCTAGCAAAGGGAAACTTGTAATACAGGAAGCGTCAGAAAATCCTACAGCTACAGCCAATTTTCGGGAGACGACCATCCTGGCAAAATGCAACAGTTACTGGCAGCGGAGAATTAAGGAGGCCTTGGCCAAAGGAGCACGCTTAATCGTGATACTGGATTTCAGTTCAGCTCATCTTGAAAACCGGCCTTAAAATGGAAATCCATCGAATTGAGAAGCAAAGATCATTACAGCTTGATAACCAAGTTAGGTAGTTACGTTTCTCCGACATAATGTTCTATACACACGCCATCTCCTGACCTGGCATTTAATTTATAGAAAACAGTATGTTGTTCAGTAATGCGAATTTTTACAGTGTTTTGTCTCTGTTTATATTTGTGTCATATCCAGTACTTCATTTGACGTTATAACATTTTATTAATATCCTGATGATGGGAGAGATGTACACTCCCGAAACGTTAATATCTAATCATCTTTTCACCTGGCTGGCTGTCCGAGAAGAAAGTGAACGACCTCAGTAATGATTTTGTTAATGTATTGATAGTGCCTCTCTTATGCTAATTTGTATAAAGTCGATTAGCCTTAAAGCAGTGATTGGGGCCATTCATACGCTTTCGCATGCTGGTTCAATGTATTAAATGGATGAACTATTGTGTATTCCGAAATGCACGAAAGTTAAAAAGTGAAGACAAATTTATCCCCACTGAAAGCCTACCAAATTTATTAGTGCATTACCTGTTCTGACAGGATGGTCTAGTTGGTTTAATTCGGTAGTTTACCTTACCAACTATTTTGATGCACTTTACATTTAATTTATAAAAAAGAAAAGCTTTCGGTAACTGTAAGAAATGTGTGATTATTTATATAACTTATCATTTTATTTACGTTGAATGCTTCAAAATTGTAAATGTATAGAAGTACTTGTTTCGGAAAATTTCAGGTTAGTAACAATAAATATTAGGCGCACGCCTTGGCAGAACACCATTGGTCCCGCAGGGCTCAGGAGGCCCGCACTATATTTATGCGAATATCTGCCTGTATTTCTTATTGTTTTTAATTTTCCTTTCCTGCCATATTTTTGATTTACTTATATTAAATATGCATTACATTTATTGCTATAGGCATATTAAACACATCACCTAAAATATAATACAAACATAGTGTGCATTGTAACTTGTAATAAGTATACCAAAAGGGAATAACGTATTTCTTTAAAATACATCTTGTCATTGGAAATGTTGTTACTCAGTCATTCAGCTATTTTGGTTTTCCCCGATTAAGCAGTTACCTCGAATAATTTTGGCTTGTTTTCTCAAACAGAGAGAAGCGTTGCATTTCCCAAATGCCTATTCAGTTTTGCTGCTTTTGTCTTTATTACTGAATTCACATCGCTTCCTTTCCAATGCTTCTGGTACATTCAGCATTTCATCTGCTGTGAGGTTTCAGGATTATATTTATTTTGAAGTTCCTTCACATCATCGGATGAGTTTGATGCTGTTTCTATCCTGTGTAGTTGTTGTTGCGACAGTAAAGCTAAGGGCAGCAACTTCAAATATTCCTGTCTTGTGGAATATTTGTTTTGGTTTCCAAGAAAGATAACCTTATAATTAACACCTTTAATATTGAACATATGGTTAAAAATTACCTTTGGCCACCTTCATGTACTAGGTACAAGGTACCTCGCACACCGTTATCTACTACACCAACTCCAGATTTACTGTCCTTGTAATATATGGCTATTTATGTTTTTTTCTCGGCACCTCGTCACATTTGATCCGACGAAATATGTAGACTTGACATCAAAAATAATATTTTACCCTTTTCTGAAACAATTTGACAAGTGTTTCGTTTTCGGTGAGCCAAGTACGCTTTCATATTGGTTGCGACCTTTTGGAGAAGTAAAATTTCTGGACAACTCTTTCTTGATCTTGCGTACTGTAACTACGAAAGAAGTGTTGCGCACCAGTGCTGCACTAGTGTATCAATAATCTGCTGCAACATTTCAACCAATACCATAGATTGGTTCAGTTAGTCTTAGCACTACAGCTCTGCGGTATTATTTTGCAAATATGGTCCGTCAGGCTATCATCATCATCATCATCATCATCATCATCATCATCATCATCATCATCATCATCATCATCATCATCATCATCATCATCATCATCATCATCATCATCATCATCATCATCATCATCATCATCATCATCATCATCATCATCATCATCATCATCATCATTATCATCACCATCATCATCATTAAAGGGGAGATCCAGACTTAAAAATTCAATGCCATAGCCGGGATATGAATAACGGATCTTCTGGTCTCTGTCCAGCCGCTGTAAACCATTGAGCTACTACGGCCAACGTGCCACGACTCAGCTGGAGACATGACAACATGACATTATATTCTCCAGCTGACTCGTGGCACGTTGGCCGTAATAGCTCAATGGTTTAGAGTGGCTGGACGGAGACCTGAAGATCCGTGGTTCATATCCCGGCTATGGCATTGAAGTTTCCAGTCTGGCTGTACCCTTTCATAGTGCCTACTAGTGTGAAAGAACAATTAATTTCCATTATTATTATTATTATTATTATTATTATTTTTATTATTATTATTATTATTATTATTATTATTATTATTATTATTATTATTATTATTATTATTATTATTATTATTATTATTATTATTATTATTATTATTATTATTATTATTATTATTATTATTATTATTATTATTATTATTATTATTATTATTATTATTATTATTATTATTATTATTATTATTATTATTATTATTATTATTATTATTATTATTATTATTATTATTATTATTATTATTATTATTATTATTATTATTATTATTATTATTATTATTATTATTATTATTATTATTATTATTATTATTATTATTATTATTATTATTATTATTATTATTATTATTATTATTATTATTATTATTATTATTATTATTATTATTATTATTATTATTATTATTATTATTATTATTATTATTATTATTATTATTATTATTATTATTATTATTATTATTATTATTATTATTATTATTATTATTATTATTATTATTATTATTATTATTATTATTATTATTATTATTATTATTATTATTATTATTATTATTATTATTATTATTATTATTATTATTATTATTATTATTATTATTATTATTATTATTATTATTTTTATTATTATTATTATTATTATTATTATTATTATTATTATTATTATTATTATTATTATTATTATTATTATTATTATTATTATTATTATTATTATTATTATTATTATTATTATTATTATTATTATTATTATTATTATTATTATTATTATTATTATTATTATTATTATTATTATTATTATTATTATTATTATTATTATTATTATTATTATTATTATTATTATTATTATTATTATTATTATTATTATTATTATTATTATTATTATTATTATTATTATTATTATTATTATTATTATTATTATTATTATTATTATTATTATTATTATTATTATTATTATTATTATTATTATTATTATTATTATTATTATTATTATTATTATTATTATTATTATTATTATTATTATTATTATTATTATTATTATTATTATTATTATTATTATTATTATTATTATTATTATTATTATTATTATTATTATTATTATTATTATTATTATTATTATTATTATTATTATTATTATTATTATGATGATTATGATGATTATGATGATTATGATGATTATGGTGATTATGGTGATTATGGTGATTATGGTGATTATGGTGATTATGGTGATTATTATTATTATGATTATTATGATTATTATTATGATTATGATTATTATTATGATTATGATTATTATTATGATTATGATTATTTTTATGATTATGATTATTTTTATGATTATGATTATGATTATGATTATGATTATGATTATTATGATTATGATTATTATGATTATGATTATGATGATTATTATTATTATTATTATTATTATTATTATTATTATTATTATTATTATTATTATTATTATTATTATCATCATCATCACCATCATCAATGAATATCATCATGATTATTACTAATACTATGATCATTATTATTTTATTATTATTTTTATTATTAATATTATTATTCCTATTATTAATATCATTATTTTTATTATTAATAATATTATTATTTTTATAATTGTTTTAGAGTTTGATACACTCTGTTTTATTTTCAGATCGTTATGTTTCAACTCTATAGGATGACGTTCTAGGACAGCTCTATTATATGAAGAAACAAAGATTTTCCGATAAGCTATGTTTAGTTTTTGTAACCTATCACGTTCCAGCTTACTCATTTTGTTCCTTATCGACGTTTAGACCCCTGGGTATTCCATTCACGATAAAATTGTGGTGGAAAAGAAGGGAACAAAATGTAACTCATGACTGCATTTCAATTCAGCGATTAACTGTACATTTCCGCATACTTTTGTTGATATGCTTTGCAAAAGAGTAATGCTGAAATGCCGTAAACCTCTTTTCAGAAACATCAGATTATTTTTTTAACATACCTGCTATGTGTAATATTTAATTGTATTTTCAACGCACAGATAAAATAGCTTCCCTCCCACCCTCTGTCTCTTTCTTTCGCTTTTCTACGCTACTTCGTCTATTATTTCTACCATCAGTGTCATTTTAATATTCCGGTTACGGTGCAAATATTTACTCCAATAAAATTATATAAAATTACATGAATGAACGTATAGATATGTGTAACTGTATTGGAAATATTGCAAAGCAAAATCCAGAAATTTTTTGCACTATCGTCGTATGAGTCTGGTACCAGAGAATATATGATTGCTCTCCATAGTCAGAATACAAATTGAGTTGCACATTTGTAAGTATTTCTATAATAACAATATATTGAAAATGCACATATCTATACCCCATTAAAAATAGGCGAGTTATATTGACATAAAATAGGCATATTGTTAAATTTTATGTGATCAGTCCAAGAGTGGAACTACTGAAGAAACGACATAAAATATTTCACTCTCAAAATTGATTATACGAGGGCTGTTCAATAAAGAGTAATCATAATTTTGTTTTGACAACGTTCCTTTACTCATCCTTATAATTTTAATGATCATTCTCAAAATTGTCTCTGCTGAATGCAATGCACTTGTCCCAGTGATTCTGCCTATCTTCAAAGACATGCTGGGAAATATTTTATAGAGAGAACCTTCAAAATCACCTCCGTAGCATTCACCACTGCTTCTGATGATGGATATTGCCTCCCACGAAGGCGTTTCTTCAAGTTAGGGCATAGAAAAAGGTCACATGGTGCTAAATCCGGACAATAGGGAGGGTGAGGGATGCACTTCACGTTAATTTTTGCAAGATATTCAGCAACAGCATTGGCAATATGCGGCCGCGCATCCAGCCTGCTTCACGGAAATGTGGTCTTTTGCGCCTGATATGGACATCCTTGTAGTACTGTCTAGGTACTGATGCCTGTACAGGTACAACATGCTGATAAACCATTCCATGAATATCAAAGAATGAGATGACCATAACTTTTCCAGCAGAAGCAACCACTTTTGCTTCCTTGGGGGTTGGTGATGAAGGAGATTTCCACACTGAGCTTTGCTGTTTGCTCTCAGGATAAAGATGATGTAGCCAAGTTTCCTCCAGAGTGATTACATTTGGAAGAGACTCCGGATCTTCCTCGAACATCAACTTTAACTGCATGTTACCTCCATTGCAGCGCTAGGCGATACTGAACATGTCTGAACTTACCTGATTCTCACAGACGGGAACCAGGAGTACCAACAATGAAACTACTACGGCGTCTTTGTTCCACATTTCGCTAACAGATTGTAATAAGTTTGAATTTTAGTGCGAAAAAATGTGACTGTAAAAAATTATGATCATTCTTTATTGAACAGCCCTCGTAATATTGGAGAGTTAGAATATGACTTTATAGTCCAGGTTTTTCACTCAATATTTACTTTTGGAACACCATATGCAGGAACTGCACGATTGAACTGAATTATCTAAAATTTCAAATGAAAACGATTATGAAACTACATGTTTTAATTCAGCTTCGAAGAATTATGTACGTTAATTTAACCTCTAGAAACCTGAGAGCAATTTTACGCTGTAATGTAAATGAAAATTTTGTCAGTGTGTTATAAGAAGCTTATGAAACTGATATTTACATCACTTTTTTGTTCTTTATTCACAAAGGCTATTGAGAATGTATCACATGTGATACATTAGGTTTCTACTTATACAAAGTGAAGATAAATAAATGTGACAAATTTCAATTACCAATTCCACTTTACTGGCTACTTTGTGGTACATGAATTATAATAGATTGCATGTGCCAGTATTAAGTAGATTCACAGTTATCAATATTCATATACACTAAAATGTTTTATTTATGAAAATTCATGAAACAGTTCCTTTCTGATGGATAGAGTCAACATGAAAAATTCAATGCCATGGCCGGGATATGATCCACGGATCTCCTGGTTTCCGTCCAGTCGCTCTTAACCTTTGAGCTACCATGGCCAACGTGCCTTCCTGACATTAAATTCTCCAGTTGACTCGTATATTTCCCCGGTAGACCACTAGGAGCTCAAAGGTTAAGAGCGACTGGACGGAAAGCAGGAGATCCGTGGTTCAAATCCCGGCCATGGCATTGAATTTTTCATGTTGACTCTATCCATCAACTATCTTAGCCTATATACGGCTAGTGTGGAGAAATGATTAATTTCCATTAATTAACTAAAATAATAACAGTTCCTTTCTGTTGTGAAACAAAAAAAACCTGGCATTCTTAACATGTCTTCTATTTGTATTTTCAGCTATGTCACAACAAAATTGATTTAAATATTGATTAAAATACTCAAAGGGTTTTTGTATTCCATCAGCAACACAGCTTTCATCGGTAGTTCACATTCCTGAACCAGCAGTAGGCAAGTGTGGTGAAAATCTGAAACAAGGAGAAGGTCTGAGACACTAAGATAATAAACTTTGATGCAAAAGCATTAGGTCCTCCTAAAGTCAAAGCCTTGTCAGAGAGGAGCATCAACGTAATAATTACATCTCCTCTGCTTAATTACTCTGGTATAGCCAGATTAAGAATTGAAAGCAATTGTAGAACTTCGGTTTTGCTGAAAAATGTAAGGTTTAATTCCAAAAAAACTTACTCATTTTTATGCCTCCAACGTTGGTTTGGGTCTCTTGCAGAGGGAAGAGTTACAGGCTCAAATCTTTCAATCTCCTCCTCTGCAGTTTCGTCCTCTACCTGAAATTGCGATTGAGGACCTTCAATGTCAGCTTAGGGTTCATCATCTTTAATTTCTAGAACGTATATATTTGGAACAAAGGATTTCTCCAGTAGCTGTATAATTTCTGCTCATTTAAACCTAAGCAGAATAACAAAATGGGTTAATAAATAACCTATACAAGTTTAAAAATTACAAAAAATGTGTAAAACAGTGACAGCAGTTATTATTGTGCATCATTATGTTTTAATTTGACTATATATACCTCTTTTAACACAAATAATTGCCGTACATGTGACTAAATGATGAAGGAATTCTAATTTCACATCGTGCTAAACATAGCACTAAAGTACCGCTGTATCATATATGATACATTGAGTAAATCCATAAAGGAACATTAGAAACTAGCAAGATTAATAATGCGCAAGCTTTCTTAGTATGCATTAGGCATCTGAGATATAGAATAGCCCATTATTGAACATAATGGCCAATTGAAACTATTGACGACCGCAAAGTGAGATGTGGTGGACAACACGGCGCTGGGGCAGGTTTTCTTCAGGACCTCCGGTTTCCCCCGCCATCTAATTCCACCGGTGCTCCATCTGCATCTCTACCCATGTCATTTCATTTAACGCCCGCTTTTACTACATGCAGCACCTGCAGGCGGTGACACTGGTGATACATGAGATGAAGATGGAGCACCGGTGGAATGAGATGGCGGGGGAAACCGGAGGTCCCGGAGAAAACCCGCCCCAGCGCCTTGTTTTCCACCAAAAATCTCACTTTACGGTCGCCTGGGATCGAACCCGGGCCGTCTTGGTGAGCGCGGGCATTAAACACTACACATTTCATTTAAACTTGAACTCAATTCCGAGATTTCCTCCAAAAGCATGTTTACACAGTGAGGGAACGGCTATAACCAGATAAGGCTGCGATTCACTGATGCGATAATTGTTGGTTATTGTAACTGTAGCAGTGGGTACAAGACATATTCATAAGCAGCTGGGCAACAATCAGTAAAATCGATTTCAAATGCTGGGAATTAAAGAAGGTGCATCACTCACGGTTATTTTTTATTTTGTTGAAAAAGAATTTAAGTGGGTTCTAGCCAGCTATGAGTATTTAAAACATATTGGGGCATACGTGGAGGTGATCTCTTATTACACCCTAAAATTTGTACTTTTACTGTACGTACTCGTATGACTTTCGTTCCATAAGAGCCCTTAGTTGCGCTTTTTTCACCCATTTCTTTATTTAAAAACCCAGTAAACATTCATAATATTTCTTTAATTGTTCTTCCGTTCATTCTGATTCAATATTTCAGTTTAAAACATGGGTAATTTAATTTAATTTTTGCACCTAGGTAAGATTGTGTTGGATTTCGGCTTTCTTCGAAATCTTCCAAAAGATCGCGGGAGAGGAGGTGATGTAGAACACAACCTTGCGTGAAGTCAAATTTCCTCATTTTCTATGTGAACGCGTGCCGTTCATAATTCTTACACCTTTCACCAAATACACTGATTGAAACGGTAGCTGCAATAAAATAATTGTACATTTGGAGGCGTAGCATTCAAAGCTTGTATATCTTTAGTCGTAGAATCTTGCATATTATATTCCTCGAGAATCTTTTATTCTTTTGAATTGTGTTAAACAGCCTGCGGTAAGACAATGGTTTTGTAATTTTTATTCACAAGATTGGCATGTATGATGTATATTTGACTGTATGTTTTGCTACGCATTCAAATGTTTCGTACGTATTGTTACCCAATCGTCGGGCATACGAGCAGCTCCAGAAAGAGGTGGTCAATAGAGGGGGACCTATGGCATCGAGGCCACGCCTACTCGTGTGACCGAATGGCTGTTGCTGTGGGAGTAAGGGATATGAATGGTGCTAGGCCACGACTACGCTAATGTATAGCGCTAAAGACCTGCCGAGTAGAGACGGGTGTGGAAAGAAATAACCATAAACTGCTGCACTCCCTTTTCCTGCCGCCTTGGAGGACTGTGATGTTTCGTTAATAGGCGGAAACTTCCAGATACAGTGATCTGTCTATATAAGCGATGCACTGAACGAGGCAGTCAGTTTTTAGTTAGTCAGTTCTAGAGAGAGTTGTACGGCAAGGTGCCGAGTAGCGAGTGGAGTGTGGACTTACGTCCTGCGAACTGATGAATTGTAATTGTTAGTGTTACGTAACTGTGTGTAGGACGTAATCCTGCCGTGATTTGCAGGTGTACCGACCGTAATTCGGTGGAAATAAAGAACATTATGATTTTGTGCAACTTGGCTTTTTAATACTTCGAACCCACAAAGTCACAGTATAAAGACGTGTATTTTCCCTTTTCTTCTTGTTAATGAGTGGTTTTCAGCATTTTCTGGCTCTTTCTATCCACCTTGTGAATTTCTCCTAATTCTGTGCAGTTTAAATTTTCACACATTTTGACAAAGCATTTCCATCACAGATAATATCTGCTATTCAATCGCACTAACTTCCTCCCTCACTTTTCTGTTGAATGGATATTTGTGCTTCTAGGCTTTACTGGTAGCAAAGCGAAAAGTGGTACTTCCTACACTCTACTGAATGCCGTTATTACTGACGATTATTAATTCTGTACACTTATATTATTTGCACATTTCCAACAGGTAGGGCTTTTTTGTTAATTCTTACTAATCTGTGTGCATGTCAATTGTAGATGCACACTTGGATATTTCTAAATATGCGAGTTCCATGTCAGTAACGAAAAGACAATCAAACCTATCTTTCAAAGCTACAAACTGAAATTAAGCACAATGAATCCGAAATTAACCGCCCATCCCTTACTGAAGGGTGTATCACTTAATTAATCTGTGCGCCCAACTATCATGTGCCTAGCTTTTAATGTGCTCAGATGGTATGCATCCCAATTTATTGCGTTGTGTGTGACCTGTCATGACTGTTATCAAATTTTAATACTTATTAAATGGTACATATGGTTTGGAAATGTATTGTTTATAAATGACATTTGAAGATAAAAGTGTGACATAAAAGCGTATTCATAAAATTTACATACAAAAAAGATATAAATGAATCATTAGTTTCAAAGTATTGAAATATCCTGGTTATTAATTAAACAAGCAGAATACTAATTACTTGGAGCATTAAATAAGTTGAAATTAAAACTATGGATTTGTATACGTGCACAATAAGCAACAAATACAAATGCGCTCATTTCGTTACTGTGTGTTTCAAATGGGAGGAGTTCTCGGCCGTAGCAAATAAGATGCGTTTGAGCCTTCAGCGTTGCCACCTCGTTACCCCCACTCTTTTAATATTTCCCTCTCTCTCGCACACTTGCAAGTCTTCTTGGCGCCAGACGTAATGGAACGTAAACTGAATTTTCGAAAGTTACATAATAATGTATTTGTTGGACTCACAATTGCAACATAGATATTCTATTTTACGCACGTAATTACGTGTATTACGTACATCGTTTAAATAGTTTAAAATCAGTTATTGTTTACTAAGCACTTATTTTTCTAATCCAACTATTATGCCAGTGGTGCATCCATATAGCTGTGAATGTTACTTACGTTAGGAGATAATTTGTCATTGTTTTCATCGTCTGAGTACTGGAAATTTATGACGACAGGTTCCAAAATCTCGTTACGTGATATTTCTGTCAAAAAGTAGTTTTCTTGTAGTTGATCTGATGTATCAGGCATTTTCCCCAGTCGTTTTGTGTTCCTTGTCAATTTCTTCGTGAATAAGTCGTTCAACGTCAAAAAATACTTCTGTTTGCAACATAATTAGAGCCCACATTAACTCAATTGCATTGTTATGGCAATAGTAAGGGAGAATGTGGATCGTGCCTCATAGATCCAGTTGATACACCTTTTCATGGAAGAGTAACTGAACCCTCTGGAGTAAATATAGATTACGAAGTATTCATATACAAAGATATAATGTGACCAGACACGTTCTGCCAGATCAGCAGGAAGTGAGTTGTTTCTTCTCATCAAAATTAACAAACACCTTGTCTTATTCAAAGTATTTCTTTTATCACGTCATGTCATATGTTTACGTTTCAGTTCTGATTAATTTCAAATAAACGTATATGCATATATGCCAACGAATAGTGATACTCATTACAGTGCGTAATGATTGTTATAATACAATAGTACCTTATTTGTTTTTACGCTTATGTTAAATACATTACTCTCTCCTTCCTCATGGATCAGTTTTTGCAAAATGTGAATTTTTGTCTTAGCGCGAATAGTATTCATTAGAGATAGATTACTTTGGCACTCGTCACACACCACATAGGGAAAATGCAATACGACAACACCGCAGGACTCCGATTGGTTGCTCACCTAGTAGCGCTCTAGGAAAAACATCCCATTTGAAACATATAATAGTCAAATATTTCTTGCTAATGAATCCATACATGAAACAGAAGAATCACTTTGGATTATTTATAATTGACGCATGCCAGTTAACCTTTGAGAAAGTTAATAGTGTAAAAACCAATATCTAAAAAACGCCTAGTGTTACGGAAAGGATCGACATAAATGGCAAATTTCAAAGAGCTCTACTTTCTTTTATGCAGTGAAGCTTCTCCTTTATCTCATAAAAATATTCAATATGAAAAGTACTGAAACGTTCAGTTCAATATGAGGGATACTAATCACAGAAAATTAAAAATATACATCTTATTTGTCATATAAATTACTTCAAATATGTTTAATAAAAAACTGTTAGATCAATGGAGAAAATAACAAAACAATTCTAACATAAGTGATAGCTTTAAGAGAGCATTGGAAATGATTGAAAACTACATCCCTTGAATATGGTGAATTTAATACAAACATTGTGTACATCTGGATAATTATTTGTATCCTCCTTCCACATATGTGCGTGTTGTCATTTCTTTAAAATGAAGCTTTCCAGAGAGATGTTTAAAAGACATAAATTTGCGTTGAAGCTCTGCCTTAGTGGGCATAAGCTCACAGGAAGCTCTTAACTTTTTCATGGACGAAAGCGGTTTAAGTACTTCTAAGTGACGGTGTTACGTCTAATTATAAAATTTTGGCTAAAAGTTTAAAATGTTAATTATTACATAAAAAGGAGAACGTAAAATTTGCTTAGAAGACACAACCTCACTGCGTCGTGAACATCTGTATCAAAACTATAAATGAACACTTGTTTTTATCTTTTTTTAACAAATTCTAACCTTGCCATGAGCTCAAACTGCTGACATAAATGAGCAAGAAAACCTGAGAAAGACCTATAAACGGTTTTATTTCCTGTGGCCAGTTACATCCTTGATAACAGAGCTTCTGTTTGCTTTACCGTCATTATACAAATAGAAAAAGAGCTGAAATTTGTATTTCATCATCTACAGTGGACTTCCAGCTTCCAAAAAGGATGCGTTTATGTTAATGATAACGTAATTATACCGAAAACAGGAATTTTGAAGAACTGAAAGGTTGTCATTGGCTGAATAATGGCTGTGATACTGAAGCTCATTATAACATTTGGTCCACAACAAACCTATATTTGATGTGCAATTAATGTCTAGTGCAGTACCTACTGCGTTCCTTTACTCCCTCAGAAATACTTATTTAAACAGCATATATCTATGTGTTAAAATAAAATGCATTTCATGCATTTCTTTTGATTTTTCTTGTAAGGGACTATGGGACTGAAATTTCTATTTTTATTTCAATACTACAAATATCAAAATTTGCAAGCCAAATGGGTTTTATATTATAAGATACCACACCACGTTTTACTAATTTCTGATTATTAGTTTTGAAGGAAGTAATTTTTTATTTTAATTTAACTTCATTGCAATATTAAAGTTAATGCATGTTCATGAATAACCATGATATTGCAATAACTTGTTATTTTTATTTCTACTATGTGTGAAAACAACTTCAGTCTCTGTGTGGAGGAACAATAAATTACTTTTAGGTATCTTATGTTTTTATTTATATAGTATATTGAATTGAATTTGTAGTACTTTATGGCATTTAAACTTGTATTACAGTCAAAGTAATACTTAAATCTCATAACCCGAAACTGAAGTTGTGGACGTATGTGTGGAGCATAGGCTGAAAAGCAATAAGAGACATACCTCCAAAACTAATGCGATGGGAGGAGATTTTATATTAAAAATGTAAACTGGAGAAAAAATAATTTTTATAAACTTTTGCAGCAAGAAAAGTAATTGCACTGTCCTGCAGACTATTTACACTGTTCTGTACATTATTTACGCTGTCCTATACAATATTTACAATGTCATCTACACTCCATATACACTGGTATTCAAACTTTGCTGATAATTTTCACTAATGCATAGTCTGCTGTTTAAATTACTATTTACACTATGTACGGTCCTCAGTTTGCAGCAAGTTCTTGAAAACTTGCAAATTCCTGTGGCTTTTACAACATATAGTTTGAGTAACAATAGAAGGTTCATCTATGTCCATTTGCAAATGTGAAGATGAAATATTAGCATGTTGCTTTATATCCAACTGTACATTTGAAATCTAAATTTGCTCCCTATATTTGCTTTTACAACTAGCTGCACCAAATTTTATTGCAGCTTCCTTCTTTTCAGTATTTGTACTCACCAGCTTACGCCAACATGATGAAATAGCATGCATTATGCGCTTTCTATAGCTAGCAATAAGCTACACTACAGAAAAAGCAACTAAGTTGCATATACACTTATATCTTTATTTGAAACAAACTATAAACAAAAGAACTTTTCCCCATGGAAGTCGCCATTATACATTGAAGCAAATACAAGACTGAATCTACTAGCAATCGCTAAGTTTATTGCAAAACCACAGAATAATCACAGATATTATGAAGTGTTCTGTAATTTCTTAGGTGCGAAAAACAATCAGAGTGTGCTGACGGAATTATATATGACATTTATGTTTGTATACTTTCTGATTAAACACTTTGTACTGAGTACACAGTAATAGTTTACCAAATTGTCTCTTGATAACAGCACTCAACTCTGCCGCAAGATTTGAACGCAGATTTAGAGAGAAAGCTGCCGGAAACGATCAGAATTGACAAAAATAGGCCATCATGCTGGATAAGGAAGAAATAGGGCGTTTAAGTTTCCACACTCCGAAAACTTTAAACCTGGACTAGACCTTTAAAAATGGCGTAAATTAAAAACTCTTACCATAGTATAATAAAGGAAGGTTTGGATAATATGTACATGTATAAATAAAAAAATCGTAATTTTTTTTTTTTTTTAGATTTTTGGGTTATTTTTCAGTCCCAGGTCGCCGTAAGTTCTGTTTATCCTTACTGAATATTATATAACTTTGTGAAGCTGATAAACCATGAGATGACACAGACCAAAGCTTATTGCATATTTGAAATGTAAGATATATAAAATCATTTATTTGTAATGTTATTCGTTACTACATCATTATGTTTCTCCAAATTAACTCTGATGATAGCATCCATATGAATGCAACTAATACCTTCTCCGTCTTTTTTTAAATTTAATTTACGTCCTCCAACATTAAGTCATTTCGGACGGTGAATGAATTGGGTGAAATGATGCTCAGGGTCCATGGAGCTTAGAGTTACCTCACATTCTTCTTGAAGGATAAGGGAAAATCCCGAAAAAACCTTATCCAGGTAACCCTGACCGAGATTCGAACTTGGGACCTCTTGAACGTGAGGCAGACATGCTACATCTACGCTATCGAGGCGGACCCTATGTTGCATCAAAAATAATAAAAAGATGAAAATGTATACCGAATGAATTAAATTTATAGGGAATACAAATGGTTACGCAGGGAGGGCCTTTCCACTTCTGTCATTGGCATTTAGAACGTACTTCCCGAGACGGAAAAAGAATGGTAGAAGCCACGCGGGGCTTTACAACCAATAGTATGACAAGTATCAAACGTAATAAATGGTGCTAGTAACAAAATATTGAATTTTAATCCTACATTTGTCAGATTCGGGAAAACAGTTTATACCATATATAAGTATAGGTCTCGCATACGAAATTGAACTAGAGACCCTCCCAAAACGGTTTACACATTTACCATCTGAGCGTTCGCTTTGTATGATGCTAAAACCTAACAATTGTCGAACCTAAGTATGAAGTTAAAATGAAACTGTAGTCGAACCAGGGTATCAATGTAAGGAAAAACATCTTAAACTACAAACACGGTGGCCTGATAAATCGTTGCTTTACAATTCACTCACTTAAATATTTCTTTTTTACACTATTTGTTTGTTACGTTTTGTTAGTGGAGATTATATTTAATATTTTAGCAACTACATCAACTCTAGAAATAAAAAATAAGTGTTATTCGTAAAAACTCAATGTTGTTTTTCGGTGCTGCAAAGCAGTACAACACACTTCCATAAAAGGGTGTTTTGAAAATATCATGTTACTTTGACATATCTCTGCAAAGCATCAAATATATCCGGGAATATCCAGAGGGAAAATGTCAGTTTATTTAAATTTATGGATGACACAGAGAGAATCGGTGGCGTTTCCAGTGCCACCGGTGATAATGTTATTGAAAATCACGAAAGGATGAAACTCCAATAAGCGCATTGAGTTAAACCGAATATTCTGTCCTAAAGCAATTCACTGTGTAGTGCAAGGTTACGACCTGCCACATAATTTTATGTGTCCTTCATACTGATTTGGTAACAGAAGCATATGCATGACTTCGGAAAACTTTTCGCAACATATTTCGTTATCTCATTTTCGCTAACACTTATTAGGTTGCTCTAATATAAAATAAGTGTCGATATTTAAACAGAATTTCATGTTTAGAGGTCTCCTGATATCCTGCGCGCGCGTGTATGTATGTATGTGTGTGCGTGTGTATGCGTGTGTTCGGACTCATCCACATAACCACACGTTAATGCCAAAGGTTCGACTCCCATTAGTCCTGGAACCGTAGGACGAAGGACCCGGGCCTCCTTCTACCAGGGAGTTACAGAGCTGTCCCAAAATGGCGCCCGGCGTCTCCGTGAGGCTTCCCATAGAGCAAGACCTAGAGACTAAAACACCCCCCCCCATTTGGTCCTGTGGACTCAAGACGGGATGGAAGTGGATACGCCACTTACGCGCGCCAACTCCAAAATGGGAAGGCTACCGATATGACCTCGGTGGGGTCGCCTGGTGATCTAGCACACCTTCTACTAGCTGTGCAGGCTAGTACGCGGTAATATTGATGGCTTCCCTCAACCCCGTCCGAAGACGTATCCGATCTCCCACGTGTATCGGGAACCACGGCCCCCTCGAGTCCAACACTATCCGAACAACTCCAAATTAGGGAGGGGCTCAAATGTTCGGCCCGAGGTTCCTCTGGTGACGTCAGAGGTACCACGAGTGCTAAGGGTCCGCAGCGCCCGCACCACGGCAGCTGAAGGCGACGGATACCCTGCTCTACGAGGATCCCCAAAACTAGTCAAAACAAAAGGTATTCGTACACTACTAAATATTTAATGAAAATCGGTATTCTAAAGTTTATCTAAAGGCTGTAGCAAAATTTTCTGGAATAAAAAATGGCAGCCACAATAACATTTAATTTCTAAATTGAAACTAAACTAATTTATGAGAAAAACGTCACCGCAATGAAAATAAAGCTAATTTGCACATCTGAAGCACAAAAAATTAATATTAAACTCCAAAAATAATGCAAATTATTATAATACAGATGGTATTTAGTATTTCGTGAAGTAGCCTTTAGTTTTAATTATCGCATCTAAACTTATTGGTAGAGAATGTGCACATATTTTTTTTTTTTTAATTCTTGTGCCTGCTATCTGCTTCCAAACCTCAAGAGCCATTTTGGTGCTTCTGTGTTAGGAATATGATATGATATATATTTATTGTGCATATTCCAAAGTTTTACAATTTACAACTTTTGGCTACATTTATTTGTCGTTACCTTGTTGCTACCTTGGCTTGCATGACACCCTGGTGTTTTGCTCTGCCAGGTAGCTCTTAACCTCCATACCTCCTTGATTTCTTAATTAGCCCCTTTCTTCCTTCTTTTCTTCCTTTCTTGCATTTTCTACATTTCTGGTCCATTTTTCTTTCACTTTATGCGAGAGCTCGCCAATACTTCTTACCTTCTTATGCTCCCTGCCCGTTAACATTTTTATAGCTACTATCTGCTTCTCTACTTTCTCCCATTTTTTTCCCAAACCATTTTTCTCCATATTGTACCCTCCTCGCATTCTATTATATAGTGTTCTATGCTTCCTTTTCCCCCACACAATTCACAAATTCCCTTTCCCTAGCTCTTACCCCTCTTAGAAATATTATTCCTGTTCTCATCCCTGCTAATCCTTCCCTCTCTTCTCTATTGCAGCAATCTACATATGCTTCTCGTCCCCAATTTCTATTTATTTTCTTGTAAAATTGTAATGATTTCATATTTTCCAGGCTTCCCCACATTTCCTGTCTTCCTATATCTTCTATTTTCCATTTTACTAATATTCCCACATCGCTTGTATTCCTTTCCTCTAATCTCCATATACCTCCCATTTCTATTTTTGCCATAATCCTTCCTATCTCTGACCACCAACTATCTGAGTTCTCTTAATCTTTTTTGCTTCCTCATGCATAATGTTATAATTTCCGCTTCTTCTTTAAACAAACACCTATCCCAAAATTTTATTATTATTTACATTATTATTCCATTTCTTCTTGTCTTTCCTAATTCTACTAAAGCTACTTCCCTAGGTGGTGGCTTTGATAAGCCTAGTAGCTCTTTACAAAACCAGCTCTAGTTTTTGTCCACTGTTTTGTTTACCTCTGTGCCCCGCCTCCCAGATCTCCACTGCATACAACACTTTGGATTCAACTAGTGTTTCGTACATTCTTTCTAACCATTTGGTTATCATTTCTAGTTTATATTTGCATATTCTTATTCCTTTCATTGCGCCCTTCCTTTTACTTCAATTTTTCTCCAGTGTGCTCCCCACTTCCCATTGTTATTCAACCTTACTCCTAAGTATTCAAATTCATTGACTTCTTCTACCCTTTTGAAATTTAGTAGCCACTTTTCATCTCTTTTTATTTTAACTCTCTTCTTGAAGACCATAACTTTCGACTTATTTATCTTTATTTTTATTCCCCTCTCTTCACAAAATTTCTGGGTTTCATTTATTGCTTTCTGCAATCCTTCTATCAGTATAGATCCTAACATTAAATCATAATTGTTCCTGTTTTGGCGTTACCAGATGATATTTATCATATGCTCGTAGAAATAATATCTTTTGTGATAATATCGACATTGTCGACACCTGTTGCACTGACAGAATTACAAACAAGAACTGTCCTCCTTCATGATTTACTTGTGGAAATTACTTTTGGAGCAGGTGTACTTTAATGAGGTCCACTAAGGTTCTGCTACCAGTTGTATAAATACTAAAGTTTGGCATAGTAGAGCATAAAATTTAGTATGGTAGCTTTGTAACAGGTATAGTGTGCTGTAACATTCCTTGAAATGGTAGTTTCGGTGAACTTTTAACTTCTTTAAGATTAGTTTTGAATGTCTGGAGCTCTTTCCGTTCAGAAATTTCTCCAGCGCAATCTAGGTAACATCCCACCTTTAAACGGAGGATCGTTGCTTAGTCTTGAGCTATTTTCTGTTGAAATGATGCTCAAGATAACTAATTTGTGAATTTTGAATTGAGAATAAATCTTCTTATGAGCTATGTATATAATGAGTCCTACAGTGTGGTCTACGGAATATAGTACATTTTCATTTGGCAACCCTCTACGATGTAAAATTTCAAATCTTCTCGCGTCATTTAACTTGTCCAATCGACATACAGAAGTATAATTCATTCATAAAAGAGCCCGGAATAAACCAAAGGATGTGTACTAAGTGTGTTCTTGGGCAGCCCATTGCAGAGAACCCGCCCCGACACACATATTTAAAGTGGTCTGTCAATTCCGAGCTGTATGCAGCCATATTTAACATTTCTTCATTCTACACCGGCAGAGACATTGCCGTCAAAATGTGATTAGTTAGTGCAAGATTGGCCTAAAAACCATACAGACTATTTCAGTACCTATTACACTGGGGTGCCATTTTACAGAATTACTCTCACAATTCGGTAATATCCCATGGCCGGCTGGAACATGTAATCTTCCAGCCCTGCCACGTCGTGGCTGAGTGGTTAGGCCGCTCGACTCCTACCAAGGCGGCCCGGATTCAATCCCAGTGGACAGCAAAGTGAGATTTGTGATGGACAACACGCACTGGGGCGGGTTTTCTCCGGATTTCGCGTTTCTCCCACCATATCTTTCCAACGGTGCTCCATCTTCAACTCATGTATCATCTGTTTTACCACCTGCGGTACCACATGTACTAAAAGCGGGCGTTAAACACTGCACATTTCTTTTCATTTCTTCCCACCGTAACTTTTATCCCGTGGGGTTATCTTAAGACCAAAACGCTTTTCATGGCAACTCCACAACACTGAATAGCTGAAAGCCGCAATCCGGGAGGAGTTCAAGGCCATTCCTGAACAAATGATTGAGAATTTAATGAGTAAAGGCCGAAGGGGTGTGCGTTTTTTCATACGTATGCTGTACATGGACTGAACTGTTATTGCTTGGACATGTAAACAACTACAGGTTGGTACAGTCTAAGCATGATAACCACCTCACTGCGAGAGGAAACCAAACAGCCGCGTTATACTACGCCTTGTCCTTGCGTTTGCATATACATGAAAACCAATGCTTCACTAATTCATAGAGCCTTGTTTTCGACGTATGCACACCTGATGGTCGTGCTGTACGAGATGTGAGCGCACATCTCTCTGGAATTTAGTAATGAGCTTCTGCGAAAGTATTCTGCTATTTATCGCCAATGATGGAAGCCATTTGCCTGATGTACTTTTTAAGAAATAAGCTTGAGTTTGTACTTCTATGTAATGACAATGTGTTTAGAACAGTTATCTGTAAACTAGATTGTTGTAAATATACGATCCACCTCTTAATGTTATCTTAAAGTACTCGTTTTATAAAAATTATAGTCAGATATTGTTTTAATTAAAAAGCGTAGCAAATTTTTAAAGATATAAAATTGAATTTGTCTCCCATTTCTCCATATATTACGTAAAATTTCAAGATCAAGTGACCAATTTTATTTCGAAGCAAGAAATAGCGTTTAATGTAAATAGGTAATGAGAGTAGTAAGTAGTCTCAAGCCTAATTAAACAAAAATTTTTGGTAGCTTTTCTACCTGACGTACAAGAGGAATCTCGAAATGTCGGCCAGAGTGTTTTCGGGATAAGACATATGGAGTAAATGTTACTCTAAGAACTATGGACTCTAGATTATTTGAGCAGATTTTTCCCATTTTATTCTTCGCCCGATATGATAACGTTGGAGGACGTTGGTTAAACAACTTTGTTGTGGTCTTTAAAACTGGAGAAGGTAATAAGAAGAGAGCAGAGACAAAGCTGCGTAGGTTATTTAAATATGTTTAATGTAATTAATATATTTGGATTGGAGTAAAATATGTGTACTAACATTGGCAATAGGTACCTCAGTAATCCGTTTATTTAAGTCATATAAATGAAAAAGGCATTAGAAATCCAAAATGCTCATTATGTTAAGATGTTTAATTGCATTATGAGAAAAAATGAATATAAAATACTGTTAGCAATTTCTGTGATTACCCTGAAAACAAAATTTTCAAAAGCAAACAACGACGACATTACGAGAAGTACTATTTCCTGGCGAGCTACCATGGCATTTTATCTTAAAAGGTTTCCTTGAAGATCAGCGACATTTTCAGTTTCTTGTTGGAATTACATTTTTTATATCACTGCAGCATTTCTGTTTAAGAGAAAAGCTTTTCCCGCAATGAAACGCTTCCGCGTACAAAGCCCTTCTTGAGCTTTATGGATGTTTCAATTTCACTTTTGCCAATATTTTCTGCCATTTCATTACATTTCTATATCAAATTAATGTCAGACTGTAAGGTATTACTCAAATAGAGTGAAATGTATGAGCTCTTTTCTATGTTGGCTAAATCTCTATTACTTCTAAAGATGATAATGTCGATGATAAAGGATAATTATATCGACTAATGATTTACTCACTTTGAAATTTCTATATTACTAACAAGGTACGCAAACTAACGGCAGTATGTGCTATACATGGAATAATTTACACAACTTTTGAAATTAGCGAATATTTGACAAATGAAGCTTAAGTTCCACATGACTTTGTATGTATAGATGTATTTATAGGTCTCTTGTAATGCAATATAAAAACATTCTGGTACTGAAATAGCTCAAAGGAACAAAAGAAAATCAGAAAAAGAAAGAGAAAATAGTTCTACTGCACATTGTTTTCATGAACTAAATCATAAACCATTCTCACATTTAGCCTTTTCAGATTCCGTTTGAAATGAAACAAATTCAAACGAACAGTAGTGAAGGTCTCATTTTTATGTTACAACAACTTTACTTGAGATACAATACATAACTAAGACTTTGCTTTACTTATTGCAACCGCAGTGCCAGGCAGCGATTAGGAGGCGGTGAATTAATCGAAATCAGATAAATAAAAAAGAAGATAAATTAATAAAAATGCTCTGATAAACTAATATAAAAATTTAGTTATAATAATATGAAATTAGAATGGATAGAGTAATGATTAAAATAGCTGTTGACTTAAAGAATAAGAAGGGAAGAATATAATTTAATATAGCATGTATACTAGCATCCAGGCAAGGAAAAGCGGATACTCTTGTAAAAATCTGTAAATTTCGGAGAGACAAGAAGGGTGGACCGTTACCTTCTTTGTGCTAGTAAAAGTTTGTCTGAGAACTATAGTATACCTCCAGCCAGGAATGTGTTGGGAGAAAGAGCTTTCAAAATGCAGTTGGGCATGAATGCTAAAGAGATTTACTTTGCTGATTTGATGACGATGTATACCGTTACAAACAACTCAGGGTAGGCTTTCCCCAACTCAAGGTGGGCTGAACGTCAATGAGTTAGATAAGTTTTTCAAAGCAATGCGAAAGCTCAAAAGAAATGAGAAACCAATAGTAATGTTATATTTGAAAAGGGAGAGCTAGTTTGGTCATGTGATAAAGTTAGAGGGGGGGGCAGAATATGATTCGAACTGAATCTTGAAGTAAGAAAAATTTACTTAAATGGTGATACTATGACAGGAAACACGTGTTCATGCGCATTAAGAAGAGAAACAAAGATTCATAAGTCTGAAATGTAGGAAAGTTAGGAATAGCAATTATAGCATAAGTGGAAGCAGCTTTAGAAGTTTATTAGAGCAAAGTAGTCGCCGTAAAAAGAAGAAATAGAAACCGTGCGGAGAAAATTTTAAACAAGTAATCCAGGGTTTCAAGTAAAATTGAATTTATATTAGGAATTTTGCAAACAGGTGGTCACCGATCCAAGTCGATAACGAAACTTAGTAGGAATTAAACCAAATAATTCTGCAGCAAACAAAGTTATTAATACGACGCAGTAGCCAACAACCAAAAAAATCCGTTTCCTACAACCATTCAGCTGAGGATAAGAGAACTCATTGCTTCACATAGAGCCCAATCAATTTAACACTGGTATGCGGGTTTGCCGCATTAAATGATTATTAAATATGTTTATAATTTAATATTAAATATTATATTATGTGGATATGACTTTGAGGAGCCTAGAAAACAAAAAGTGCACATTTAATTCAATATCAAACATATCAAACGCCTAACGTTTTAATCACAGCTTTTAGAAGAGGTGTAAAAATGCCTGTTTTGTGTCCTTAAGAGGTTCCTGAGGTAAGTGTGTCATATGATCTCTACACAGCTTTCAATTTGTGAGTTCGCCAACGTTTCTCTTACCTCTCTTTTTCCAGTGGATATCAAACATGCATTAGCATTAACATCCACTGTTTGCTTTTACACTTGGGAACACTTATGTCTAACAACGTAAACAATATTCAAGAGTAAAAGTGCTTGTTTGCCTACAGATACTAGTCGGCCACAATATGATTACACTTCGAGGAGACCTCCTTTGTTTTTATTGACAATGCGAAACCTCATAAATACCAGTGAATGAAGGGGAATAGGTGGCAGGGCGATAATGGGAATTTACAATTGCCCTATTAAGAAAATACAACGTTTACAGGTCTCAGTTTCATAGAAAATGTAAGGTACGTCTTGTTTTACTTGAGACATGACCTTCTTTTCGTTACCTCTCCCTGTGACAAGGGAAGGGTGACAAATTTTGTATACATATTTTCACTGCTATCCACGACTGCCTAGTCACCGGCAGATACCTACTCCAACTGGCTTATTTACAAATATACTTTATATTGACACTGAAATGCGGTAATAATATAAATATGGTATCATAGCCGATATAGATAAACAAGGATTAGTTGAGACGGAAACCTAAGGCTATAAGCAAGGGAGGAAAGATAAAACTACATTAACTAAAGAATGTGTCCCATAAGCTAAACATGTGAGAAAAGGGCGAGGAAAAAGAGTCCCTTAAGGAATGTGAGGAAAAGTCAGAATATTTCTTCGCATGACCCGAGGGTCAATACCCGATAGGGACAATAAAACTGAACTTGATATAGGAGGGGTGAAAGACCAATGAGATTAAATATGAGAAAAACAGACCTCCAATAAAAATTGCTATGCATCACGTGACACGGGCGGAATAGTCATGACATAGGAAGGGGACGTGGATAGATAGTCCGCGGTCAGAAAGGACGCGAAGAGACCAGGAAAGGCGCAACACTTCACTTTGGGTCGTTTCGGGAGATGGCGGCGTAAAGTGACGAGACATTGCAGAGTAAAAATTACAATTAGATGCGGGAAAGTGAAACGTCGGCAACTTAATTAAAAGTCATGCCGACGTCGTGACGAGCAAGTGTGCTGGGGAGCAAGCTATGATATAAATGTTCTATAAATAAACTGGTATGAGAAGTCAAGGAAGCGTAGTGTATTTCCACTTAAACGCCGGACCCTTGGGACAGAGTACACTTATGGTCACTCGTACTTACAACCGAGAACAATCACGAGCATAATCGTTCCTTCCCCAATTGCATCCTACACCAATAGGATACTAATCTAAACGCCTTTTTCCTCAACTAGGATTACATTCACTGATTCCCGCCTCATAGGTCAAACAGTATGTAATAGACTCCATAGCTGAATTAAATGGACATACCGTACCATTGTCATGTGAATGTTAGCAAAGCAGATGTGACAAAACATAATGTGAAATTCAAAGAAGTGAGATATCCTGCAGTGCAACACTAAACGTCATTGCAGAAATTTGAAGGCTGTGAATATGTGATGCTGAGAATATGTGAAAGGATGTTGAAGAAATGTACTGGGAAGAAGACTTGATTAATTTATGATATGTTGGACAATTTCATCACATGTCTAGGTTAATGTGTCTGTGAATCGGACGATGACTTGATGATTGCATCCGATGACAATGGAGCGAGGCCGGAAACCTCCCTAACGGACGATATATCTATACTACCGCCCTCTACCAGTAATCCTTAAAACGCTACGGTTGAAAATACCAAACGGACAGTCTCAGTATATTTAAGTGGATTCAATCGGAACTTTAGGTTGTACAATTAGGCAGCCATGGGGTACCTACAACAGAGCAGACAATAGTTCCCTCCCTCCCTCTCTCTCTCTCTCTCTCTCTCTCTCTCTCTCTCTCTCTCTCTCTCTCTCTCTCTCTCTCTCTCTCTCTCTCTCTCTCTCTCTCTCTCTCTCTCTCTCTCTCTCTCTCTCTCTCTCTCTCTCTCTCTCTCTCTCTCTCTCTCTCTCTCTCTCTCTCTCTCTCTCTCTCTCTCTCTCTCTCTAATTCCTATGTTTCAAGATAAACCAGACAAACTGTAACTTGGAGCTCCGGAAGTTTTCTTTAGTTTACTGTAGTTTCAATGCCCCGTCCACTTGTTCCATAACGTTTTGGATTTTTTCAAACACTCGTATCGTGACCGCCTAGTTCCAATATATTTGTTAGTAATGAGCACTTGTGAATATAAAAACAGACACACATATCCGCATAACATGATAAACTTCTAAGTCATCTCTGTTTTATATAACCTTGCCCCGCTGACATGTACCACTCCGCGTGACTACCTTCCCCTTCACCCTAATTGGCTAATGCTTTCGCGCCATAGGCCATAGGCGGTGCCTTCCCGTCACATTTAAACCTGCAGTAAACGTCAAAATAATTGCCGGGAAGATAGATAAAATCATACTAATAAGAATATGAAGGCATGCAAAAATAATGAAGATTGTAATGAAACTGAACAAGTTGAAACTGAATTAATGAGCAATGAAACAAATACAAGTTTATAATGAAAGGCCTTCGGCTTTTTTCAACTGGAACCTTTGAAAACCAGCACACTTACCTGCACAAATGCCTTTCTTTCAGTCTTGTGTGTCACGACATCCTTGTCGTGTGTCCTTCATTCACCCAAGTCTGGTCAAGGTGGTCTATTTTGCGGTTTGTGTCCCGGTAGAGTCTGATTGTCCTTAAATAAGGTCTTCGCCACACTACAATATCGACCCTGGAGTGTGAAGTTTTCCTGTTGTCTTAATTTCATGTCTCGATTTTCTTACGCATCTAACACACCTTTAAGTTCAGAGCACAGCTGATCGACTTCTCTCACTGAAAAACACGAATTATTCTCTGTGAGTGCATTAAAAACATGCAAAACAATTACTTTTTCGCCGCTTTGTAAAGGTTTTCCCTTGCAATGTTTCAGCAAAAACTTCACGTAGACTCTACCATTATACATATAATAAGTACACGCGCAATAAACGATCAATAAAATAATTTAGCTGTCGCACTCGGCACAACACACCTTCGAATGGCGATATATGACTAATCCAGTTCAAAACAAGCTCAGTGATAAAAGTCATTGTGCTTGAGAGCAAAGGAAACTCCTCTTTACTTCGTTTAAGAATAAATATGCAATTCATATAAATCAACTCTGTTGCGTAATACGAGGCATGCTTCTTAAGTCAGTACCGTTTTGGAATTAAAAAAAAGACGTGCATTGGTATCGCAATAACTTTAGCTTTACATGAAAGCCTGTACCTTAATCTACTTTTCTACATAATTTCCGTGAATATTGAGCCACTTGTCATAAAGTGGCACCACTTTTGAGTACCCTCCTCATAAAGTTCTGCCGCCTGACGTGTTAACCACTGTATCACAACTGTTTAGACTTCGTTATCGTCTTGAAGACGCTGACCGCCCAGATGTTTCTTCAAGTGCAGGAACAAATGGTAGTCGTTGGGCGCCAGGTCAGGGCTGTATGGAGGATGATCTAGAGTTTCTCGTTGAAAAGATTTGATGGGATCTTTGGTCCGATTAGCCACATGTGGATGGGCATTATCATGCAGCAAGACCATACCCCTACTCAACTTGCCACGTCTTTTGTTCTGGATTGCACTGCGCAGATTGTTCAATGTCTCACAATAAGAAGCTGCATTGATTGTCTCATTACGAGGCAGAAACTCCACTAGCAATACTCCTTTTCTGTCCCAAAAGCTGTGCACAGGATTTTCCGGGCAGAAATTGTTTGCTTAAACTTCGCTTTTGTGGGTGATCCATCAAAATTTTCGAAAACCATCGTGACCAAAGTTTCCGGTAGTTCAAGTTCTCAGTCAAAATGCGATACAAAATAATACGAGAATATTGAGGAAAATAGTCGCACAATAATGAAATTGTAAACCATTTGTTTTCTTTATACTTTTCGTCCACTTTCTGCACCAAATCTTCAGTAACGACCGAAGGACGCCCACTCCGTTCTTCATCATGCAGATTTGTGCGGCCATCTTTAAATGCTCTTACCCATTTACTTACCATTCCATCACTCATAATGTTTTGTCCATAAGCTTCACAGATCTCACGATGAATATCGATCGGTTTTACGCCCTTAGCACTAAGAAATCGTATAACATCCCGTACTTCACAATCGGCGGGACTCACGATTGTCAGAGGCACCTTAAATATTCAGTTACCAACATATATAATGAAGAATCAGACTGTAATGGCGTCAGTGCCTAGACAAGAGGTGTAGGTAACCAGCGCGCATGCACGGAACGCCCACCGTTGCGCTGCGGTGGCGGAATCGCAAAATAGTACTGACTTAAAAACATGCCTCGTATGTTTGTTTCAAACAGCTACGAAAATATGAATTTGAGAATTCTCTTCCAATATATAAAGATATATCACCATGTTAAGTAACGAACTAATTTTTACTGCACAACAGTCTATACTACAACAGCAGCCAATGAGAGAAAAGTTCACGTGACCATTAAGAGATACGGGCAAGCTTATGTGAAACAAGGATTGGAAACATGCATTATAATTATTAAACTTTCGGAACTTGGTGTCGCAGAAACGTTTCTGTGACACTACTCCTTTTTGTACTATGTAACTAATATCCCATCTTAGCGTTATTGTTGCTATGCATCGTAAGCTTTCATTCCCGCACTAGTACGTTAGTAATTTCTCCATAGCAACACATATGCTCAATTCAAAAAGCACTAGTGCCGTAAGTAAAAACATTTATTTTGAAATATTTATTGCGACTTTACAATTTGTGTAACTATATTATTACACATACTGCAAAAATTAGTATGCAATACAAATGTGCTAAGCACCTAATGGATCTGGGAAACTGAAAAAACTACGCAAGCGCCCCTTTGTTTACAACCCTTTCGTCGTTTTTTAGAAAGTGCTTAATACATTAATGTCGCAATGCACTATAATGTGTTCTCCTGAAGCTGTAATAAGAATGGTGGGTCAGGGTATGAGCAATGAGGTGCTCTCAGGGTATGCGTGGATATGTATGAGTAAGGATGGTTCAAATTACACTGAAATGCCCGTTTCAAACTGATTTAATGACTGCTTCTTTTTATTCTCACATCAAACTCGAATTGCCGAACAAGGTTAACAATATATCACTGTTCAGAGTGACTAGGTGGAATGCTTATTACTCGATAATACCTAATTCGTTATGTTTGAACCGACAGATCTTCTCTCCGGTTCTGATTTGCCTTCGACCAGGACAGAAACGATAACAGCCTGAATCGGCTTTACGTCCTTACTTGGCACAGCTGCGCTTGGGTATGTAACTTTAATTTCTCGAAGCCCTTTATTCAACCAAATATCCTTTGTGACTATTTTGTTCATTGTGATTATTAGTCTCGGTCATGACATTACTGGGGGTCCAAAGAATACCCATTCAAACGGTATCAAGTGTCATTCATTTAGGATAGTTGTTAAGAAAACCTCTTTCTCTCGTGTCTTTTGTTACACAGCTCAACCAACTGCCCCTACACTTGCTGTAACAATGATCCAACATTCCTTTGAAATCCATTACTATTCTAAACTCATGGCACCCCATAATTTCGGTATCACTGCATAGAGGTAACTGCTCCTCTGTCTTTTATACGTGAAAATCTAGTTACATAAAATTCCCTAAGAATGAGTAGCATATAATGCGCTATTTAGAGAATATTTAAGCTAAGCAATTATTCTTCGTAATTAAAACTCATATGTACATCTTCATCAAAATCTTCACAGCAACTTATTTTAATACCGCGTTTTTATTTGGGGGGATGCTTAATTCCAAAAGTTTTCACCTAGTGACTTTAAAATTTGCCGTACGTGAATAAATACCGAAACTTCGTATTTAATTTTTCGCGGTCGATTTTTACACAAACACACACACACACACACACACACACACACACACACCCACGCACCCTCGTTGTGGTAACCTATAAGATTCTGATTAGCTTTATAACGTTATTTCCTAAAATAGCATTATGTACAGATGTATTTTTATATCTTGACAGATGAAGAGCTATGCACAGTGGTATCTGGACGATTCCACCTCAGAATGGTTGCAACTGGAAGAGAGGGCGGGTCAGTTGTGTATCAGTTGCGAGCGAGTAAACACGTGCAGAGCTACTTGGTAATACTACAGCTTGTTTTAAAACGTGCGTGTCTCCTGGTTCCACCTGGTTCCAAGAGAGCATTTGGAAATGGCGCCTCCTTGCAGCACATTAGGAAATATGGTCCTACATTTAAAAACACTAGAAATAATAACCAATATCTATAGATTTATAAAAAAAGGGAACATTGTCTGGGTCTGCTATGAAAATCTGGGAAAGGGCATCTGAGGCAACAGTTGTGTCTGAAAGCAGTTTAGGTTTGTTATTAAGGAAACAAAAGCCATTGGTCCTAGTGCAACAACGTCCTTCTCTATGCCCAGAAAACAAAGATTAAGAACATGCAAAAAATCTAATTTGGATGTTTTAATTCAGAAGTAGCTAGGGGAAATATGAATAATTTTAAAGCACAGATAAACAAAGGCCAACTCCCAAGAAAGTGCTTATGAAGCTTCAAAATTCTACTGACTTCCAAGGCAGTGGAAAAAAAGAACACTAAGCGTGGCAAACAAATTTTAATCCAACATCGTACCATACGAGCAAAAAAGGCTTAAGTATTTACGAAATATTTGGAGATATCGAAATGAAGTTTATATAATTCATGTGGATGAAACTTATATCAATTCAGCACACACTAGTCCATTTGCCTGGAGTGACATTCGTAACAGGGTCTCTGCAGCGATGTTGAAAGGCCGACATTTGGTTATCATACATGCTGGAGGAGAACAGCGCTTTGTTCCAAATGCCCATGTACTATTTAAGATCCAACAAAAGCGCGGAGATTACTACCATAGTAAGAATTATAATTTAGTTTATAAGCGTGTGTTCTTTTCTTTTTTTTTTTTTTTTAATTTTACGTCCTCCAACTTTAAGTAATATCGGACGATGAATGGAATGGGTGAAATGATGCTCAAATGAGTCCGAGGTTCATAGAGCTTAGATTTACCCAACATTTGTCTTTCTGGATAAGGAAAATCCCCGGAAAGAAAACCTTATCAAGGTAACTCGCCGTCACCGAGATTCCAACTAGGGATCTGGAACGTGAAGCAGACATTCTACCACCACGCTACCGAGGCGGGCAAGTTTATTAGCGTGTGACGCATTGTGGTGTTAGGTGCACTATCCCCACTACAGCTGTTACTCATCCCTACCGCGCAGGATCCCTGTTAATGTAAAATATTACATCTGTACTTCTTTTTTTTAGGCCACGCCGTGGCTCAGTGGTTAGACCGCTTGGCTCTTACCAAGGCGGCCCGGGTTCAATCCCAGGCGACCGCAAAATGAGATTTGTGGTGGACAAAACGGCGTTGGGCGGGTTTTCTCCGGGACCTCCGGTTTCCCCCGCCATCTCATTCCACCGGTGCTCCATCTTTATCTCATGCATCATCAGTGTCACCGCCTGCGGTGCCATATGTAGTAAAAGCGGGCGTTAAACACTACACATTTCTGTACTTCTTTACCGCATAAGGCAAACCTCCTTTGGTAAGAAGTGGAAGAGACAAGGAACCTGCTATGGTGGCGAAAACGTCATACCAATCACAAGTGGACTCGCTGCCGTGCCCTCTCCGACTGGCTGCACATTTGTTTTCCCAGCTTGGGCTACGTACGTTGCATATTTGATGACTCGGGGGACAAAACTATTTCGGTACCTCTAAAATAACACATTACCCGTAGCTCATATTAAACTCAATTGATACAGGGTTTTATAATAATTTGCATGCGTCACATACATCAAGTTTAGAAATAAATTCAGCGTAAATTCCGGAGCATCTGTATGACATGCTTCCGAATACGTGGAACAAAAGAGGACATTCATATACACATAATATTTCCAGACTTTATTCATGGTTATTTGAAATTAAATTTCCCAGAGGCATTCCGAGCTGAGAATGAAAACGTAGAAGTAGTGATAAATATCACCATGAATAATAGAAAATGAACGAAGGGGTCGGAGGTCAATGTGAGTTTTGGATTAAACGGGTTAAATTTATGCTACAGTAGTAGTGAAATGTATTATCCTAATTAAGTGTTCCTCTCCCTAAAAGATGCACTAAAGTTTTAGACAAATTCCTCTTCTCTGTTACCTGTTCCCGAATAAAATTAGATTATACTTCTCAAAATAATATGTACCCTTCCGAATTGTTTTTAAGAACTTCTATATATACTTGATGTTTCATTCACTTTCTTGACCCATTCTTCTGCCAACTATTCTCACGGAATACTATTCCTATCCGCTTCTGCTACTAGAGATAAGCTTGAAATTGGTAGAATATATTAATAGGTATATATCAAATAGGTATAGGTAAGTATTTAAACATTCAAACGGATTACAAAGGATATCTAAAAATTTGTTAACATCACAAAACGTTTTGTATCCCAGCTATAGGGTGTGCGGATTGCCGATATAGGACCGGTACCAACTAAGCATTGTGATGCATCTTAAGGAATGCAATAGATAGAAGATACCGGTGTACGAAAACCAACTTACCGGCTTGGGGTGCTTAGATGCTGACCATATTTCCTCCCCATATCGATTGGATGATCGCCCACCTCTACATGCGTAAGTGTATGAGAGGTCCACAGTCGGGTTGGGTCCACAACTAAACCGGGCTCTACGCCATGATGATGATACCGATGATGATTATTGTTATCATCATTATCATTATCGTTGTCGTTAATGCATTGCTTTATAAAAAAAGGATTGCGAAGGTACTTTTCATTCAAGTACATATTATCGTATCTGAGAACTTAGACACTAAACCTTCTCTGAGGCATTAAATTCAATTTGAAAGTCACAATCTCGTCTATAAACAGCCAGAATTTTTTTTCCACCAATCAGAAGCCTCAGAGGATAGGATAGTCATACTGATGGGATTGGGCTCTGCAACCAGTCTTGATCTATTATTAATTAAGAAGAATTATCAATGCAATAAAAGTGAGATACACTTCATATACAAGTATGAGTATCTGGCATGCTTGATTTATAAGAGTACTCACTCAACGGTTTGATGTTCACCTTTCCTCCAAAAGAGTTTCTACCCTAAATTCGGGTCATCTTCAGTGAAGTCTGCTCCAACTGCTGAGTAGTTCACTGAACTTTACTGAAGATGACCCGAATTTACGTTCGAAAAGTTTTGGAGGAAAGTGAACATGAAACCGTTGGGTGAGTATTCTTATAAATCAAGCATGCCCGCTACTCAATACTTATATATTATATATTGATCTATTATGCCTATTCCGCCAGTGGAGCGTCCCTGGGAGGTAGGATGAGGCGAGAGGAGAGGGTGGCCTAAAGGAGTCACGACAGTACAGAGGGCACGTTCCCCACTGTTTACCAGTTGGAAACTCCCCGACAGGCCAGTAGAGCCTGCATCCCACCCACCGTGCACCTGATCGGGGACCATTAAATCCGGAGACTGTCCTACTGTAGAAGAAAGTGTTTACATCGAGCATATCATACTGCCATGCGGCACCGAGACCCCTGCCGACATTTCTCCTCTGATAGAGACCACCAGATGAGATACGATGCGAAACGATCATAGGGATAAAATGGAGGGATGTAATTGACATACCCACCTTGTAACGTGGGAAAACACTTTAAAAATGGTAGGCCAGCCACGGGAATCCAGACTGAATCTCCCGAAACCGCCTAACCGCTCGGTAACCTAAGACTGTTCCGTTAAAGTATCTCTGTTTCTTTTTCTGCCTCCTGCATGCTTACAACAGGATCGTTCTTCTTTGAGACAGACTATCGTTTGTATAACTCTGCCAAGCGGAGCTCAGAATGTGAGTAGGTGCCTACATCGAAAGAGACGAAGCACAAAATATAGTTCCAGAGAAAGCTGATTCACTGAAGCTACTAAATTCAAATGTCATATGCAAAATTTATATCTGTTGGAAGCTTTCTTTGTGTAACATATGTGACACATAAATTATTTGCAGCCGGTTGAACATATGGTTCTTGTCGTTCGTTTGTTCATTGTGACTAAAATTCGAAGACAATTACGTACTCTTTTCTATATGTTTATATGCAGCATCTAACATCTGAAGCCATTCTAGCATTTAGAGTTTCACTCATTGTAACTAATGTCATATAGCGGGTTCATTGACCTTTGTTACAATGTTTAGCACACTCAACCTTATACATTTACGACATAGAATGCATAATTACTCATACAACCTTATGAACAGCATACGGAATAATCTAGCCCATCAATTGAGACACCTCTGAACTTAAAAGTTAGCAGCTAATTCTCAGACTACACAACACTGATTTCCTCAATACATGGAAGCAGTAATATTACAGCAGAGTAAATGGATACGAAAAAAGTCATAAGCTCTGCTTTTCCTAGAAGTGATTATTTAATATGACTTTGGAATCGAATGAACCTTTATTGGATGACAGAAAGCTGTCTTTAATTTGTTACTCTCTACTTTAAAAATAACTATCTGGGGAAAAATGAGAGGAAAAAGTACTACGTCTGTCTTTGAATAACGTAATTAAAATTATAAAGTGGCGCTCCATCTTGTCGAAACCATGATGTCACAGGTTTCATTACCGCCACATTTTTTTTAATAATAGCAACCGATCTTCTGAAAGAATTGATGATACTAAGATCACGCACACACAGTGAGGGTTATTAATACTACAGTAATGCTTATTGTGACGGTTCACAGTTCTGTTATTGTGAAACGTGGCTTCGTAGCTAAAGAGCATATTGCTTAAGAATCCATGTAAAGTTCAATGGACTTTAACAATATCCATTTTTAAAATGCTACTTGACCTTGGTGGTCACGTTAGTGGAACACCTGGTATGGCTCTCGGTGATAGAAATACAAATATTTCCTGCAGTCAATTTCAGCACTGAAGGCAGGTTAGTGTAAGTATTCCGTGCTGTGGCTGTATTTCTGATATTCTGATTGTTTTCAATAATGCATTATGTACCATTTTTTCATTATCACCAAAAGCCACTGGAGTATCCCAAGCAGGAGGCGCTTTTTTGTTTGGAGATGTGTTTCAACTCTTGGAAACGTATCCGTGTTTGACCTTCCTGTCAACAGCTCATGATAAAGTGCTATTGCCACAACTGCATTAGATCTTGCTTCACAAAAAGCATGTACGACGACACTAGATAGGTGAGTGCGTCATCTTTAGCGATTCCCTAAGTGCACTTCGGAGCCTTCGGCAGCTGTACAGCTACCATCCCATTGTACAGCGCATCCAGGACGCCCTCCACGTTTTACACACCTCTGATGATAGCGTGGTGTGTGCCTGGATTCCTGGGCACGTTGACTTATCAGGGAAAGAACAGGTGGATTCGGCGTCTAAGTCGGCAACCATTCAGTCCAAGGTCACCATACCGTTCGTCTCTTCGGAGGACTTCCGTCTTGTGATGCAGCGAGCTGTGCTGTCCTGGCGCGCAGAATGGTCCGCTCTGCGCGGAAATAAGCTCCGCTCGGTGAAGCCTGATCCAGTATGTTGGGTAACCTCCTGCCGTCCATCCCGTCGAGAAGAGCAATTGTTGCGCATTGTTCACTGCTTTTTTACGCATAACCATCGTTTTAAGAAGGACCCTGCTCCAGTTTGCACGTTTTGCGGAGATGCCCTCTTGGTCCGGCATGTTTTGATACACGGTTTTAGCTTGGCTCGTCTTCACCGGTCCTTCCAGCTTGGCAGAGGTATTGGCGGACGACCAAAAAGCGGTGGCCAAAGCTTTTAAGTTCCTTTTAACTCTCAATTTTAGAATTTAGCTTTTAACCTTTTACCCGTTTTATCTGTTTTATGCTTTTAAGTTTGTTTTAGTTTTGACGCATGAGCTGTGTTTGTTTTATTTAGTATAAACGCAACTTAGTTCTTTTAATCTACTTTTAGCATGATAAGCATTTTAGGGGCGCTGATGACAGCGCTCTTGAGCGCCCTACACCACAATCATTCATTCATTCATTCATTCATTCATTCACAGAAAGCAATATATACCCATTTGTTCTTAGTTTGAATTCATTCCTGGTATGCATTAGTAATAACGGCAAAGAACAGAGGTTAACTGCTTGACATTTTACATTTTGAGTTAGTTAGTTGCTAACACTCCCCACATGGCAACCTTGGCCTTCGGGGTAACCTCACCCCACCAAGTGATGACCGGACCCATTTCTCAGGTGGAGGCACCCAGAGGGCGGTGTCCATTACCTCCGATGATAGGGTGATAGTGAAGATGGCGGTGAGGTGAGAGGACCTACAGTTTTTACCGTGGACTCCGAACCACGTTGGGCATAGGGGATACTTCACGTGTGCTAGACAGAGGTGAAGGCGTGGATAGGGCCGACTTAAAATCGCCAACCCCAGAGCCGGGAATCGAACTCGGGACCCTTAGAACGGGAGCCGCGAACGAAACCACCGCGCTACCCCGGCGCCCTTTTACATTTTGATATATATGTGAAATATGGTTGAATTGGTGAAGTTTATTACCAATATTAGAAAGGTGCTTTAGACTATGAATTTATTTCCATATACCTGCCTACGATAAAAATGTATTTAATATTCTCATCTGCCTAATGCAATTTAACATTTTGATAGAATTATGATACCAATTGATCCAGGGAAATAAAGTGAAATTTAACAACATTATAGTGAAATTAAATTAATAACTCCAGTGCCAATTGAGGTACATATGCAGGAACTAGTGCTCGGTTTGTAACTTATTATATTATTTTCAGTTGTACCAGTCCAGTTAGTCACTTCTTCCGTATTTTGCTTCCGTTGAACTTCACCTCTCAGAGAGAGATAGACAGCGCACGACCAGGCGGGGAACAATAGACATAGAGTGAAAGTTGTTTTTGTTTTGTTAACCTCCTTCAGCGTAAGCCACATCGAACGATGAATAAAATGTGTGAACTGATGCTTTAACAGGTTTCCCTAGAGCAAAATGTTACCATGCATTTTAATAATTACGAATATCTGTAAAGAAAAAGAACAGAAAAAAAAAGCCATATTCAGAAAACTCACATTTACCTAGATTCGAATTCGGGACCCTTTGAATGTGAGGTACAAACGCTAAAATCACCTACAGAAGTGGGCATAGAGCGATATTTGCGATATACCTGAAGGGCCTTGAGAGAACTCTACACTATAATACGAGGCGTGTCCGTAAAATAAGGTGTCCAAGGCGCTGTAGCCGTAAGGAACGCTATTACGCGAGATCCGCCAACACTGGCGTGTAGTTTAGTCTTACCCCTTCAAGTCCCAACCACAACGAACCCGTTGCAACCATTAGTCTTGGCTGGGCAGCCGTTTGCGGTGAAGCTTCCTATCACTTCCACCGCCAAGTGCGAGTTGCGTGCAGTGGAGTGCCAAGGGGAATATCCCCACTGAAATTCATCGTCAGTTATACGAAGTCTATGCGTCACAGTGTATGGACGTCAAAAACATGCGAAGGTGGTTCAGAGAGTTCAAATACAAATGTACAGACGTTCATGACGAACAGCATTCTGGCCGGCCATCGGTTTCAGCCGAAAAAATTGCAAAAGTGGAGAAAAAATGCTTAAAGATCGGCGCGAGACAATTTGCGAGCTGTGCGAACTTATCCCTGCAGTCAGTAAGACTACGATTGACAAAATTCTGACCGAAAATTTGCATTATCGCACGGCGTGTGCGAGGTGGATCCCCAAAATACTCACCGAAGATCTCCTAGCTCAGTTCGGATGGGACATCCTCACCCATCTCCCCTACAGTCCAGACTTAGCACTTTGTAATTATTATCTGTTTCCTGAGTTGAAGTCACACCTGGCTGGAACACATTTCCAGACGGACGATAATTTGAAAAACGAGGATGAGCGCTACCTGTGCAGTTTGGCGGGAGAATGCTATGACAAGGCTATACCGCAACTGCCACATCGCATGCAAAAGTGCATCGATTGCAATGGTTATTACGTTGAAAATAGCTTTAAGTTCCGCCTTTCCATGAATGTAACATTCATTGACAATAAACACGTTTTCTATATTCAATAAAATTGGAGATATTATTTTAAGGACACACCTTGCATAATATAATTCATTAGTGTAATTCTTTTAAATGTTTGTTGTTTTATATTCCACATAATGTTTCCAAAGTGTTACTTTATTATACAAGCTAGTAAGCGCCGGAGTTAATCCAAAATGGAACTAACAATATGTTTGATACTGTGTACAACCCCATTTTGAATATAAGCCTGTCTTTAATCGGTCTTAACAATCTTTTTATCTTAGCATTGATTCGCGGTTTGGTGTTAACTCATTTTGAAGATGTATCCACTATGATCGGCGTTCGTTCAAGATGGGATTACGGAGGAGTGCTTGCGAATGTATCTGTAAAAATACGTACTATTCGATCACGATATGAGTGTGTTCGGTTAGAACAGCAACTAAACAACCAAAGTAAGAGTGGAGGAACATCATATATGTAGTAGAGTAAAGCGAAAATTTTCGGTTCTTGGTTGCATTTTCTGGTTAGAACTAGATTCTTGTTATTGAGTATTCGCAAGCTTTCACGGTCGGAGTCAGAATTAACAAAAGTTTCTTCCGGACTTAGAAGCCGTGGTCTGCTGAAGTTTAAAAAGCTCATAAGAGTCGTCCAAACCTGCGGTGGACATAATTGGTGAAGTGCTCTAAGTCTTCTTGGCGAAGATTTAGGCACAACTGGGTCACCGTCCTTTCGTCCGTTATGCTGGTACTCGTAATAAAGCCTGAAAGCTTTTGCTGCGTGTCTGTCCGCTGGAGGGTTTTACTGCAGGTAGGGTTCTCTTTAGGAATTTGTATAACAGCATTGGCTATTAGGTTGAATTTTGTTGTGAGGTAATACTTGTTCCCCGGTGTGTGAGAAAAGAATGCAAAATTTTATGTACCTTGGTATTTTGTTTCGTAAATTTTAATTTGGGTTGAAATATTGATGCCAAACTCGCTGGAGGTGTCGTATTTATATGCGGGCTACTCTTAGGCACTTGGCTCGGCCTGAGCGGAGGCTGTGAACTCCGTGGCTGGTGTTTCTCCGCTCTGAACATCCAAGGATAGGAGAAGTACACCAGAGGTGGAAATCCCTGGTAAGACGACTCCTAAGAGCACGCCGCAAAGAGGCCTGGGGAAAACATGTTAAGGCAAAGTAATCTCCGGGAGAGAAAACCGTGGCGAATATCCGTAACCTGCGGAAAGACCTAACAGTACACCATCACCTCTTGCATAGCCCTAAAGGACGACTAGTCAGTGAGTCGAAGGACAGAGCATATGCGCTTAGCCGACTATCTGGAGCCCCAGTTCAAACTCAGGGTTGAGGCAATGAACGATGACCATGCTGGCCTCGTGGAATGAGTGGTGGAGGACTTCCTTGAAGCCCCGCCCACAGACTACGAGTAGTTTCATATCCCTATAGTAACCCCTAGAGAGTTAGTCACAACGCTTACCTCCCTAAAAGTAACAAAGACCCTTGGTAGGGCCGTGTAACAGTGGAAATGCTCAAGGACCTTCTCCTCAGCGCCGTAAAACACTTGAACAGCATTTATAACGTCTGCCTGTTTATGCACCACAATCTGTGATCAAAGAGGAAATGCAAAGCAGGCGCAAAAGTATTATATAGGCTTGCTTCCGATAGTCCTCAGCTTTTGTAAGCTTCAAATATATTAATGAATAATTCATAACTCTTACATCCGGTTTTACCCCTAAGTATAAGTAAAATACTTAGCAATATGTTCAGTTAACAGCAATATTTCATTTCAGTAGCAAATGTTATAGAATTGCACATCACAATTTCAAACGTGTTATGCCCCTTCCTTCCGCATTTGTTAGACCAGATTACTAATAAAACTGATAACTGTTTCCTTTGTTTCCCTAGCTTCTATTTTGCTTTTTATTTGTGTTGTTTCTTTCATCTATCTGCAGCTGAAGTATTCAGTTAGAAAGCAAACACAACGGAAGTGGTATTAGCCGAGAGGCCAAAGGCAGAAACAATAAACATCAGCTTGATTAATGCGCTTTCCGCTTACTAAACAAACACAGAGAAAATCACCCAGAGAACGCTCGAAATGCATGTAAATCAGCAGCGGATCGCGTAACTTTCACTTGTGGTGACTGAATTTGCTTGTAATTTCATGTGCATGTTCTCCTTCTGAGAAATTAAGGTAGAAGAAAAGGGAAGAATGCCTTAATTTTTTCATACTATGTGGACCAGGGTTTGTAATCTGCATATAGCTTTATAATATTATAATTAGGTACTTCTTAAGTTCAGTATAGCAGTACAAATAGTATATGGTTATGGTTATAGTTATACTTGTATAAGATTTTAATGTTGTAATGATTTCAAATATACCTGAACGTATGTAGGATGAGTTAGGAAAACAATCTTCCAGCATAATTTTGAGGTTGAATTTCAACATTGTTTTGCTTGTAGCTTAATGTTATGCAATTAGAAGATATTAAAGTTGAAAGAAAGGGAAGGGGAAGGGGCAAGGGAGGAGGAGGGGAGGAGGAAGGTTTCTTTTCTGTAACTTGCGTCCAACGTTAAATGGAATGATGAATGGAATGGGTTAAATGATGCGATCACGAGCCTTTGTAGTAAAACCGAATGTGCGTCTTGAAACAAGAACACAAGCAGTATCCGTATCCCGACTGACGAGCCAAAGCTACAAGAAGTAAACTCCACCCATGGCCAAGGCCATCGGCGAAGGGCAGCGAATGTTGCTCTGTTTTCGCAGAACAGGATTATATGTTCGTAATTTTCTGGCGGATATTTTGTTTTAATTGTTACAGGGGGTGTGGATTAGTCTTGTACAGTTTAAGTTTCCCCAGAGACAGAAATCAGGTGAATAGGTCTGGGGACCGAGGAGGTCACAAATCTCTGTGAATAGTTCTGTTTTCAATTGTTCTCATCAAAAGATTGGCTGTATAAGAAGTTGCAAATTCTTGTTGAAAAGAAAAATTACATTGTATTCAGGTAGTTCTTTTAAAAATGTTGGGGAGGTTGTATTCACGTATGTAAGTGCATCAACTGTTCATTCGACAAAAATGGGCCTAATACTTTTTCTCCGGTAACGGGCCAGTACTTCTCAAAATGAACCACGGCAAATGATATATTTTAAAGAGGTGTCAAACATGCATGGATAACGACGGTGGCCAGAATCAACATATCCTTTAATAACATGGGTAAGTAAAACCTTTCTAAGTAGTTTTAAAAGTGTTAGTGCGGTTTCACCTGCGCCTTTTTGTGATAGCGGCAGATGACAACAGGCGTCGAGGGCGCGGACCCATCAAAACGCCGCTCAGCGGGATAGGATGTTTATGGTTCACTCCGTGCATATATGCCCAAGAGCCAGTTTTGCCGTGAGTGGCATAACACGAGGTTGTCTTTTCGCTGTCTAACCGGCTGGTAGTGGGAGCCGTATTGTTTGTCTTGTAGTGTCTACAGTTCAGCGCGTCGGTTCGTACGACAGTTTCGTTGAATTTTCTTCTTTCATACCTATTGTTTTTGAGTCGTAAAGATAGTCATGGCAGTTTATAAACGTGCGAATACGTTGAAAATTCAATCTGAATCAAAGACAAGTAAACTTACGGATTTACAAATCCACTAGTGAATTGTTAACTTCCTGGGGCTACCAGCGGATCCAGTTGATACGCCTCAACTCCACGCCAGAGAACGCGTTATGCATGTAAATGTGATATCGGCGGTACTATACGATAATCTGCTATCCCGTTATCAAGGTGAGCAGAATGTTACCCACGCCCCTGGAGAAGTCGTTAAGGACGCGTTACACCGTACGATTAGCAAACAGTGAATGAATTTAATCTGCCTCGGAGGTTTTCTTTGCTGTGTTGTCCCTGCAACTGAGCCAATACGGTACAATGCATGACATAGAAAAAGAGCAATGGAGATCTCAGTTTCTTCTCGCATCTAACAGCGGCTTACTTGTGGAAAGTTGGGGCTAAAACGTAACATACCGTTCATTTTGTTTATCGATACATATTTGGTTACAATCAGTTACATCTTTCAACCTCAAGCTTATTATCTGTGTCATGCCCCTACACACCTGAAGGCAGATAGCCCCATTGTGCCACGGGGCTAGCCATAAATCCAAAGAATCTTCCAGTGACCTCCAGTACGGTGGCAGGTAATAGCACTTATGCTGATGCTGTCATAAGAGAGCAATCATCGTGTTCGACGATTACCTCCACAGACAAACGGCAGCCGGAAGCCCTTGTACAATAAGCCTAGATAGATACAAAGAATGCGGTGGAGTCCGAGAATGCAGAGGTAGCCAAGTATACCACCCCGGTATTTGAGACTCATGATATAACAGGAATGTCTACTGTTACAGCTCCATCTAAGGTTCCTCGGGATGGATGCATGGAGGTGGTTTAGTGATATGTAGGCAGAGTTGTCTACTACTGAAATAGATGAAGGCAGAAGTTTGGCATTGCTTCGTCGGGTCATGATCCTCGGTTAAGCAGTCAAAATAAGATAACAACCCTAGGACGTACAACACCTGATAGGTAGTCCTCCGGTCCTAACAAAGTGAAAGAGACAGACTCAGGCAAGCCTATGGCAGTGGATGATAAAGATTAATATTGCAGTATCAAATATGATTCATAACAAGGTAGTGTTTGCAGATTCTTATATGATATTACAGTGCCAGCCAGGTCTTCTGAATCCTGACATCATTGACAATATTCATTTTGTGCACTGAATGCCGGTAGGTGTTCAAATCTGGACTTCGCTTAGAGTTAACAAGTTGCGACAGGTGGTCAAACAGCAACTTTTAAGGGACTTCTTGATAAATAACAACATAAATACTTACCTTTGCAGGAGATGAATATTGGTAGTATGCACTTCCTATATTGCTTCCAGTACGAGAAAAAGCTCGCTCCGGAAGGTACCGGTACGAGCGATTGTGTATCGCCAAGGTTTACAACTACACAATTATGGGCACAAACCGTCTTGTGGAGTCATTTCAGCAGTTCATGAGGGCATGGATTTGGTGAGCATTTACGCTCCTGCGGGCAATTACAAACGACCTCAACGATAAAATCTTTCTAGGCAAGGCATCTTGACCCAAGCGTACCTCTCCTTCTCGTTGGTGATTTTAATTGTCCTTTAGCGGGAAAAGATCAATGAGGTGTCCTTACTGTCTAGTACTTTGCAAGAGCTGGTAAAACAAATGCATCCAACAAATACCTGGGAACATAGGCACGGATCCCCAGTAAAGGTTTCCTTCGTGAGAGGACCTTCAGTCCTGCGCCGTGGCTTAGCGTGCTAATTCAGCATGCTTTGGTCTCTGGTCACAGAAAGTGGCTCAGGTTCGATCCTACACATAGGATGCGGATTTTGAGAAACGGACACAGGGCAGGTGCCCGCTCAGCATCGTGAGAAAAGTGAGGAGCTTGCAATAAGTAAGCGGTCCTGGTCACGAAAACCAACGTTCCGGCTACGGCATGCCGAGATATTCACCACATCTCCTCCCCGTAACGGTTGTATAATCACCCACCGCTGCCGTGCGTAATTGGGCGTGAAGCCGGCAGTGGACTTCGTAAGCCTTGGCCCTCTTAGGGCTGTCCCGTCAGGATTTATTTATTGAGAGGATTATCAGCTTTGCAACTGTACCGCGCGTATGTTAAGGCTGAAATCTTAACCCGCATCATCGCAGGGAAATAATGTTGGGGGCATTTAGTGACGCTAACGTTCTGATACATGCGCTTGAAAGTACGGTAGTGATCGGCAGTACAGGTAGAGGCTCCTGGAAACTTAAGTGCTAGTTGCTTACGGATAAGGAGCTGATAACTGACTTAAAGGTGTGCTGGTCATGATTGCGCGAAACTTCTTTTGGGCTACTACCTGCCGTGGAGCTCTGGCTAAAACCATGTAATCTTACTTCCCAGGCCTCCATGAGCTGCATGTACGCCAACACAAAGTACGTTTAACATCTAGTGCGGGAGATCAAATAACATATGAAAGCTCGAAAAACACAACAGCTACAGGGCATTTGCCAAAATACGGTAACAGGAACTGTAGCATGCGGAGCAGCCGATCTCTCTTCATTTGGCGAAGGAAAGTAAAATAAATGGTCGCCAGAAGCTAATCACACAACTACAGATAGATTGACGGAAGGCTTTCACACCATCATAAGCTATGACGTCTAATTGCTCCTATTTCCCCAGAATAATCAGAGTGACCTCGTGGATATTGTATTACAACGTATGCACATGTGTTATTGGAGCCACTGTCATAGGTCCTAGCTGCAGCTGACATTTTACGTATTTCAAAAATAAGTGCAAAATTTTAAATTAAAATAAAAATGCACATAATGATATGGTGATATGATCATACAGTGATATTGGAATAAATTCTGGCATAGCACAATTACACTTGAAATATCTTAAAGTGTTTACAAGACCAAAGCCAGTACCATCAGTTATTCATATACATTATTTTGTGTACTATATAGCATATTTTCCCGTAGGGGAGGGGATCCGTCCCCTTCAGCTGCCAAAGTGCGGGCGCTGCGGACCCTTAGCACTCGTGGTACCTCTGACGTTACTAGAGGAACTCCGGGCCGAACAGCCGAGCCCCTCCTTCGGGAGTTGTTCGGATGGGTAGGTCTCGGAGGGGCAGTGTGTTCCCGATACCCGTGGGAGATTGGGTACGTCTTCGGACGGGGTTGAGGGAAGCCAAAAGTTTCCGGGTACTAGCCTGCTCAGCTAGTAGAAGGTGTGCTAGATCACCAGGCGGCCCCACCGAGGTTATCGGTAGTCTTCCCTGCGGGGTTGGCGCGCGTAAGTGGCGTATCCACTTCCATCCCGTCTTGAGTACAAGCGGGGGGGCTTTTTAAGAAATCAGGTATTGCCCTATGGAAAGACCCTCGGAGTATATATTGCTCCCGGGTAGAAGGAGGCCCGGGTCCTTGGTCCTACGGGTCCAGGACTAATGGGAGTAGATCCTCTGCACTAACTAACTATATAGCATATTACATAGTCATCACTGCATTAAACAAGATAGATCGAACTGAGATTTTGGAATTTCAGGTCATAATTTTTTAATTGCTATGAAAAGCTGTGACATCCTTCATCACTGTTGAAGGTATACAATGATGACTAAGAAAAAACTGTTTACAATTTTGACTATTTACAAATTATATACATTGGCTAATCATCATTTAACAGATCAAGTTTACATAATTTTCAGGCAGGAGTCTCTAAATTCTGTACCAAATCACAGCCACGGGCTTGATATTTCTGAAAGTTCACATACTCTGGGTAGATTGACACGACGAAGCAAGTAATACACAAAGCATATCACAATTTCAAAAAATAGATTCTGCTCTCTGAAACAAAATTGTCAAAAGTGGTTAGATTTGTTATGTTAGATTATAATCAGTGAAACATCTTGACAGTTTTGTATACTACAATTAGCGTCTTTACAACAAACTTTGCAATGTGAGATCACAATACTAGGAATGCAAATTATTTGCCAAAGTAGCAAATGTGATGTTGCAGCTACTCTGTAATAGAAATAGTTAAGCTTTCCATGTCTAAAACTACTACATCTGCAGATTATAGTTACACTGCATTACCAATGTTCTGACATGGGTTTATATAACATTTTATTATGTTCAATTTCTTCGAGCTAGGTGTATCATGGGGCCTTCCAACACCAAACAACCGTAGCGTAACAAACCATAAAAAGCACGAGAGCTAGTATGAAAGTATGATTATAGCTAAAATATAGAATTTTAACAGTTAAACCTATATTTCGGAGATTCATTAACTAATTTTTGCATTGCATCACTTTATTGCATTATAAAATCAGTAACCAGTGCTAAAATGTGCTTTGCTTACAGATTACGATTCACGGGGCAAAATTACGGTACAAGCAGAATTCTAAATGCTATTACTGCTTAAGAATTCGTGTTCTGAAATGTATCTTACCTTCCTAGGTTTATTTGAAAGCGAATAAGTTTTGTTTCTTCATTTCTCCCTGTAACAGCACACTTCCGTTTTAAAAGATCTTGCAGCCATATTTACAGATGAATACGCCAATTTATTCTTTCAAATCCTCAAAACAGCCAGTACATCATCAGGGTAACCAACAAACACAGAGCAGACTGCTAATAAACCACATAGTTTCGGAATTTCGATCTGTATTGGGTGAATTTTGAGAATTTAGCAACACTTCAGTCATTCTTTATTTATGTAAATTGTATATTACAGTCTTTTTTATTATGATGTTTCACTACTGTAATAATGACAGTTTATGACACTGGACCATGTTATACATCCAGGAAAGAGGGACATCTTTTGCCAGCGACAACATGTAATATTGATGTGCAGCGCTCAAAATGTATCTCTCACATACAGGCGTTTTGCGAACATTAATGCGGCACCGGAAATTCTTATCTCACTCACCAGGCCCTGGCGTTACCTAAGTACAAGGAATACGTATTATGTGTTTCAAATGCGAAGAGGTCTCGCCTGTAGCAAATCAGATGTCTTAGAGGCTTCTCCGTTGCCACCTCGTCATCCCCACTCTTTTTATATTTCCCTCTCTTTCGCACACTTGTGAGTGTTCCTGGCGCTAGACGTAAGCGAACACAAACTCAATTTTCCAAGGTTTTTTATAATAATGCAGTTGTAATCAAAATTACAACATGAATAATTGTATATTACACAATTGTTTTAAATATTTTGTTTAAACATAATTATAGTTTATGAATTACTTATTTTTCTAATCCAACGAAAATACCAGCGCTGCATTCATATAGTTGTGAATGTTACTTACGTTAAGAGATGATTCGTCATTGACATTGGCTTCAACGTCTGAGTACTGCAAATTTATGATCATAGGTTCCAAAATTTCGTTACGTGCTATTTCTTTCCAAAAGTCTTCTTCTTGTAGTTTATCTGATATATCACGCAGTTTTCCCAGTCCTGTTGTATTCCTTGTCAACTTCTTCGTGAATAAGTCGTTAAACATCAGTCAGTTTAAAAATATTATTTGTTTGCAACATAATTTGAGCTCACATTAGCCCGCCACGGTGGCGTACATGGTAGCCTGTCTGCCTCACGTTCAAGAGGTCCCGAGTTCGAAACTCGGTCAGGGTGAGTTATCTGGATAGGGGTTTTTCCGGGGTTTCCCTTATCCTTTAAGTCGAATGTCGGGTAACTGTAAGCTCCATGGACCCTTGAATCTTTTGAGCATAATTTCATCCAATTCATTCACCGTCCGATATGACTTAACGTTGGAGGACGTACATTACAAAAAATAAGCTCACATTAGCTCTTTTGGTTTGTTCTAGCAGTAGTAAAGGGTGGGGGAGGAGTGGATCGCGTCTCATTGATCTAGCTGATACACTTCTTCATGAAAGCGTAACTGAATAATGCTGCCTTGAATTCTCTATAGTAAATAGAGATTACGAACCATTCATAAACAAAGATATAATGTGACCAGAAACTTTCTACCAAACTAGCAAGAAGCTCATCGTGTCCTCTCGTCGAATTTAACAAACACCTTGGCTTATTCAAAGTACATATTTTTTTTGCCACGTCATGTCAAATATTTAAGTTTCAGTTTCGAGTAATTTCAAACATACGTTCATGCGTACATGCCAGCCAATAATAATATTCATTACAGTGTTTACGTCGGAATTCATTGTTATAATATAATGGTATCTGCTTTATTTATTTGTATTAGGAAAACTATTTGAGCTAAAATAATGGATTTTTACGGTTATGTTAAATACATTACTCTCTCCTTCCTTATGGATCAGTTTTTCCAAAATATAAATTTCTCTCTTAGCGGGAATGGTATTCATTAGAGATTGATTAGTTTGCCGCTCGGCACACACCACTTTGGGAAAATGCCATACGACAACACCGCAGGACACGAATTGGCTGCTCATCTAGTAGCGCTCAAGGAGAAACACCTTCCCATTTGAAAAACATAATAAGCATTTAAGAAAAGTCTTACTATACAAAGAATGTGAGTTTTTGTTTCAAAGAGCGATCCATGTCGCATACCCGGGACTTAAAATCCACACCCCAGGGGTGGGATGGCTTTTGTTAAACTGCACAATAAAATTTGTTATATGGTTTATTTTCTGCAGTTAGCCATTGCTGAGGTATTCCTTGTTATGATTTGACTTTGTAAGAAAAAGGAGCTAAGCCGCTCTTTGTCTCGTTATTCGGTTCCTGCCTGACCATGCTCTCTCTCCTGAATGCTCGCTCATTGAGGAAAGTGCCTGGACGTTTGCCAAGCGGGGAAGAAGTAGCCTTGTATGTACGGCTCAAAATGATATACTATATCTATCGTCTCAAAATGATATACTATATCTATCGTGAATAACTCCTTTCTTTAGGGAACACGTATATACATTACTGTATGTTATTTCGGTTGCGTTATTAGTAACTAATCATTCTGCATCTGTGTTATTAGTTGCGTTTAATAACCATAACTAATTTTTAAATCTCCACCTATAAGGGGCTTCTTTTAGAACAGAAAGCAAAATAATACAAAAGAATAAAGTGATGTTTAAAATGAAAATAAAAATATAATTGAAGTTGGCATCCTGCGTGATCATTGGTAATAAATGTCTTACAATAATAGCTTTTGTTGTAGAACAAAAGGGTATAGAAATTAAACTATATGTATGAAATTACGTATTTAGTGAATTTTGAAACGCAAATAAAGAACGCAGATAGCGTTCAGAAATTATAAACTTCCAGCTGTTCCACTTCTGTCATGCAGCACTGAGAATTGAGCATACAAAGCGCAAATTGAATCTGTAGAAATGAGATTTTGAGTTGAATGCTGGGATATACGAGATTTGATATTGTTGCGTGTATAGGCTGAGCAAGATCTGGAAATTACTATAATTATTATTATGTAACATTTATTTCCTGTGCCTTGAGTTTGAGCAAAGCTGTTTGTTGATAATTAAGCTTAAATTCTGCTGACTGACAAAACATGTACTTAGGACTGGTGAATTATACATCCTGCTAGTCAAGGGAAATTATGCACAAGTGGCCTGTAACAGGCCTCAACTTGTTCTGCATGTTGTAAACAATGAATCGCAATTCCTGCTGATCAAGGGAAATAATGCTTAGGTGGTCAGTAACAGGTCTAAACATGTTCTCAATGATGTAAACAGTGATGGCACAATATGGTGCAATAGTTGGGAGGAAATTAACAGTTTGCGGGGGAATCGCTGAGTTGGCTTTTGGGTAGGACCCCTATTTAAGCTTAGTTAAGTTAGCACCCTCGGGGCATCACAGATAGATTTGTGAGTGGGGACTTGCTGATAGTCTCTATAAACATTAACAAAAGTTTATTTTAAAGTGCTAATACGAGTAAGGTCGCCAGCAGTGTGCACCGGACCGTACATCCCTCGCCATTTGCACAAAGTTCAGCCATAAAAACAACGCACCTCTAAAGCATTGTTACTATGTATTTAAATGTTACCGAAGCGCCCCTGATCTCATCCACATCCAGGGAGAGCCCTGTGGAAACGCTAGGCATCTCTGAAATACAGTTACTCAGTTCATTTTGAAGTAGATTTTTTTTCTGTTCTACCTTATCCATAGCTAAACTCCCAGTTACATGTGGTTAAAGGTTAAAACCCCTTACCTTTTAAACCCCTATAACACCTGGTAGTTTTGTCATCTAGCATGTGATTTCGGCACTGGGTTCCACACCCTGAACCTTTGCACCTATCGCAATTCCAATCAACCCCCCCCCAAATAATCATGTAACAGTATACAAAACTAGCATTGGAGAATAATTACAAATATGTAATTTACTGGGTGAAAGCTGTATTCTTTGATCAACAATGATATGAAGATGCTGAAGGAAATCATCTCCAGAGATTAATATAGCAAAAATTTCTTTGCACTCCCTGAGGTAAAATATCAATAGAAACAGCGATACTGCGCTGGAAAGAAATATTTGAAGCGGAACAGACTTCATAGTAGACCTTAGTTAGAAAAAGAACATTCTTGACCCAAAGAGGTTAATACTAATTTACTCATATTAATAATCTAATTCGTAATTGAAAGGTATTGTAAACCTTATTTAATCTCTTAAGCCTTAAAAGGTCCCACTGATGGAATTTCAGTACAATTAGCTTTGTTTTCGTAGTAATAGATGTGCAAATCGGCATAGCCATTGTCTTTCCATATAATATGCGTCCAGTCTTTACAGAGTAGAAGTTCAGGAAGTTTGCTTTGTTATTGGTCGTAACACATTGCTTGCTTTATGCGTTTTAACCAGCTAAACTTAAGAAAGGTATTAGAGTTCCTATTTAATTTGTTTTTATTTTATTTTAAGTCAGTCCTACCTGCCGTGATCTATTAGTTATAAGTTCGTTTCAAAACCTACACTTCTTAATTTATTTATCCACAACAATAATATATCTGTGAAAGCAACATTTTAATTATCCTAAATCATTTTCTGTCCTATAGTTACATTTTGTCTGTGAAAGCTATGGACAGTCAGCAACTGCAGCTTGACAATTAAATCCAGAAATTTTGTGAAGAGTGGGGAATAAAAATAAACATATATATGTCGAAAGTTATAGTCTTCAGGAAGGGAGTTAAGCTTAAAAAAGATGAAAAGTTGGTACTAAATGTTAAAAGGGTAGAAGTAGTCATTGAGTTTGAATACTTAGGTGTAAGGTTGAATAACAATGGAAAGTGGGGAGCACACAGGAGAAAAATTGAAGCAAAAGGAAGGGTGGCAGTGAATGGAATAAGAATATGCAAATATAAACTAGAAATGACAACCAAATGGTTAGAAAGAATGTACGAAGCACCAGTTGAATCCAAAATGTGATATGCAGTGGAGATCTTGGGGGGGGGGGGCACAGAGGTAAACACAACGGTGGACCAAAACTATAGAACGTTTTGTAAAGAGCTACTGGGCTTCCCAAGATCAGCACCTAGGGAAGTAGGTTTAGTAGAATTAGGACAGACAAGAACAAATGGAATAATAATGGAAAGAATAATAAAATTTTGGTACAGGTGTTTGGTTACAGAAGAAGGGGAAATTATGAAATTATGCATGAGACAGCAAAAGCATTAGAGAACTCAAATAGTTGGTGGGCAGAGATAGGGGGAATTATGAAAAAATTGGAATGGGAGATATATGGAGATTAGCGGAAAGGTATAGGTGCGATGTGGGTAAATTAGTAAAATGCATAATAGAAGATATAGAAAGACAGGAAGTATGGGTAAGTCTAGAAAATATGAAATCAATACAAATTTACAGGCAAATAAAAATAAATTGGGGCCGAGAAGCATATGTGCATTACTCCTATAGACAGTAGAGAGAAGCGTTAGCATGGATGAGAACAGGAATATTTCTAAGAGGGATAAGAGGCAGGGGAAAACGAATTTGTGAATTGTGTGGCGGAAAAGAAAGTATAGAACACAATATAACAGAATGTGAGGAGGCTGCAATATGGAGAAGAAGGATTTTGGAAGAAAAATGGGAGAAAGTAGAGAAGAGGATAGTGGCTATAAAATGTTAACGGGCAAGGAGGAAAAGAAGGTAAGACGTATTGGCGAGTTCTTGCAGAAAGTAAAAAAAAAAAAATGGACTGAAATGTAAAAAATGTAATAAAGGAAGAGGAGGGGAAAGAAAGGGACTAATTAAGTAAACAAGAAAGTACGGAGGCTAAGAGCTACCTGGCAGAACAAAAGACCATGTAAGCCAAGGTAGCAACAGGGTAACGACAAATAAATGTAGCCAAAAGTTGTAAATTATAAAATTTTGGAATATGCACAACAAATATATCAGCTTGAATACCGCTCATAGCCTAACACATTAGCGCAGAAAACACACGCTCATATGCTTACAATGTCTTGACTTAAAAAAAAAAAAAAAAACTGGTCGGCCTTTTTCTTCTCAAGAGCTGGGCTCGAAGAAAAAACACACATATGAAGGACCCTTACTGTGTGAATTAACCTCCATACAACGCTCTCCGAAGTCACACGTTTTGAATTTACGCTCTAAAGTCCTAGACTTTTGCTAAAGATAATGTTATAGAATTACAACATTAAGTAATGCATATTTTAATTTTCTTTACTTTCGTTTAAGCAACACTATTTGCTATGATGTGCAGCATTTGCATATCTTATACACACTGAACTTGTAGGTATTGCCTAAATATGCTCCTAAAGTAGTAGCACTGTAAAGGTTGTAGAGTATGTAGGGGAGGGGAACACTTCGCGCTTTGCGACCTAAGTAAACTATTGTATCACTAGTTGCCACCTCCCAAGAGGGTGGGAGGAATGCAGACATGCTGCAGAGACACGTCCCTGATAGTTCCAAGTTGAAGAACCGTTCAACTTCTGGAACTGCCCAGAGAGTGCGAAGAACGACTAGTAAAGCAAGCATGCTTCTAGTGTCCAGGAGGGGCACTCTTTCTTTCGAGCCCCATCTGCCCCATCAGTCTGGCCGCACCATCAGCTACGAAACCTACAAATAAACCTGAAGCTTGAGATTAAAGCTTAATGTCGTGTTAAATGAGAAACTATTCCAGCCTTCTCGCACAGGAAACTGGGGAAAACCTCGAGAAGCCTAAGGTAGTCAAGCATGGAACCCTGAACCTGCAGTATGCGAGCCTGCCTGTTTGCTGTAGAGTCATCTCCCTGGGTAATAGTTTACTACTTATTTATGTATATTCTAGTAAGTGAAACTTTGGGAGTGTTAAACATATAGGCACACCTACAACAGGTCTTTGCTATACAGTAATGTTGGACCTCAATGTTTAAAATAAAGGATAAGATGCATTATCACAAAACTGTACTTAAATTCTTATGTTGGCCAGGGAGATACTTATAATTCGACGACCAAAAGCAGAAAATAGCCAGCATCATTTACGATTCGCTGCGTGAGCTTCCTCTTTGTAGATGTTACCTTTTCTATGAGAGGCTTGTGTTCCTGCAACTGAATGTTACACCTCAGCGCTTGAGTAACCAGAACTGCTTGTGTGGCTGCCATATTATCTGCTTGTTCTCTCGCTAGGTCACACAGTTGCTACATTTTCAGAGCGCATCAACGCAATACCTTGGCAGGCGTTGCATTACTATGTCACTAACGCTACTAAAGCCGAACCTATAGGACTTGACCTAGAGGTGGAAACAGTTGCGCTATCTACGGAACCGTTCCGTTTATTCCGGATCATGAAAAGAACCAGAACCGCACACAATTCCGAAAAAAAAACTGTTCTTGCGAACTCCATTCCATACTTCTGAAAGAAAACCTCAATAATACCAGTGACATTTAAAGGACATGTGTTCTCCACTGTAAAAGAAGTGGATGCCGATGTTCTAAAAGGTTATTTTAAAACTAAGGTTTCAAAATGCAGTAAGCGGTTTTAGAGCAGGCATGAAATTGTAATTAAAAATAAAGAAATGAGAACAAAAAAAAAAAAAAACACTTCCAAAGTTTAGCGTTTTGCTCAAACATATTTTACTAACTTCTTGCTGTTACCAGAGGCACAATTCAAAAATGAAATTCCACTGAATATGTAAGATTTAAATGGTACAGAATCAAAAATTTATGCTTACAATTTTTTTTCTCTTTTGTGTCTGAATAACATAACTAAAAACGATGTGTTGGATGAACACCAAACCTATTACTTAAGTTGGGGGTGCTCAAGAAGATTTTCAACATAATCCAAAACCCCAATTAACCCTTTTGTTTAATTCCATAATATGGCTCAAGTGATATTCAGAAAAGTACTAAGGATTTATAAAAAGGTTCTGGTGAATTTTCTGTGATGTGCCCTCATTCACAACTAACTATTATTATTATGATTACGATAATAAAGATGATGATTAGCAGTAGTAGTAGCATCAGAAGCAGCAGTAGTAGCAGCAGGAGTTGGAGTAGTAGGAGTAGGAGGAATGGGAGTAGTAGTAGGAGGAGTAGTAGTAGGAGTATTACTGTTGTTATTGTTGTTATTGTTTTTTGAATTAGAAATCCATGTAACATGAGGAATATAGACTGTTAATGAACTATTCCGAAATAATTTCACCGATTGTAGACGTGACTAATATAAGAAAGTTGAGACAGGCAGTGCATGCTTTGCAGCTAAACATAATGCAAAAATTGTGTTAAACCTAATTTGGTATATAAACAAGCTGAGTGAAATTATTGGATTACAATATCTTGAAACTGAATTCTAAGTAAAGAAATATCGATTCTCAGTAGCTGGTTAGTAGCGTTCTCAAGGTTTAATTCCTCAAATATCTCAAATCTCGAACTAACCACCTGTCAGTGCGACACTGAGCAGCGATTAACTGTCTTCTTGCATCATGTAGCCTCATCTATTGCCGCTTCTGTGACTGTTCTGGTCGCCCAATACGTAGCACCATAAACATGCGTACCAAAGGTTGTTGGTTTGGTTCCTGATTTGTAGTTAGTTATTTTTCTTCGTCTTTTAATACGTAAATTCTAATAGGAAGGAATGGCATGATTAGTAACTAACTACCCGAATAATAGCAGCATGTGAATACACACACACACACAAACACACACACACACACACACACACACACACACACACACACACACACACACACACACAAAATTGGGCAGAGTGTAACAGTAGTTCCATTGCTGCTGTCAAATTTGCATTGAAAACGCAGGTCGCCATTTCGAGTAGTTCCTTACACCTCACCCAAGAGAGTTGCATTTCTTTTTTGTTTTACTTAATTCGTTCATCCTTTAGAGAACTTCCTATGTAAACGTACAGCAATGAAAATTTTAAGTAGCAAAGAGAAAATTTTCAAATGAAGTGCAATATAAACCCTTCTTATTCCCTTTACATTTATAATGAAGTGTGTAATGAAACTCTCTCTGTCCACCTCGTTAGCGTGGTGGTAGAATGTCTGCCTCACATTCAAGAGGTCCCGAGTTCGAATCTCGGTCAGAGTAATTCTCCTGAATAATGCTTTTGCCGGGGTTTACCCTTATCTTGAAAGACGAATATCGGGTATCTCTAAGATCTATGGACCCTGGACTCATTTGAGCATCATTTCGCCCATTCCATGCATCGTCCGGTATGACTTAACGTTGGAGGACGTAAAATTAAAAAAAAAAATTCTGCCTATGTTTATCCCGATTAACATGGAAATGAGCAAAATATAATTTGAAGGAATGCTCTGTGAAGGCAAATGGAAATGTACTAAACAAAGCCATGTGAATCTAACGCATATGCATTTGCTAACCAATTCCAATAGCTTGTGTAATATTTCGATTGTTTCCTTCAGATTATATTTTACACATGAGTCAGCGTTTTGGGAAGTATTTGTCTCAATAAGCAACACAACTATAACCTAAAGAGCTAAATATGGGATGGATTTTTTTTTCCAACCCAGATAACTTTATCTATCGAAAAGTGTTTCTTTCTTCATTTCTGAAAACGTCTGATAAAATACCCTAGTAAATAAAACATGTATTCAGCACAATGAGGAGAACATCACAGGTTTATTACAATAGTTATACCTGTATTATCTATATGATTACTGGAGTACACAATACTATATCAGGTGAGTCAGCTTCCCTGATTTATTGTTATATATGCAACTCGCAGTTAAATATATAATGTGAAAACAGGGACCCTTTCAGCACAAAATCCGTTATTACAGCTCTTCCCTTCTATTCGGTAATGTACTATCCAGCATTAGTACTTACAACTCTAAATGAGGTCAAAAAAGCTGTGAAAAGATATTTTAATGCATATAATACCAGCAGGGTCAAACAAGAATACTTTCCCACCGAGCGGCGCTGAATACGTGGTAGAGGGTCGAGAGGTTTTGCTGAAGGCAATATGGTCATGCAAGGCATGTGTTCGAAAATTTGTCATATTGCTTCGTTTCTTACTTCTTTTCTCCTAGTTTTATTGTCCAGATTTTAGTTACCAATTTTTTATTGTTGCGATTGGTTCTCTTTTGAGCCAAAGGCACAAGAATGACAATCCGGTAATTAGGGATGATTAGCGTTGTGACAATTTGTAATCTGTACCATATCTGGTATTGTCAATTATGTAAACTTGTCAACCACATTAAATATTTCATGATTAAACCTTATGTTTCTCTTCTTCTGTTGACAAAGGAGTTGTGAACGTGTTAGGTTATCGTTTAAACAGAAAAATAAATTGTGAATTTTCATCATCGCAGTAAATGTTTAAAATGGTGGTTTGGACTGCAGGGTGTTAGGGTCTTAGAGCGGCTGCGCGCATGGTTGTTGTAGGCGCGAAGCCTGATAACCCAAAAGTCAACACATGTCAGAACTTGTTGCGTAAGCTATGGAGTACAGGGTGCACACTACTATTGAGTACAGGTCCTCTAACACCCCGACGGTGTTTGAGAGGTTTCAAATACTGAATACCTACATATATAATCAAGCGTTCATTTACGCCAAATATTGAAGCCACTTTGCATTCAGGAAGGGTTTGGAACCTTGTTGAATGGGGCAAGCACAATACAGGCCATAGTAAAGTATTTATAACTAGAAATTTATAACTATATGCCAGAGTAGAGCATGCTGATTATTGTATTTTATAAACACGTATAATGTTATAAAGTGTTATTTTTGTCGTAATATCAAATTATAGGCCAAATGGGTAAAACAAAGGGTAATAAAATTTCTGAGCTGAACACCAACAAATTGGTCTCACAGTGTAGATCTGATATTCAGTGTCCCAAAGTTATTGTCAACTAATGCATGTGGTAAGTTGTTCCTTCAGGAGCGTGTGTAAAGGTATGTGTAAATGTACGCCAATGAATAAAAGTCTGCAAACTCACCTAAACTTGCTTCTAAGGTTTTCTGTGTCTGAGTACGATGTTTTTGAAATTGACATACATAGTTATTGTTTTCGGTTTCATACAACACTCATTCACTGATTTATCTACCCTTTCTCTATAAACTTCTCCGCAAATCATCCATTAGAAGGCATTCAAGAAAGGCGTATGTCATATATGTCGCCTAGCACGTTGCTTAAGTTCAAAAATAAATAGGGGCCGATGAATCATCTGGTATAATTTTTTTATGAAACGCTTGTAATTTTCACTTCACTCTGGTTGCACTTCATAGAAATTAGAAACCTTGGGATAGAGAAGAAAGAAAGACAGACGAGGTATATATATAACAGAAACAATTAATAAAGTTTTAAAATTGCTTTTGGTCAATTTCCTCACAGTAGCATTTAAGGCTCTTGAAAAGTCATTCTCGAATATTCAAAGTTGAAATTTTCTTTGGTACCCATCTGTGAAATCTTTAATTTAATTTAATACTCCCTTCTCTGATGTCCCATAGACAAAGAAAGCGCTACAGATAATACACAGAGTTGCTTGTTGATTTTACATTTATTGGTCTTCACTTTGCCTCAAGGACAGGAGAAACTCACGCAAAGCACAAGATCAGAGTGGGAGATCGAGAGGAGGATCAAAAAATCCGGAGCCTTTCGAATACTAACCTCCAAAGTTACTGCGAAATGTCGCTCGGTAACATAAGGATAACAGCAAAACAGCAGGAAAACAGCAATAAAAGAATAGTATAAACTCAAGTATAGTCTTTGTCGTTACAGAGTTATATCACTAAGAGAATACGTTTTCCATTATATGTTTGATGTTAAATTTTTTGAAAATTGCTATTTACATTCCACAGTTCAATTGTTCTTTTTTTCAAAGGTACAAATGGTGTGTAGCACTTGTCAGGTCAAAGAATATATACAAAGGCTTGGATTTCATCGGAAATACAGATCAATAAAGAGGTTAATTTTTTGTCCTAATAGCTAATTTAGGGAGTTTTGTTATTTGTAAATGCAGCTTTAATAGAGTACTCAATGCCAAATGGTAGCTAGTTTAGGCAAATAAAGTACTAAAACGCTGAGCTGAACGTATTGCAGAATATACAATACCACGTATTACTCAGGACAATATACTACAAATTTTTATGCTTATATTTTTTATTTATTTCATTCATTCATTTTTTATTAGAAAATACTGGTGCATAGTTTTGCAACAGTGGAAGTTTTACGCAGACGCGGTGCATGCATTCTGTATTTTGTAAAGAAAGTCCCATCATTTCAGATCCATCACATAGTCCGTTGGTTACAAAAATCGAATATGATGCATTTACAGGATGTTCAGTGATAAAGTTACCATATTTCATCACATATTGCTATGTCGTAAAGCGTAATTCTTTTGTGATTCAAGATACTGTTTCAAATTGAGCAAAAGGCTGCCAAACTTAGGACTACTTTTCAGAACCCTTGAAGCTCCAGGGGAAAAAACCGTACCATTCTCTAAGTACTATAAAGTTAGTCCTATTGAAAGCAGCTTCCTGTATTAACCATTTGTCTAACAGTTCAATGCATTGAGCGTACGAATGAAAAAATACATCTGCATTCTGAATGTTTTTAAAATGGGAAAAATCACATGAGGTTTGTACGAGAAAGCAGAGATTAAACAAAACGCACTTTGACGTTTCTCTCTTCATGAAATTCTAGTTTGAAATAGTATGTTCCACAAACCTCAAAACTGTTTTAAAATGAATGTTACGAATCCCTGATTTCTTTAACGAATGGTATCCTCAATAATGCTACAGATATTTCGTCTTTTTTAAGATAGTTAAACGCTATTATGGATGAGCTTTCACCTGCTTATTCCTTTATTTAAATATTCTGTCGGTTATTTTAGGGATTTCAGTGCATAAACTTTTCACTCGGTTTGGCTGTTACAACAACGGGACAAAGTTGGTAAACAAGTGAAACGATAATCTAAAATGAGATAAGTTGCCTATTTATTACTTAAAATTTAGAATGTGACAAATAATATCAATACTTTTCTGTTATCTTTTCCTGAGTACTTGCATTTCCTTTGGTCAGCATTCCAAATAATTATTAAAAAGGCTATACACTAGAACCCGGAAGATGAGGTGCTTGATAGAAATATATGGTCTCTTTTCTACAATGCGTTTTGTTTATATTGGTCCTTAGATCACGTATATCCATATTTCGACTGCACTATAGTGATTTTCATAATCTCCGGTGTGTCAATATTGTTAATATTCACCAAACATAAGGCTAGAATCTATGAATCATCTGTGAATGCCAACTGTCAGTTGTCTCCTTTATGTACTGCAAAGCCTGAAATTTTCCAGTAAGCAGCTTTTGGTGCAGTAAAGATTCAATTTGGTTCATTTCATATCTCAAAAGTTAAATTTTATTCAAGGTACCTATTGTTAAAAATAATAGTAAAATTCGAATAACTTTTTTAATGAATTTATTTCGACCGTATTAGAACATATTTATTTTACATAGCAATAACGTAGTAACTTATATAGTAATATCATAGTGAACAAAGACTAACGAAAATCGTCAAATGAACCAATTTATAACATTTCCTCACACCCTAAAATTGTCTACACAATTTCAACACACTAATAAATTTGCAGGAGTCATGTTATCTAATTAATTAATATAACGGTTCCCTTCTAAGGGATACAGGCGCTGGACTGGACGTATTAAGATCCCATCTGCTGACTTCAGTTTGGCGACTCTAACAACCTGATCTCTCCCTGGATTCAAAGTCAATATTCGAGCAAGGGGTCATTCAATTCTTTTCTTTCCATCCGACTCTATTAGGCAACATCTCCTTCCTTCAGGATGATCTTCTCTCCTCTAGGTCGCTGGATCAGCAGGGCAAGATATTCTTTATGAGGCCGTTGTGGCAGTTCTTTCAGTAGATGCTGTCGAAATCGTAGTCTTCGTTGGAACTTATTATTTTCCAACCTATCGATGTCCGAAAATCGGCCTTCTATTATTATTTGCTGAAGGAACATCTCTGGCATAAGAGGAGTCAAGTCTTCTGGGTTTTCAGATACACATGTTAAGGGTCTATTGTTTATAACTGACTCAACATCACATAATGTCGTATGTAATTCCTCGTAAGTGAGGACAGATTTTCCTAGCATTCTCTACAGTATGTCTTTTATGCATTGCACTTGACGCTCCCACCATCCTCCGCACCAACTTCCTGTGGGGGGTTCAATTTCCCTCGATCCCTTGAACTCCACATTTGAGTTGTATCTTCTGAATGTCTTGAGCTCTCAGAGCGTTACGGGATTCAATGAAATTAGTACCAATATCTGAATAAATAATGGAAGGACGAGTTCGTCTTGCTATGAAACAACGCATAGTGTGCAAAAATCCTTCTGTACTGGGATTTGATGTCAGTTTTAAATGAACAGCACTGTACACAGCACATGAGTTTAGAACAATCCACACCTTCTCTTTCGTTGTAGAAATAGTGGTCCTGCAAAATCCACTCCTGTAACTTCAGAGGGAGATGCATCTTTTATGCAGCCAACTGGTAATGGTGCAGCGTCCGTCTCTACTGGTTTAGGATTTTCCCGTCTACACTGAACACATTTAGACAGTATAGTTTTTATGGTTCTTTTAATCTGAATTATCCAAGAAATTCCTTCGAAGCCATGTCATCAAAAATTTTATACCTTCATGACAGTCTTCGATAAGTGCATCAATTACCTTATATTTCCTAGGGAGCAACAGAAGCTAACGAAAACTTAAAACATCATCACGCATAATGATCTTTGTTATGACACATATAAGACCTGCTTCATCTCTAACAACCTAATTGCCCTCAATATCATTACTGTTTTGAGGAAAGGATTCCAACTGTGCACTTTGAATTTAAGTCAACTCAGCTTGTCTTAATTTCTGAAATGAAAGGGTACCAGATATTCCCGAGGTACCTCTCTTTGCATTATTTATAAATATCCTTATACAACCTATATCACCATCTGTGAAAATGTGTAACTCCTGAGCCCTTCCAGGTTTATCATAGTCAAATTATTCTCGGTTATTTTTCTCTTCTCAATGGCTATCACATTTTCATCTATTTCATCTTCGCCAGAGTTACAAGGCCATTCTTCTTCTGGAAAAGTTAGCCGTTCAGGACCTTCCCACCATTTTGACATTAATAGTTCAGAAGGATAACAACCACGCGATCTTATGTCTGCAGGATTATGCACACCAGAAATATGTCTCCAATTCTCAGGTCTAGTCAGTTTGGTGATTTCGTGTACCCTGTTCACTAGAAATGTTGCCCAATTTTCATTTCTTCTTATCCAAGCTAGTACTGTAGTGAAATCTGTCCACAAATATTCGTGTGTTCCTTCTAGAGACAGTGCTTTCCGTAGTAAAGCAGCAAGCCGACTTCAAATGAAGCAGCCCAAGAGCTCAAACTACTGTTACAACATTCAGTGGAGCGACACGTGCCTTGGCCATCATGTCGTATCATTACTCCTTTATTCGTCGGGGTTCTCAAATAAGTAACAGCTGCATATGCATGTCGACTAGCACCTGTGAATGTATGCAACGACGAGTTTCGTCTATCCATTACTCCATCAGTAGCTAAATGTTGAGTATTTACTTCACTCAACAATGCTATTTCTTCGTATCGTTTACAAAAATCTCTTGCCAGAACTTCCGATATGGGTAAATTCCAGTGTGACAATTGCACTTTTATTAGACTTACGTGCAGTATTACTTTGCCACAGCCTCTGTAACAGTATCTTAAATGGAAGAATTGCAGGACAAAGAAAACCTATTACATCAAAGATTCTTTGTACCGTCGAAAGAATAACGCACTTTATTAATACAGTTGGAAGATCCTATGTTGATTTGGCAATTGATGGAGATTAGTGTTGTTTCGCTTCACTGCTTAAAACATATTAACCAGATCACATTTACCAGGAAAATTTGTTTCATTCTCATAACATTGTGTTTCTATGTTATTCCATTATATCAAACGAAATTAAGTATTAAAAACTGACACAATCACACTGATAATGTATCGGGTAAAAGTTACTGAGACTATCATGCACACATGGAACAGCAATGGAACAAGTGCGATTAGACATCCGAAGGATTTGAATTAGGATTACTAAGGAGGGTACTCGACCGCGAAACCTGTGGTTCATTGTACCTAAGCCCCAAGTGTGACATCCTCGGGAGGAAGAGTGAGGTGAGAGGAGACAGACGGCGGCCCGTCCAAGGAGTTTCCACAGCGTCGTGACACCTGCCGAAACTTCTACCTTGAGAGCGACCACCAGATGAGAGATGATGTAAAATGACAATGGAGATGAAATGGAGGGACAGCAAATTCGGGGATGGAATCAATCTACCCAGCATTCACCTGGGAATCCGGAAAAATCCCCGAAAAAATCCATCGGTCATGCACATCGGCAACGAGAATCGCAACCAGGCCACCAGAATACGGGCCGCAGACGAAACTGACTGAGCCATCCCGCTCGGTATGTCTTGCGAAAGTGGGGACATACTCAGGATCACACAGTTTTATTCGAAAAATTCGTACAATAGCTTTAATTGCTTTCTTGTTTGCTTCTTTTATAAATTGGGATATTAATAACATCGAATAGTTGGGGTGGTTATATAACCATGTACAACTAATTGTTAATAGTTTATGTTTATAGTACATACTAAACAGAAATGAGTAACTCGTCAGATTTCAGCTTCCATATGCATGAATATGGATATACACATGTATACATACATCTATATGCACAAATGGATGGATGGATGGATGGATGGATGGATGGATGGATGGATGGATGGATGGATGGATGGATGGATGGAGGGCTGGATGGATGGAGGAGGGGATGGTGGGAGAGAAGGAGGGAGGGAGGGACTGATGAAAACCATTTTTGAGAGATACTTCAAAATCGCCTCCGCAGCCTACACTACTGCTTCTGGTGATGGATAATGCCTCTGACGAAGCCGTTTCTTCAAGTTACGGTACAGGAAAATGTCACAAGGGGCTAAATCCGTACTATAGGGAGAGTGAGGGATGCACTTCGTGTTGATTTTTGCAAGATATTCAGCAACAACATTGGCAAAGTGCGTCCGCGCATTATTGTAGTGCAGCATCCAGCCTGGTTCACAGATATGTGCTCTGTTACGCCTGATATGAACTTCCAATGTTTGCAGGACATCCCTGTAGTATTGTCCAGCTACTGATGTGTATGCAGGTGCAACATGCTGATAAACTATTTCATGAATATCAAAGAATTAGATGACCATACCTTTCCCAGCAGAAGCATCCACTTTTACTTTTTGGAGGGTTGGTGATCAAGTTGATTTCCACACTGAGCTTTGCTATTTGCTGTCAGGATTGAAATGATGTATTCAAGTTTCATCAGCAGTAATTACGTTTGATAGACACTCAGGATATTCCTCTAACATCAAATTTTAACTGCATTGTTACCTCCATTGCAGCGGTAGGCGATACTGAACATTTCTGAACTTGCCTGGTTCTCACAGGCGGGAAACAGGTGTACCAACAATGAAACAACTACGGCATGTTTGTTTCACGCTAAGGTGACAGAATGTAATAAGGTAGAATTTTAGTGCGAAAAATTATGATAATTCTTTATTGAACAGCCCTCGTATAATGCTATTGTAAGTTTCGTTTACTATTTATGTTTTTTCCATTTAGATAATATTCAACAAAATGAAGTCGACAGCAAAGCCGTTCAGATAATTGAAGACAATATCTTCTCTTGTCAGTAGCCACATTCATATTTTATTAAAAAGAATGCAATGAACAGAATAACTTACTCGGAATGTTCAAAATTTCAGAGGTATAACTGTTTTAAACTCCCCTCTTCATGCGCTCACTTTCTTCTAGGGCAGCCAACCAGGTGAAAAAATGATTAGATATCAACGTTTCCGGAGCGTGCATCGCTCCCATTATCAGGATATGTATAAACTGTTATTATAACACAAGTATAAACAAAGCCAAAATACTATCAAAATTCACATTACTGAACAAAAGACTGTTTTCGGTAAATTAAATGCCAGGTCAGGAGATGGCGTGAGTATAGAAAATTGTGTCAAGGAAACGTAAATATTTAACTTTATTATCAAGCTGTATTGAGATTGGCTTCCTAAATCGACGGATTTCCATTTTAAGGCCGGTTTCCAAGAGGAGCTGAACTAAAATCCAGCATCACGATTATGCGTGCTTCTTTCAAAGAAAATCGGCTTACTCCTTTCAGAGGGAAAAGTAAGGAAGCTTTGCCGATTTCCTCTGAAAGGAGCACGGTTAATCGTGATGCTGGATTTCAGTTCAGCTCCTCTTGGAAACCGGCCTTAAAATGGAAATCCGTCGATTGAAGAAGCAGAGATCAATACAACTTGATAATCAAGTTAAGTAGTTACCTTTCTTTGACACAATTTTCTATACTCACGCCATCTCCTGACCTGGCATTTAATTTACTGAAAACAGTATTTTGCTCAGTAATGCGAATTTTGATAGTGTTTTGTCTTTGTTTATATTTGTTTTATATCCTGTGTTTCACCTGCGGTTATAACATTTTATAAATATCCTGATGATGGGAGAGATGTACACTCCCGAAGCGTTAGATATCTAATCATCTTTACACCTGACTGGCTGCCCGAGGACAAAGTGAGCGTATTTGTCGCCAGGAAAGCCTCAGGTCTTATTTCCCCTCTTCATATTTTTGAATTTCATGATTCGTTTGACTTTACGCAGTGCTGTGATACACTTTTCGAGCATTTAAGCTAACTTTTTCATAGCTTTTCAGTTACGGAAACAATTTAAACCTGAATGTCTTTGAAATTATGATGTTGAAGCTTTAGTTTGGATCGATGGATATATACCTATGGTCCACTATAGTGGGCAGCAGGGGACATTAAAAATGCTCACATAACCAGGAATTAAATTTTCAATATTATCACAACCTACAGGCAACTTTGTTGTGAGCCCAAACACAAAATTATTTCAAATTTCTTTGTGCAACAAACAAGCCATTGCTTAGCTTGAATACTAAAAGAATATCACACAAATTTATTTTTGAGAGTCTGAAACTTTATCATGGAAACAAAATCAAGCGGTTCATTTGAATGTGTTAATATGAAGCGCCTTTGGTGAGCTGATTTAAAGCTTGTTTCCGAAAAAAAAAAAATGTTCGCAACTACGAATGGCAAACCACACAAAATTAATTGGAACTGATTGCGTGTATCGTAGCCTTTCATGAAGAAATGTTCATTTCAGAGTAAAATACGTTACCTGCACAATGCTTTGTAATGACAGAGGTTCTTTTATTTACATTTTAAATCGGAAAAGTTATCAAATAGAATGTGAACAGCCAACCGTTTCTTCTTTGTCAAGTTCGGAGAGATGCATGCAATGAATTTACGCAGATTAACGGACAAAGCGTTCCAAGAGGGTTGTTTTTCGTAATTGAGCGTGCTTTGGACAATAGAATATATATTTTATTATCGTTTTATGTAATGTAGCCCTAAACGGGATCTCTTTAAACTTCAATGGAACGAAATTCTATTTGACATAAATGCTCAGACTTATGCCCGTAAGGGAGAAAAAACAAATATAAAAAGAGCACAGAGAAAATAAATCAATGACATTTTTTCCATTAAATTAATATTCTAAGTACACTTTGTGCAAAGTAGTCGATCCACATTACCTATAATGACAGCTCTCATCCTTGGATACTGTGATAAAAGACGACCAAGTTGGCCTTAGAAGTTCTTTATCTGTACCTAACGTATCTTTTACATAAATACAGCACTTCAAAAGTCCCTAGAATGGCCCTTTAAGTCTCTGTAGCACTGAACCTTTGTGCTGCCATAATTTGTATGACTTACAAACAGATCTAGCTTCAACACAGCAATTCTGAATCCAACTCTGATACTTACACGTAAACTGCTTCGCTGACGGTTCCCAGGTCGGTGATCCCTCACCGGGAGCCGAATTTACTGACCCGTGAGCTGCGTCCTTCCCATTCAACGGCCAACCGACTCCTTATGATAGTGCTTGAAGCATACTCCACTCAAGCACCACAATGCCCTGACACTACTCACTGTACAACTGACTCCGACTCTCGCCAACTCATTACTGAATTACTCACTACTCGACCCTGCTCAACTCACTATTACCTCACTGCTCACTAATGAATGACTGCTGTCGCCCTTGCATCGCTTTCACATATTTACCGGATGTGGTAGATCTTTCTGGAGTTGGAAGCTTCTAGAATTGCAGGCGCGAAGGTCTTTCTGCACGGTAATAACTGTGCTCGATTCCTGACGTCAGCTGACATTGAGCGCGTAGTTATTTCTAGTGCAACTTGCCTTTTCTTCGTGACGTCAGCCAATGCTGATCTTGATTACGAGTTACTTTCTCACGGCACACTGTCGTGATTGCCGATGTAACAGGATATTCCAAAATGATAATGGCAATGTAGGTGATCACCTATTTGGGAGGTTATTTTATCTCTAGGGATGAATTAAAAATAATAATTCGATATTAGTGCTTGAACTCTGATTTCATCACAAAAGCAAGTTTCGTGCAGTTTTCATGGAAACCCAATTAAAATAGGACAGGTTAAAGCAGTCTCTTACTAAAAATGGCAGGGTCGTTTGCATTACCCTGACGCCATTGATTATGACATACTTAATGGCAAAACTGACAAAAATTCATTCCCGTGTTCTCTTATAATTTGAATTTCTTCCTTAATTTTATATCTGCAATGTCTTGAGGTCTCCGATCCAGAATATAGGGCAGGTGTGGATTTTTCTAAAACCCAGAAATTAACTGTAGAAACTTGTAGTGCAGGTAGTGCACATACAGTGTCACGAATTTGTAGTGAAGCAACCTTGCGCTTAGAAAAAGGAATCGTGCTTGTATTTCAATCTCCGGGAAGGAACCACAAGGTTGGAAGGCGAGTTACTGAATTGGAAACCGCGCTTGCTGTTTGTGTGCCAGGGCAGGAGTTTAATGTTTTAGGAATATTTAATGTATTGTTTAATTACGGGAAAAATAGGCAAAACCTTTGCTGGCATGTAAAACGTGCTATTTAGAACACCTTTGTCGGTACATCCACATCGCTTGGCAATGCTTGAGCATCGGCCAGCATTCATATGGCTTCAACTTTTGCGGGCGGTTTAGTCGTAATGCAACAATACCTTTGGTCACAATGGCACTACTCTTCGTACAGTGGAAAGTTGCTGCACAGTTATTCGTATTACACACATGTTGAAATCGTCAATATTGACCTACTGATGAGGTGACCTGGTTCTGTGTCACCTTGGCGTGGTGACGAGATTCGGCTTCTCTCTTTGGCTTGAAGCCTAATTGTTAAGATAAAGGATGGGGATTGTGTATAATGAGCTACTCCTTTTTGTAGCACGAGCAAGAGAATTACTTTGCGGTTTATCACAAACTTTACGTTTGCTATTATTTCCCACAATGAGAACAATTTTGCCTTTCTTTCATTCGTTAGACATCATTATTACGTGCTTCTGCAAACATAGGGTCGCTTGATGTACACTTATGGAATTCACTGAGTAGGTATACTAAAACCGCAAATGGTATTCCTCGCAAAGTAGAAAGCACAATTGTTGGCATATGTTTTCAAATGGGCTAATGGGCTGAAGTATGTCTAATCAGCTAATTTACCCCTTGTGCTTCCTTCTCCTGTCAAATTCTTTCCTAAAGTAAACTGTAGGCCTTTTATGTATGCTATCTTAGAGATTAAAATGCGACATACAGTCGTGATTCTTATCATTGTTTTGCTTATTCTAAAATATAAAGATTTTCCTTGTGCTATTTTTTGTAGTACAGAATAGCTATAATGGCTATGGAATTATAGCCGATGTATATACAAAAATTAAACGATACCTTGATTGAAGTAAGTCGGAGTATTTAGTATTGAGCTACTATTAATGTTTACATATGTTTATTGCATCCCACACATGTTTATATATGAGAACCAATGTTACAACCGTACTAAAGCCAAGGAAATGTTTGTTCACCCATGCAAAAACGTCTTGACGTTACTCGTTTTAATATTGCTGATAAATTTCAATAAGCTGTGATACTTTCCCATAAAATAAGATAAGCCGTCTTTTATTTTTATTTATCTATTGTTTGTATATTAGGCAGGTAAGAGGTTCTCCATAAAATTGTGTTTGAAATCCATACGTCCTATGCTATACACTCGTACAAGGTTCACAGAATTTGCTGTAGTTTGCACTGAACAGCCATGAGAAGGGGATGCGAATACTTGGTAATCCCTCAATAGAAGCTTTGGAATTCTCTATTCCATCTCCATGCATATCACGTTCTTATTGGAAGGAGATATGTCCTAAAACGTTGGCACTATACGTGTCTGTCCTTTAGGGTAGACGTGAGCGCTGCAAATTACATTCGGCATAATCCTTTGATCTCACGCATTAACAGCTTACAGAAATCTGCCTCAATAGACCACTGCCTTTTGTTTACACCTCATTTCTTTTTGTTTCATTTTGTGCTATCATATCAAACAGCTGACCTGAGGAACAGTGATAATCACCTCCGCTCCCTCAAATACTGATTTATATAACATTGCTTGATGATGCTGAAGCTGATGATGATGGTGATGATGATGATGATGATGATGATGATGATGATGATGATGATGATGATGATGATGATGATGATGATGATGATGATGATGATGATGATGATGATGATGATGATGATGATGATGATGATGATGATGATGATGATGATGATGATGATGATGATGATGATGATGATGATGATGATGATGATGATGATGATGATGATGATGATGATGATGATGATGATGATGATGATGATGATGGTGATGGTGATGGTGATGGTGATGGTGATGGTGATGGTGATGGTGATGGTGATGATGATGATGATGATGATGATGATGATGATGATGATGATGATGATGATGATGATGACGATGACGATGACGATGACGATGACGATGACGATGACGATGACGATGACGATGACGATGACGATGACGATGACGATGACGATGACGATGACGATGACGATGACGATGACGATGACGATGACGATGACGATGACGATGACGATGACGATGACGATGACGATGACGATGACGATGACGATGACGATGACGATGACGATGACGATGACGATGACGATGACGATGACGATGACGATGACGATGACGATGACGATGACGATGACGATGACGATGACGATGACGATGACGATGACGATGACGATGACGATGATGATGATGATGATGATGATGATGATGATGATGATGATGATGATGATGATGATGATGATGACGACGACGCCAACCCCATGCTAGACCACACGGCCGGTAAAGCAGTGAGCGGGTGGCTCAAGAAAAAACGGTCGATGAAGTACCGCCAAACTTGGTCTTTAAGTTCAAATATTTTGAGGATGTTACACGTAAATTTTAAAGGAAGTCCTCCACTAAGAACTTTATTTTATTTTATATAGAGCACTTTTCGAATATATTTATTTTGTTAAAATAGTTCCAAATGTTTTGAATAAACTACCACAGATTTAAAATATTTAATCTTTAGGAGAATGCCCTCTGAAGTCCTCTTCATTCTAAATTAAATTTACATTACTCGGAAGCCATAAGGAAACGAAGTAGAATAACTTGCTGCACATAAGTATACATTTTGTAAAAACACAAGTCGATTTCTGCATTTCCAAAATATTTAGTCTCTGAATTCCCCAAAACTTATTCTTGTATCGAGTGAGAAGTCTCTTTTTTAATAATTGTTTTATCTTTGCAGACAAAAGGAAGGATATTTCAATGCTATCGCATAGAGACCATTCTTTTAAAATATCTACAGTCGTTTAAAGTTAATATGTTCTCAAAAAAGTTAGCAATGAGGTAATATTTAATGTTTCTCTCGGTTAAGACATACTAAATAGAGACATAGACATTTGTAGCAAGAGCAGAGCCATGCGAGTGTTGCAGATCACATATGTTTTATTCTTGGGTTCACTTCGGAGATATACTCGCTATTTATTACATTTTACAGTACTTATACTTTTCTCAATTCGGAGTTTTGTTTTGTGGTTTTAATGTTTTAATCCCTTGACCATGCAGACAGATTTGAATATCAGCGCTTAGCTTCCGGCTTAAAAAGACGTGATTGTCACCCAACGCTACTGCATTCCCTCATAGCTAAAATGTAAGTAGAAATAATTTAATTTGTGCAAGTTTTTATCTTGCTTAACATTAAGTAAATATTTTTAAAATTTTGTTTACTAGAGTAGAGAAAAGCATGTGTTGCGGTGCATCAGATACTCGTAGTTTTTCAAAGCCATCATAGAGGGACTAATCCAATTACCAATTGAAACTAAAAAGGGATTAGCGATAATATAATCTCTGCAAAACGTTTATAACATAAATTATATACAGGCATAACATTTGTAGGGAGAGTTTGTCCGTGAGCAAAGAAAGTCCTGTGAGGGCAAGACATGAAACTGTGTCAACCTCGATTGCCTATTGGTGTCCTAATTTGTCATTTTAAACTTCCCTAAACAAAATACTACAGTTGTTTTAATCTCAAGAATGCGCCATAAATTATCTTTAGGGTTCTCACCCATGCAGAAGCTATCCATTTCGCCTAGCCGCTCTGAAGAAGCCTCATTTAATCGACTCACAAACTCCACATTGTCGTATACTCGCAATGCGTGAATAATTTGTGAGCTTAAAGAACTTCGAGCATTTTTTCCTAACTGTGTTATCGAAAACATATTTAAATTCCAATTTCGTGTCAATGACTGTCGACGTGGGCGACAAAGGAGTTGGCAGGCTGAGGGACAGCCCAAGATGTGTCAAACTTGTACCAGCCCTGTAAAAGGCTTAACCAAGAAGTAACGGAATGTGAGTATTACAGGAATGCGGGTGCGGAAAGGCAGGGGGAAATCAAGGAGATCGCTTCATCCTCAACAGCTGTGGACTCGGATGTGCGGCCCTTATGCACCGCTGATGGAATAACTAAAATTTAAAGAATAAGGTTATAATTTTGATAATCCAGGCCAATTTTTGGGTGAGTTATAATACATATGAGGCTTGTATAAATACCCATACTTTAAAGTAACCGGTTATACCCATAAGCCGTTTTTAAACGGCTTTCTGTTAAACGATAATTCCAAGAGATCTAACCATAACGTTTTGATTAAATGACAATTTAACGTAGAATTTTAGGACGCGAAGCATATTTTCACCTTCCACATAGAGACGAGATGAGGCTACATCAAGTAGCCCCGCAGGAAAGCATTTTTCGGGCACAATGGATGGCCCCAAGGTATCTATTCCAATTTGTAGTAGCAGCAGCTTAGAACCTGCCGCTATGTCCGAGACTTCTCACGCATAAAGCACAATAGGAAGCCCAAGAGCCTGAAAAAGGCATAACTTGAAGTGGACCGATATGCCGGACCACAATATGTGTTACAACGAAGCCGAGGCCCCGCATGCCTGATGGGACAGATGCGCTCCCCGATAGTGGAAAGAATTTATCCAGCCTCACCCTCAAATATTTCATGGAATTCGTCCAATCTATCTTTCGCCTAGAATAGGTGAATGTGCGGAATTTGGCGGGAAGGTCGCGCTTAGTAAACAGGATGGCTTGGCTTTTCTGCTGGTTGATTGACAGTTGCCAAAGCCTGAACCATTCTTGGATGAGGCAGAGTTGTCTCTGAAGGGGGATTAACGATTCTCGTGTTAAAGGTGAAACAAATTCTCTCACAGTCATTGGTTCCGGGTGGGTATGTATTCGGCAAGAATTGCTCCATATAGTTAATAATTACTTGCTATTTGATTACTGTAATTGCAAGATAAATGATCAGGTAAACAAAATGAATTTATATGAATTTCTTTAGAACTCTTCAAAACAAATGGAAAAGTTGTTTCCAAAATGTAAAAAGACGCTGAGCCCATCTCTAAATGTCTTTCAACTGTTCCAGTATAAGGAGTTGATCAACGAGTTGATCAACGGGGAGGCAAATATAAAAGATAGGGATAATACTGCTTGATCGAGTGTTTCCTGGCACAGTTAATAATAAATAATTCAATATGAATATGCAGCATCATTATGTGTAATCTAATTGCCGTTTATAACGAGTACCTAGTGAGTTTAATGAAAACTGTTCACAAATGTTTTATGCAAATTTTGAATTTCTATATCATATATGGTAGCGAAAATGCACCTTTGAGACTCCCTGGAAAATAAAAATTAAAAATAAGAAATATACTCATTTCGAGAAGTGAGTGTGTGTGCATTTTTGAGTCTTTGAAAAGTCAAAGTCAAAAACGAGAAGTCCGTAAAAAAGGAAACCTGACAGATAGGTTCAGGATCCTTCAATGATGTGACGGAACAAATCAGAAGGGAAAGGTCTGCACTGTGGCTGAGTGGTTACACCGCTTGGCTCTCCCCAAGGCGGCCCGGGTTCTATCCCAGGCTACCGCTAAATAATATTTCTGGTGGACAACATGGCGCTGGGGTGCGTTTTCTCTGAGACCTCCTGCTTCGCCCTTCTTCTCATCCCACTGGTGCTCCATCTTCATCTTATCTATCATCAGTGTCACCACCTGCGGTGCCATAAGTAGTAAAAGTGGGCGTTAAACACTTCTACACACATTGTGAAGAAAATGGTCAATTCCACGTCATTTTTGGAAAAGAAAAAATGCAGAAAATGTTTATTTTCTCCAAAATAACTTTCAAAACGTTATTGCATTAAGACAAATAACGTGTATCTCGATTTGTCTATTATAGCTTGTGAAGATCACTTCATTCTGAATGACGTTTGTGTAATTTGTTAAGCTGTAAATAAGCGATAATCAAAACTTGTTTTACAAAAATAAATGAAAAATTTCCGTAATACGAGCTTCTTTAGTGGCGTTAACCAGTTCCGAAGTATTCTTTGTTATTAGTTTTAATTTTGATATCCGTGTGTGAAAATGACTACGTCGAATGGTTTGTACCAGAGTAGGGAAAGTCTGGTGAGTGCTACATATCAGTATTTTTTATTAAGCCTAGCATTTCGGGATAGTCTTTGATATTTATCTATATTTTTCACTAAATATAATTTTTTCAATTGGGTTATCTTATCTCTTGCCCATACAAAGTCCTACTTCATTCTTATGGTATATTATGCTCGGAAATTTAACAGAAGTTTCGTATGTGTGCAGTTTTTACTTGGTTGAACTAAAAATCTGTTTCGTTTTGAATTTTCCCTCCGAAGGCGTGTATTGCTCATACTGTGGATATACCAGTTAGAACATTTATGCCGGGTGATCCACCCAGAGAGAGGGGGCGGAGAGAGAGAGAGAGAGAGAGAGAGAGAGAGAGAGAGAGAGAGAGAGAGAGAGAGAGAGAGAGAGAGAGAGAGAGAGAGAGAGAGAGACATTGCCTAGTGAGGTGGCTTCGCTTCCATATTTGGGATTAATACTACAAGATATGCGAATTACTGCGTTCGCTTTTGCTAACGTATTGCTCCTTCTAAACTGAACCTTGTCCTCATCAAATATCTAAGATTTTCCATCACACAGATCAAGGGTATGATGGAATCTTAGGAAATTGCCTGTAGTTGAAGCTCAAGTAGAGTGACTAGATTATACAAACTGTTTCATGTTGGTGAATGACACAATGCTGTCTTATTACACTCAAGATGGTTTTCGTTTTTGCTGTTCCAAATCTTAGGAGAGTGTTCTACCGCATAAAGAACCTACTCAACTCTAGAGATGTAGGTCACATGTTAATTAATCCGCTTCCTCTGTATTTATCTCTCCTTCTATTCATCTCTAGGCGTTAATATTTCAGGGGTTTACAGCATACAGGGCGTATGATCAAGTTTCAAATTTGGTTCAAGTAAGTTTATAGGTGCCTTATAGTAATCTGTTGTGAGGTGTCAAAATCCATATATCAGTCGCTTTATAATATTTACACAAATTTAATTCCTGTTTTAGTAATCCAACATTATAAAATAATATTAAGTACCTAAAACAAACGCACATATACGTAATTAAAACTAAGAAATATCTTATTTAAAGTAAAGGGCATATAAATTTCCACATTTATTTAGAATTGTAAAACGGTTTCAACTTTTGTGGAAATACATGTTGCATATTCTATGTCCAAATGCACTTCCCAGTCACACCCTTTTAGTTTCTCTACACATAAACAGAAATCTACGTCGCTTAAATACTTTTGAAGATCCTGAAACAAGGAAAGAGCATTTTTGGAAGAAGGAACATGCATGAACTGGTGGGTACGCTCGCACGTGCTTGTGTATGTTTGTGTGTGTGCGTGTGTGTGTGTGTGCGCGCGCGTGGACAGAATAACTGGAAAAGGAACATTCGGACTTGGCATTTTATGTTCAGCGGGTTCAAAGGATGCAACACGAAGATTTATCCAACATATCTTTTAAATGGAAAATATTTCGAACACGCTTATTTTCTCATAATGGCTCTAACGATTTTGATTAAAATGTCTATCTTGTTTACGACTTCTGCGTAACTCGAAAACCTAAGAGGTAGAAAAAATTCTTATAATACAAAAAATTAGTTCTCAACAAAGCACACGACTTGTTTCTACCTGGATGGGTCTAAAAGTAATGTCTCCTATTTTTTCTCCTTTATTTGCCACGAAAATTGAATCCAATTTACACAGCTTGGAAACTACAACACTGACCATTAATTTGTCACTATTCAATATAATATCCGTCCTTTTCCACAGTTTTGGTCCACCTTTTAACTAGGGCATGTATTCCAGTGTGGTAAAACACACGATCTTGCTTCCTAAGCCATTAACGCACGGACGATTTCACAGCCTCCTCATCTTCAAAATGAATACCACGATGAGCTTCCTTTAGTGGCTCGAAAAGATGAAAGTCTGATTGTGTCAGCTCAGGGCTGTATGGGGAGTGAGGTGAGACTTGCCACCCGAGTTTCTCAATTTCTGCAGTGGTGTAACCGCTGGTGTGTGGTCTTGCATTCTCATGCAAAAGAAGAATATCCGCCATAGTTTTTGTTGGGTGAACTCGGCGAGGAACTGCTTTCAGCTTTTTGAGAGTTCCGACGTATTGGACAGAATTTATTGTGCAACCCTGCTCCAAAAATTCAATGATAAGCACACCCTCTGCATCCCAAAACTCTGTCGCCATAGCTTTCCCTGCCGACCGCTGAGCTTTGAATTTCACTTTCCTTCTGTATCGTTGTGTGATGCCATTCGATCGACTGCCTCTTTGTTTCAAGTTTTAAAAAATGAACCCACGTTTCGTCTCCAGTAACAATATTTTAAAGGAACTCTTCTCCCTCCAAATGGAAGCGCTGCAAGAGTTCGGAAATTGTGTAGTGTTTAACGCCAGCTTTTACTACATACGGCACCGCAGGAGGTGACACTGATGATACATGTGATGAAGATGGAGCAACGGTGGAATGGAATGGCGGGGAAAACTGGAGGAACCAGAGAAAACCCGCCGCACCACCGTATTGTCCAACACAAATCTCACTTTGCGTTCGCCTGGGATAGAACCCAGGACGCCTTGGTGAGAACCAAGCGGTCTAACCACTGAGCACCGGCGTGGCCTCAAGTGTTCGGAGGCTATTGTTTTCCTTGTTTCTTTGTTTTGGGCGGTTAACATTCTTGGTACCCAACGTGAACAAACCTTTGGGTAGCCCAGTTGCTGAGTATTCGTCATCACACTGCCTTTACTGAGGGAGGTAAGGCGACATAATTCACGTGTTTTTACCCGGCGATCACCACGAATGATGTCATCGACTCGCTGAATGTTGCATGGAGTCACTGCTGTCACCAGCCTGCCGCTTCGCTTTTCATCTGCCAATGGTGTTTGCCCATCAGCTTCGTTACAGAGACGATTCCATCGTCTAACAGTGCTGACATCCACCGTTGCATCACCATACATATTTTTTAACCTTTCGTGAATGCGAATTGGCGTTTCACCTTCCGCAGTCAAAAATCACAGAACGCTGTCTAATACGAATGTCTATGTCAGCCATTTTGCAGGAGGATGCAGTGCTGCCACCTGTTGACTTAAGAAGTTTCTACTGCAGGGAATTGGAGAAGAATGTTTGAAGAATTGTGCCAAATTCAAAGTTTACTTATTTAAGGAAAAAATAGGAGGCATTACTTTTTGACCCACACACGTATTAGATTTTTTTCAGCTAACAGTTCGGAGAGATTCTTTGTTTTATTTCTTTAGGTTTTGAAATTTCCTCGACCTTAAAGTTCTTATTCCGTTACATTTTTCTTATTTGTTCTGCTCATGCTAAGGAAACAATTTTTAAGCCATTATTAGTGAATAGTTTTTAAGCAATTTAACTACCACCTAAGTTACTTTGTTCCCCCATTTGCATTGGAAAGTGTGTGGCTCCACCTCCTCCGCAACTGGCCGATCCGTGCTAAACAGTCACTACCACTAGATGAAATTTGTAAACTTTTTGATCCTACTTAAGAATAAACAAATTTCGTGGTTGTGGGTTAGGCCATCAGTGAACTGACTCAAAAATGCCCCGTTACACAATTATAATATTAAGTGATGGATGTCTAAGCTTCAGCGGCCTGTGTCTTCATAACTATCCTTAGCTTCCAGTGAAGGCCGCGTCATTTTTTCGTGAGCTTCCTCTGGGCTCGTCCCAGAAGAAGCTCACGAGATATGAACGAAACGTCGGCAAGTATGACCAAGGTGACGCGTCCTTCACCGGTAGCTAAGGGTATTTAACTTTAATATAACCTCTAAGAACATGACACAAATAACTGTATAATCAAGCGGTGTGTATTATTAAAAACCCAATACATGGAAACAAAGGTGACCCATGACCATCACATTCACTAACAGATACATTTAAAATTTTACATTAAATATTCCCAAGAAACTCTCTCAAACTGAAACTAAGAAAGCGAAAGGTTTCGCATTAAACACAATTAAAATAAGGCGGCGCTGGCTGGTAAACCTGCAGTAAGCGAACTCAGAATAACAAAGGACACCCAGCATGCGATATAAAGGCCTTTACCGAAACCAAAACAAATGAACAAATCAAATGGGTTACATTATGATCTTAAATAAATCCTTTAAATGTACGGAACATATTACGGTAAAGCAGTCAGAGGTTCCCCATTATAAATATAGCAAACCTAGCTAGCAGAAACCGTATTTTTAATTATTCCACCGTAAATTCCACATTTCCACGTTCCCCTTTGTGCTTACATAAATGTTATTAACTTCATAAATTAATCTCTGATTATAGAAGTTCTGAAATTACCTTTTACAAATAGAATTACAGTTTACCATATAACACAACCCGCTTGGTTTTAAATAAAATTAGATATTTCATTTTCATTCTTTTATTTAGGAAGTTGGGTCAGGGCCAGGAGATTGATGAGGAAGATTTTTTAAATCGTTATATATTTTTTTAATCTCTCATAAATTAAAGTCAAAATGCTCATTCAAGAAATTCCATGTGTGAGGAACTCGTCTCATTCGTACTAGAGGTCGCCCGAAACTGAGATAGTAATAATAGAAGCAAAAGGTCAAAAATATCTGGGTGTGCTCTGTCGCTTTCTTCTGAAAGTTCAAAGATAATAAAGCTGAGGTTATAGAATTTTCTGACGTGACTCTATAAAGCCTACATAGTTGCAAAATAAAATAAAATTTAAAACGATTTCTATATAAAGATATAAGCTGAGTGTAAAAAAACGAATTTTATCACATCTTATAATAATAAACTGCACCATCACTAAGACTCATAAAGGAATTTGGCCCACCTCGGTATCGTAGATGTTAGCGTGTCTGCCTCACGTTCAAGAGGTCCAGAGTTCGAATCTCGGTCAGGGTGAGCTACATGAATAAGGTTTTTCCGGGGTTTTCCCTCACCCTTAAAGACGAATGTTGGGTAGCTCTAAGCTCCATGGACTCTGGACACACTTGAGCATCATTTCAACCATCTCATTCACCGTCCGATATGACTTAACGTTGGAGGACGTAAAATTACCCAGAAAAAAAGGAATTTTCTTATGAATATGTGTTCATAATGTACCTTTACCATCAGTTTTCCTCTTATGTTTTTTATGGTTGGTTTATGATTCTGTGCATTTAAATTTTTAAGCCAGGTTAACCTCAAAACTGCTCAGAGGCAGGAGATAAGGCTATTTTTATCTGTTTTGTCATTAATAAATAGTCTGGCTGGTTTCTTCATTTCTTCCTTTTATTTTTATTTTGTGGCTTGTAGTTGTTGATTTTTAGAAGCCTTGAAATTATTTGATCTGCTGTCTTCCTCCGAATATAAGGAATTTTTAAGATGTCGGGGAATCATCACTGATTGAAAATAGCTCCTTCCTCAAATAGCGGTATTTTTTACGCATTGTTTGCATACTTGTAGTTATTGACATTAATATCTAATCCTCATCTCCAAAGAACAGCTATTGAGTTAGCGTCTGGTTGTGAATGACGTTTGAACAACGTTTAACATTTGACCTTAGTTTTTTTTTTTTTTTTTTTTCAAAATTTCCTTGCGGTACTTGTTTACTAAACCTTGGCAAACGCGGCCGCGTCGTGGCTCAGTGTTTAGACCGCTTGGCTCTCACCAAGGCTGCCCGGGTTCGATCCCAGGCGACCGCAAAGTGAGATTTGTGGTGGACAACACGGCGCTGGTGCGGGTTTTTTTCTCCGGGATCTCCGGTTTACCGTCATCTCATTCCACCGGTGTTTCATCTTCATCTCATGTATCATCAGTGTAATCGCCTGCGGTGCCGTATGTAGTAAAAGCGGGCGTTAAACACTACCCATTTCATTTCATTTCATTTTGGCAAACGCGGGAAGCGTCCTGCGTCGTAGCGGAGCGGGCTAAGGCAGCAAGCCTTGGTCCCTGGCCGCGGAAAGTTGTCCGGGTTCGATCCGGGGATCTTAGATCCCGGGCATAGGACCGGTGCCCACTCAGCATCGTGAGGAAAGTGAGGAGCTTACGCTAGGTAAGCGGCCTTGCTCACGGAAACCAACATTCCGGCTGGGGGATGCCGAGATGCTGAGCATATCTCCTCCCCGTATCGGTTGGATGATCGTCCACCTCTGCCGTAAGTGGGCGTGAGGCCGGCAGTCTGGTGGGTAGGCCTTGGCCCTCTAAGCGCTGTCGTGCCATGGGTTATTATTATTAAAGGAGAGAAGCGGTTCCCACTGCCAAATTATGCAGATAGCATTTGCATGTTGAGTGTCACTACAGAAAACTTTGTTAAAACGGCACATAAAGGAGACTAGTAATCGATTCCTCGTTAGTGGTTATCTAAGAGTAACATATTCTTTCCTTATTGACCTGATTGTTCTAATTTAATATTTTGTTTAATATTTACGAATTATACCTAGCATCACAGCGATGAACAGAGTTCTGCCATCGTTCTGGGAAACATGTAGGGAGAGCACTTCTGCCGCTTTAATTACCTACAAGTGACCTAATTTCCCTGATTAATATTAAACCAGCTGTAACTTCATACCTTCTGCAGTCGAGTTCCGATGCCTCTAATTTTACATAGTACTTTTATTTTAAATAATATTGCCAGAAACTCCAGAGTATCTATGTTCCACGCCAGACTGACACACTCGTCTTAGCTTACGGACAGTCAATTTGCTATTTTTGCTCTTTAAAACAAGTACAATAGTATACATAATTGAAAAATTGTTTAAGATCATAATCCAGTTAAAAATAAATAAAGACAATCACTACAATTAAAAGTAATAGCAGTTAAAGTGCTAAAATAATACATAAAGATGACTGTAGTACAAATACATTGATAAAAAGGTACTGCAGGTCAATTATAATATCATCATTCAGGAATTCTTCCACGTCATTGCAGGCTTTTGATTTCAGAAAATTAGTTAATATATGTTTAAATTTAGGTAATGGAGTAATTTTTCTAAAATTTATTGGCAATTTATTGAATAATTTACTGCCAATATAATCAATTCTTCTTTCATATAATTTTAATCTATGGGATTGAGTTATCAATTTCTGTTTTCCTCTAGCGTTGTAGTTACGAATAGCTGAATATCGAGGCAAAGACCTATTTCGTATATACAATATGGATTTTAATATAAAGATACTGGAAAGGGTTAGCATTGAAAGAGTTTTGAATGCTTCCTTACAAGGACTACACATTGACAGATTGGCTATGTATCTGATGGCTCGTTTTTGTAATGTAAAGATTTTTCTGAGATTGGCTTTAGATGTTGATGCCCGCAGCTTTATGCCATATGTAATAATTGAATGAATGAAAGCGAAATAGACTATCTTGGCAGTTCCAGATGATACAAATTTTGATATATTACGTATAACAAAAAGGGCTGTGATAATTTTTTTCACTTTTATTAATATGTTCATTCCATGTTAGTTTACTGTCAGCTGTTAAACCGAGAATATCAACGTTATCGATAGTTAGAATCATATCATTGTCCAAGTATAAATGAGGCTCAAAATGAGTAGTTTTAAAATTGAAAATTATTAATTCACTTTTTTGTATTAACACATAATTTAGAGTTATTAAAATATTGAGTCATACTATTTACAATTTCATTCATTTTTATTTCTAGGTAATTAATGTCTTAATTCTGAAATCCCATCGTCGTGTCATCAGCATAGAGATTTAAACTAACACAATTAGGAATTACATTGGCTATGTCATTTATGTACAAAATAAACATTAGTCGTCCAAAAATGGAGCCCTGAGGAACTTCCGATACAATGTCAGGCTAAGGTAAGCCGCAGGAGTGAAGTACAATTACCTTGAGTGACTGTAAAGCATGCTTTTCAACGAAGGTCCAAACTAGCCACTGGGTAAGTTCGTCTCTTACTCGTTTGATGTAAAAATTCTGGCACTCAAATATTAACATATGAATGACGATCAGTTTCAAACTCGGTAGCGAAGGGAACTGGGGAAGTAAAACAAACATTAAGTGAAGTGCTAGAACCAGGTCAGGAGTGAGGACTGAGAGAGATAGGGGCGCTTTAGAGTTTGTTTACCATAATAAATCCCTGCGCATTATATCAACAAGATTCCATGCACTAGAGTGATGTGCCACTATTTAGCCAAGTTTATATACTTTGTAAAACAGTTCTAAGTTATTGCACAACTGCAGATATTTGCGTAGAATTAGAACATTCGAATATCCAGTATATGGACATGCGCTTGATTGAAAATGAATCAAGTTAGTGCAAAAACTATTCGTGCTTCTGAATTATTTTGCAAACAAAGCGTATTACAAAAGAAACCGGGTGTCAAAGAATATATAACATTGGAAACGTCAATACGAAAAAGACATCCTCTGCAAGTATGCCATTAAAACCGCAATATGATGGGTATAACTTTAAAAATTAAATAAAATACCAAAAGAAAGGCACAATTTCTAGAAAGGGCACCACGTTTGATCGTATACCTGAGGTACTCTTTTGAGAAAATTAACTCAAAGACGCAACTGGTCAGCATTCAATTCTCTGCTCACCTGTCGATAGGTGGAACGGGCTTCCTTATTAGTAATCACCGAACAAACACACAAGAAAGTCAAAATGGACTACAATCCTAAGGGAACCTGCCAGTAAGCAAGAAAACTAATTATTAAGCTGCAATATCAATTCCAACGCTGCGAGGTTCGAAATATCTCAACTTGTTGATGGCCTTCGCCTCACTGTGTAGACAGTAATGAAATAGACAGGTTTTGTATTCTTAAAACGGCGCAAAACAGGCCAAGAACTGGAGGATCACAGTTATTGAAAGGGCACGATAAAAGGTATCTCGAAAATAACAAGGGATCCCAAAATTAGTGTTATGTATTTGGCTGCGGAACTTGGAAGGCTGGTTTGCAGCTTCGGCCAGTACTGCGCTTAATGATTACCGAAACATTAATTACATCAGTACGTCAAATCCATACACAGAAAAGTGCTAGGGAGGTACACAGAAACGTACAGAGGCCGACAGAAGTATTCGAATAATATAACATGTAACATTAAACTTACTATAAATACTGTAATATTTATTTGGCAGGGTTGAATTGTTGACCGTGTAAACCTTAACCTTTTGTGTCTTGGAAACAATATTTAAAATATCACTTTGCATGCATTTATTACACAAACTGTACTGTATTAATTTTATTGTCCCTCTTATATGAGGGCGTAAGTATTCGAACGTACCCAATCGAACAGAAAGAAAGATGGTTGGACTTACCCTGCACGTCCCTACCACATAGCAGTTGAGTTTATTCTATGCCTCGAGACAATGTGCTCAAAGTTATTCCGTCGATTGTGAACTCACTGGTAATGTGTGACGTAAAGGTAAGGAAACAACGGTGGTACAGAGGAATATCATGATAAATATGTAAAAACAAAACAAATCTCTCTCTGAAATTGCCAAAACCATTAACAGAAGTAAAACTAAAGTGTTCTTCATAATTCAACACTTCAAACAGATAAATGCTGTTGTACATAAAATTAGAAATGGCGCTCCTTCTAAACTCACTACCAGAGAGCAGGCAAAAAATATAAATGGTGAATCAGAATCCGAGAGTCACTGCATCTGAGATTAGAGAATGCCTTGAGCAATATTCTGGCACTGTGGTTCACACCAGAACAGTTAAACGGGTGTTAAATGGTACTGGGTAAAAAGCCCGCGTTCTTAGTAAGGAACCATATGTTAATAAGGTGAATAAGAAAAAGTGTATAGAATTTACTAAACAGTATGTGGTGAAGCCAACACAATTTTGGGATGAGGTTCTGGTCGGACGAGACAACATTCTCCTTATACAAGAGTGATGAAAGTCTTAGTGTGGAGTCGGCCAAATACAGATTGGGAACCTAAGAACATGGTAGCTACAGTAAAATATGGTAGCAGTAGAGTGATGGTGTGGGGCTGTATAGCTTCATCTGGCTTTGGGGAGTTGGTGTTCATAGATAGGATCATGGCCAAATTTGAATAAGAGGATTCTTGAAAACAATCTTTAAAGGAGTGCAGAGAAGCTGAGATGAGGACATAATTATTACTTCCAGCAGGACAATGATCCGAAGCATACTGCTGAAATTTTAAGGCTTTGGATCGTGTACAACACTCCTCACACTTTGAAGACCCCGCCACAATCTCCAGGTTTAAATCCTATAGAGGAGCGTCTGAGGAAGCATCATATCAAAGCAAGGACCATCTGAAAGAACTTCTTCAGACAGAGTTGAGAAATATGGACTTTGCAGTCACTAAATAACACATACAGACAATGCCCAAACGGTTATCAGCAGTAATTCAAATAAAGGGGGTGATAACTAAATACTAGCTGTTCTCTGTTCGAATACTTATGTCCAGATGTAAACTAACCGGTTTATTTCTCATTGTAGTGCAAATTCGTTTCAGTTGTTATTTATGAGTTTATATGTTTAATGGAAGACTCAAGTTTATTTTGTACTAGTTGTATTTACGTATGCTTACTCTGCGTAGCTTTAAAACTATATATGTAATAAATATGTTGACGTTTGAATACTTATGTTTACTGCCGATGTAAATATGACGGGAAGGCGCCGCCTCTGGTCTACGGCGCGAAAGCAGTAGCCAATTAGTGTGAGGGGGAAGGTAGTTGCACGCGGAGTGATACATGTCAGCGGGGTAAGGTTATATGAAACAGAGATTACGTATAAAGCCAAAATATGCCTCCGAGATAGGTGACTGTGGAGAACCAAAGAGATGAGAATAGAATAATGTTTTTCTTCTTTCCCCAATATTGTATGCTGTTCCTATGTAGGTTCGGTAACTACTGCGCTACAACTTATTCACTATATCTCTGCTTATCACCAACGTTATGTTGCTTTAGGTTTTCAAAAATATTAGTGATATCCCCGATAATTTCTCTGTCATCAAAGGGAACATCATAGAATTGAGTCTATATATTTCTCGCTATCCTCCTAGCCAATATGCCAACAGCATGTGAAATGACTCTACTTGCACGTTCAAGATGTCTAATAAAGGCTTCACAGAGGGTATAGTTTGTAATATAGATGAGCCTTCTAAAAGGGAATGAATAATTCCTTTTGTACTGTTATGAGCATTTCTGTTAACATTAGTTTACAGGCAGGTGGAGTGACGTCATTCACGCGTTCGAACGTTTATAATTACCAAATACCTTCCCCAGCCGAGAGAGTTTATAACACGAGAAAGCTTTCTAGCATATAATGAAAATTTCACAGCCTGACATTTCTATTGGTAATAAAGCATACCACCTACCACGAGGAGGACGAGTTGACAAATCACATGGATTTCACATAATTGAGATTCTCTCATAATTAGACTTCCTGTGGTGCATTCAGAATTCTCTGGATGTCATGACGATTTAAAGGATGGAAGGATGGAAATTCGGTCCATCCACGATTAACAGCATTTTAATTCCGAACATGTACAGCGTTTGTGTAGTCTATAATTGATCTGGACCTGTATTTATTTCTAAATTTAGGAGTATTGCTTTATAAGCATAGATAAAGGTGGGTGTGATCTCGGAAGTATACTGCTATTTTGGAGATACTTTCTCAGTTGAAACCGATTCATATTAATCTTGTACGTCGTATAAAATATTTCTAAGTTAAATTTCATATGGGTGTACCTTGTGAATGGTTTTACATATTTATAATAATAATGAGAAAAGTGCGCTCAGATTGAGAATTAATATACAAGCGTACAAACATTGATTATGTCGCATTATAGATTGTGAACCGGGATGATTTTAGACTACAAGTTGTGGATAGGGTTGTGTATACTTAAAGGGGGTTTACCGTAAGGGTTTACAATCTAGTTTGCAACTGGGAGCGTAGCTGAAAGGATAGGGGGCCAGATGGTAGAGGTAAATGGTAAAGGGAAATTGTAGTCAGGTTCCAGATATATAGAAATAGCGCAACTTTCTATGAAATGCCAGTTTACTATAACATCTGATTTTCTACAATACAAGTCAAACCCGAAGTCTTGAAAAGACTTTGGGTGGATTGGCGTTGATAGCTACATTATTTACATTAAGATCCAGTCGAACTTACCTTCCAGGAGATGTCGGTGCGTAGTGAAGTGAAGATTTGGCGTAGCCTCCGGCCGCAACAATACACTTTAGACTCCCGCGCGCTTGGATAATCACCGCTATAAGTATTCACGGCCAAGCCCAAAAAGAGGGGGCCAACACAAGTTGAACCTTTGATCAGCAGAAAAGATCCTGGAACATTCCATCCGCCATGTTTGTTTAAGTCCAACAACCTGCTAATCGTCCATTACCAACTACTGTGTTCAACGCTAAGATTTGCTGCGTTTGACATTCTTACTTGGTTAATGTTCCGAATATATGCAAATTACGGGTTTGTCATGTTTGTAGAGGTCTGTACATCTTTACTTCTACAAATTAATACCTTCAATTGTATAAAGAAACCTCGTGCTATTAAAATTTCAAATAAATTCCTAAAATAAGTAAGGTTCCTTCACTTCACCAAAGGATACGTGACAATATGCAGGTATTTTAGTCCTTGCTATAGTCTTTTATAGATTTTGTAATTTTTTACATTCTATTATATTTTTTGCATTGATGACCACATAACACACATTTACAATTCACATCCGGTTCGTGAATATTTTTGATAATGCATATTTTATGGTGAAAGCCCTGTACTGAAAGTCTTGTTGTCATATGTCTCTGGTTTGTGTAATCTCTGGTCCAGCTGTCATCCATCATGGCTGGTGTGTTGTAGAAACCAAGGTCTATCTCATTCTTCTTACGGTCCATGATGCTGATCAGTTCCTGGTATGGTCTTTTTGATGGTAGGCAATGTTGTAGTCGGATGTCTCCTATGAAATATGTCTCTTTCATCATTTAATATATCAGTCGAGTTGGCGCTATTTTTTCCAAACCTAAGATACGTTTCATGAACATTTTCTTAACTTTTTCTATTCTTTTTAGGTCGCCGAATTTAAGATTTTCCCATATGATGTCTATTCCATATTGTCGGGAACCCGTATCTACGATCGCGCGGCTTATTTACAAAAAAGGAACTGATAGACGAGCAGGTTGAAAACAAAACCCGGGCAGACAGAGATAGCATGCCGATAAGGGTCTGCCGAGGCAAACAAACTCAGAAAAATGGAAATTTCTGGAATGATAGAGATTGTTCGGGTTCTGGTTTATTTTCGAATCGTCTAGAAAATTATCAGCGAGGTATTTAAGAGACTGTGACACGCCGGCGGACAGTTGTAAAACAGTCGCGGGAGAAGTAAGCGGAGAGCAGCAGAGAGTTGTGAGTAAACAGTAAACACCTGTGAACAAATGCTGTGTAACGAGAGCTGATTATTATTGCCATCGACCTTATTAAATTGTGGTGTGTATATGTGATGTAATGTTGTTACGTGAGGATTGAACAGTGTATTCCTACTTAAATAAAGAACATTTAGAATTTCGGCAAATTGGACTTTTAATTCTACGAACCCACAAAGTCACAATATGTTATGACTAGTGCCACTGCTACTTTGAATGGTGTCATCGCTGTATTTGTTGACAGATTGGTTATGTTTGTGTCACCCAATTTCAATCCCATTTAGTTTAATACCAGTATCTTTGGTTATTCAGGCCATTAATAACATTATTCCACGTGGTTAAATGGAAGGCTGATAGTCTGCCAAAATTGAGTTAGTGGAAGAAAGTTTTGCTTATGGCATTCATATCCTAATTCTTCTCTGATTTAGTTGAAAGCGTAATCAAAACGGACAGTCAAGATACCAATTAGCATTCTTGAATCGAGAGAAACCTAAAAGACCTCCTGAAATGTTCAATACTTTCATTACCCAATGTTGAATCACCATTTTGAATCACTTATATAATTCGTATCACTATTTGGCTTATCTATAAAGAGGATTTTGCGATTCGAATATAAGACTTATATACTACCTTATAGTTCTAAAATCTGACCTTGCCATATTAAAATTCCATTTTAAAATATATGAATACCTGGCCAAAATATTGTGAAGTATTCATCGTTTTGCCTTACATTTCAAAAGCCAATTAACCATTATTTTTTAACAGTACAGTATTCGACAGTTTTAAACATTACACTTAACATTGGAGAGCTGAACCTGACTTGAAAAATCCTATGCTTTATTTGCATGACAAACTTTTATTGCTGATTCAGAGTTTTAGTAGTATATATCACTTTATATGCCTTTGCGCTTTCTAGTTACATTATTGGTTACTTTTTCTTCATAACCAGCTTATACAGGGTATAGGAAATAAGGGAATTAAAACAGAAATGCGCGTCCTGATTTGAGAGCCTTTGCACATTTTGTATTTTGAAATTACTGGTTCTAGAGATTATGTTTTAAATGCTATATGTTTGAGATACTACCATGCAACGGGCATAAAAGTTTTGGCGGATATATTTTCACGGTAATAAAGAGCTTGCATAAGCAGTTAACGATAGCGCGACTAGCGTACACAAAGAGCCGGCAAATAATGATAGCTGAGGTAAAGGACTTGCCGACACAGATAGGTTTTCACGTTTGGAAGGTTCTAGTGATATCTTGATCGACAGAGAAAAGTTGTTTTCTGATTTGTACTAGAAACCTCTCGAATTTATGAATGAGGTATGTAAGAGATTGCGACACGCCAGTCGTGAGTTGTAAAAAAAAGTCAGGCGAGTAGTAATCAGCTGTGAAGTGTTGTAACGGGAGCAGTTTATTTTTGTCATCGACCTTGGTGTTGTAGTTTGTGATATGTGATTTAATTCTGCTGCTACGCAGTGTGTTTCCACACAAATAAAGAACATTTGGAATTTCGGCAAATTGGACTTTTAATTCTATGAAACAGCAAAATCACAATACTTAATTTTTCTTAAATAGTATGTGTTTCCTGTTATTTTGATTGGATACTGTACAATTTTGATATAATTTAGAATACATAAAAACACTCCAGGAAAATATTTAGAAGTTATTAACATTAGGAACTTAAATCAGATATCTATCTTGCATAATTTTCAAATAGTTTACATAAGTGTTTCCAGATTGAACAGCATTTACGTGCGCAATCTATATGAGGTTTAAAAATGGCATTCCATTCATGCGCTCATTGTTTATGGAACGAACAGTTAGGTGAGATTAGGTTATACAAGTAGGAAGACACAAAGATCCATTTAATTATCCTCTAGTAAGAGAGAATGTGTTGACAGGAGTCGATAGGCCGCAGGCAGAAGGACCTACCACTTCCAGGCTGGAAGATCTGTCCTACTGTGGCAGAAGGTTATAAAGGAGGTTCAACAACCTTTCGATCACGCAGTCCTCCATGGTGTCCAAAAGAAGTACTTTTTCCTTTGAGCAAGCAGCCGCCTCATCTGTCGGAAAACCACTTGACGCCATGAAACCTACCTAGAAACAAAATTAAGGGCACAGCGAGGCTATTTTTACCCAAACAAGGCTAACCTTTACCAATATGAAAATTTGAATATATAGGAAACTGAACATTATCAGAAATTGAAATTCGGTACGACTACTGTATAAGGATGTGTGCACTTAACTGCTGTATAATATTTAAATTACGTTCCCGTAGGTCCATACAAAAGGGGCATATATCGCACTGTGTGTCCTGAATAAAATATTGCACCCTATATTTCAGGTAAACTTTACTTGTAGGAATTTAAAGCTACATGCACCAAATTTTATCCTAAATAATCTAAGATACAGTTTTATAATATTGCCCATATGAAAATCACATATAGTTTACACTATGCACATGAAAAATTAATTAGTTTTCAGTAAAAAAAAATATTTTCAAGGATTGAATATTTGTTTTCATCCATTTTATAAATCACATGAATATTAAGGTTAGCCGTATGCGTTGAAGGAATATTCGCAAATAACCACTACAAATTTTGTGTCAATAACTTTTATAGTTTTTGAGAAACATGCACCTAAAGTATCAAAAATCAAGGTTTTGGGAAATCACGATCAAAGATTAAGCACCATTCTCAGGAAGTGGGCGTATCATTACGCCGCCATGTTTAAATTGACGAATTAAAGGACTTTACTACCAGCTGACAACCTATTTTATATATATCATTTTAAAGCTGAAGAATTATATAACTTCTTAACATTAAAAACAAAAAAATGATGTTTTGAAACCTATCGACCTCCTAGTGCCCTTAAGCGGTTATAGAACGTCCATAATCTAGAATGGGATGGAAGAAAAGTGATAGAAAAGAAAACACACTAGACAAAACCACCCCAGCATTTGGGTTCTGCCAGGAATATAACAAGTTCAGAGTGAGCGGTCGATCTTTGACTTGCAGAATACGAACCCCATACACCTTCCCATATACCTACTTCATTACGACTCATCTCATCGTAATAACGAGAGCGACAGATGATGTATGCATATTATAGAACTAGCTATAAATCATTTTAATAACCTTTAATAAAGTACAATACTGTGGAGTGATCTCTTTGGTATGCTAGCGTACATCTGTTGTTTGACCAAGCCATGGACAATTAGTATATAACGAAACATTAACCTAAATTGCATAGAATAATACCTTCTAACATTTTGTGCTCCTGAGATATAGTAAACACAGCAAGAATTGATTGTCCTTAAAACTCATGTTACAGATTTAGTGGAAACCGAGATTTTGAGGTTCCCTGGTTCTAAGAAAGGCATTTTTTTCCGGAAAAAAGATAAACACTATTTTTGTGTGTGCATGTGCGTGTGTGCTTATGCGTTTGCGTGTGACCAAGCCTGCCTCGGTGGCCTAGATGGTGGAATGTCTGCCTCACATTCAAGAGCTCCCGAGTTCGACTTTTGGTCAGGATGCGTTATCTGAAAAACGAAAGTCATGTAGTTCTAAGCTCTATGGATCCTGGATGCATTCGAGCATTATTTCACTCCATATCATTCATCATCCCATATGACTTAACGTCGGAGAACGTAAATTAAACAAAAATGTGACTAATATCGAAATTATGAAGCTTAGCTTACAGTTTATTTAACCTGAACATTTTCTGTACATGGTATGAAAATATTTTGTCTATATTACTTGTAAAGTGGCTTTAATCGTATACCTTCACTAGTACAAATAGGAAGCTTCGTATTCCACCCAAAAATTCGGTACTGAAATTTTACGGGAAATACATGTTATGAGATTCTCCAAATATGAAAAAGGACTATTTTATAAAACCTCTTTCTGAGTCTGTGATTTCTTTTCTGTGAACATACGGACTCTAAAACGAGAAGTTGGCTAATAACTAGCTTGAAATTTATGTTCAACTTCCAAGAATACCACATAAAGATTTTCAAGAAGAACCCTTCATACAAGATTACCATTTACTCAGAAAGCTTGTCAGAAATATCATTCTTCTAGGAATTGTCTAGGAATGTCCACAGGAGCACCTTCATTCTAGATACGTATCATATAACTGGTAAAGTAACAGAAGACTAAATATTATCAGACAGAAATATGTACACCTCGTTGTAACACAATTTCTAACAAATATGTGTTACGTTCTTTCCGAGATTTTTTTTCTATATAATGTTGCGGTAACAGGCATAAAAGTTTCGGCGCAAATAGGTAATAGACGGCGGATAATGTTTCACGACGTTGCATAAGCAGTTAAGAATAGCGCGGCTAGTGTACACAAAGCGGCCGGTAAATGAAGATAGCTTCAATAAAGGACTCACCGGCACAGATAGGATTTCATGTTTGGAAGGTTCGAGAGATATCTCGATTAACAAAGAATAGTTGGTTTTTCTTATTTGCTGGAGAAGTTTCTCGAATTATGAATGAGATATATAAGCGATTGTGACACGCCAGCAGGACAGTGTGTAAAACAGTCAGTTGTGTGTAACGAGAGTGTAGTTGTAAAACGAGAGAGTGATTAAGCAGAGTCAGCTGTGAAGTGTTGTAACGAGAGCTAAAGTTTCTTATTGCCATCGATCTTGGTGCTGTAGATTGTGATAAGTGATGTAATATTGTTACATGAGAATTGAACAGTGTATTCCTACGCAAATAAATACCGATTTTTATTTTCTGCAAAGTGGACTTTTAATTCTACGAACTCACAGAGTCGCAATAACAATGATTTCCCATCACTGTTACGTATCCCAGGGAGAAGTTGTTATTGTTATATTTTGTCATGAATGTGCAACGTGAACGGAATTCCAAAGCCATTTCATAGCAAGCGGCTCTTAAGATATTTGATCATGGCTCAAGATCACTGTATTCTCCTGCTCCCATATCAGGCAACTGTAGCGTGGGACTCGCATTCGGAAGAACGCTTGTCAAGTGTTGGTGGCTACGCGGCGAATCCTGGCGCCGGGATGAAGAACTCTTCCCTTGTAGGGACTTCCGGGTCTCTGTGATAACTCTGTGTTTGACAGTCAGGGCTCCTGCAGTTCCCTAATCTCAACCCTTCCTTCTGGAGCAAGGAAGATAAACAATAGACCTGTATGTAGAAGAATATGAATAGGTAGTAGTGTGCCGATCCTAGTCTCAGGGAAAGGTGCAAACTTAAACTATTTAACAGGGAAATAGGTAGATAACGTGGTAACGATGGAGAAAATTAGGAAGGCATGCAACAACACTAAACACTAAGTGAAAGGGTGGCCCTTTCACACATGCCTAACTAAATATTTTGAATTTGTTTTAATAATAATTTTTATTTTACACCATCATGACATACAGGTTCATATAAATATATCTCTTAATCCCTCCCTGATCCAGAAATTTAGCCCCTCGGATATTAAATTCCCAACAGTTGTGAATTTATGAGCACATGCCCCAGGCCAGAAACAAGAAGCACATTTATACAAAATTATACCATGGTAGAAGAGGACCACTAACCACATCCCGCCGGAGCCCACTTACGCCGACCTAACTTCAGGGAACCCAGCCACACATGAGCAAGACTCGACTCAAGCACCTCAGCGCCAGCAAGCGCCTAAAAACGGAAACACGGCGACACCCTGCTAGAGTGCCCGGACGGCAAAGTAGGGTGCAGTCGTCTCAATAGTCTGTATTCTGCATCAGCATTTACTTTCTCTAATTAACTGTTATACTTAAGCGAAGTACCACAACAATTATATATCAAGGCTTCAGCGAAAATACTGTATTTTCATTCTTCCCCTTTCGTTGTGCGCCTCAGCACTTCTATATCATTTTGTCCTGTAAATGAAATTTCAAATTAATATAAATTTAAAACTTAAATTTCACAACAGCATGTCAGATACACACTTATTAGGAAAAACTGTCCAATCCGAGTTGCGCTAAACAAGGAAGTAGGTTAGATAGTTACACTGAAAAAATCAATGCCATGGCCGGGATTTGAACCACTGATCTGGTTCCCATCCAGTCGTTCTTATCTATTGAACTGCCATGGCCAACGTGACGTCATCACGTACACATTTACGTCCTACAAAGTTAGGTCATATTGGACGATGAATGAAAGGGATGAAATGATGCTCAAATGAGTCCGGTGTCCATGGAGCTTAACGCTACCCGACACTCGTCTTTCAGGATAATAGAAAACCCCGGAGAAACCTTATCTAGGTAACTCACCCTAACCGAGATTCGAACTCGGGAATTCTTGAAAGTGAGGCAGACACGCTACCATCTACGCTACCGAGGCGGGCAAACTCATATTTTCCCAGTAAACCACTAGGGGCTCTCGTATTCGAGATAATACGGCTAGTTGAAGGGAAGATTTATTTCCATTAACTAACTTAAATAATTAGAGAACATTTTTCATTTTAAGAAATATGACATTTATTAAAATAAAGTATAAATAAAATATGTAGAAGATTCTATTTTATTCTCATGAGTCTGTAAAATCTCATATATTGGGCGAACAAAGGAAGATTTCCCTATATGGATATGTACGAAACATAGGAAACAATACACAGTGTATAGACATTTTTAATTATGAGAGAATTCAATAGGACGAAGCTAAAGAGAGGCGTTCCGTGACACCATTTTAAAACGGCCGAGGACACGATGTGAACCTACAAAAATATACGCTGCCAGAGTACGCCTTCTTTTCAAAGGGTGTACGTTTACTTCGTTTCGTTTCTCAATTTATCTAGAGCATACATCCATTTATAAATAAATATACATATGTTTTATATTGATTTTGCTCATTTATTTTCAGTAGACGTTATTAACAATAATATTAGAATCGAATTTGCTAATGGTGAAATTTATAATTTAATGCCCAATGCAAGAGTAAAATATGCACTTCTTGTATAAAACATAAAATATGCATCTTCCCTCGAAATACATATGTATATGTATTAATATCACTCAAATTGTCTAAAAAGTGTGACATACAAAATGTATCATTTAAACATACTTTTAAGTATATAATAAGATGCATTTGTCATACTAATCCAGGCTCTAGTAATCAGTTTACATCACCACTGTAGTCCACTATCTACGGCGATTGTGAGTGAAGCCACTACTCCCATCTCAATTATCAGTCCATCTGTTGGTGCTGACACTATTCAAGGGATTTGCCTACGTTGAGATAGCACTAAGCTTAGCTTTACTTACCCTAATTACTGGTCCATTCACTGCCTTAATGCAAACCATGCTTGAGTGTCAAGTGGACGTTAGAGATGATAGCACGGCGCAGACACAGTAAGACTAATGCCCAACAGATTTTAAGTCTGAACACGAGTTTAGCAATAGTTAAAACAGAAATTGCATATCAGCAACAAGTGTTAGCGTAACACTCGAGTTAAAAACTCTTGTTAAACTAAAAAACCCAATTTCTGATGTTAAGCCCGTAAAAATTGTAAATAATCAAGATGGCGAGCATGAACTCAGCTGTTGATGTCGATTTGCTATATTTAAGACCGTCCAAATGGCATTCGTAATAGAGTACGGCCTATGAGGAGATATGATTTTGAGGAACTATCCAAAGAAATAATTTTACGGAGGTATAGACTGTCGAAACATGTTGCTATGAAGGTTACTGCGGAAGTACAAGAGAGGTTAGAACATGCATCGAAATGAATATGCCGGTCTCGCCTTTGCTTCAATAATTAATAACTTTGCGATTTTATAATTCACTGAGTTATGTGGATAATAAATTGTCCACCTCTCGTGTAGAAACGTTCAAGTTACTTGGCCTTCTTCGCTCCTGGTTTTAAATTTTCTTAATACTGAGTTAGAACATGCATCGAAAGAAATATGACGATCTCGCCTTAGCTCCAAGTATTAATAAGTTTGCAATTTTATAATTAACTGAATTATATTGATTAACACTGTCCACCTCTCGTCTTGAAAAGTTTAAGTCACTTGTGCTTCTTCGCACCTCGTTTAAAATTTACGTAATACTGATTTAAAACATGCATCGAAAGGAATATGCCGATCCCGCCTTTGCTTCAAATATTAATAACTTTGCGATTTTATAATCTCCTGAATTATGTGGACAATGCACTGTCCATCTGCCGTCTTGAAACGTTCAGGTCACCTGCCTTCTTCGCACCTCGTTTTAGATTTACGTAATAATGAGTTAGAATCTGTATCGAAAGGAATATGCCGATATCGCCTTTGCTTCAAGTATTAATAACTTTGCGATTTTATAAATCACTGAGTTATGCGGATAATACACTGTCCACCTCCCGTCTTGAAACGTTTAAGACACTTGTCCTTTGCTCCTCGCTTTAAATTTGCGTAATACTGAGTTAGAATATGCATCGAAAGGAATATGCCGATCTCGCCTTTGCTTCAAGTATTAATAACTTTGCGATTTTATAATTCACTGAATTATGTGGATAATACACTGTCCACCTGTCGTCTTGAAAAGTTGAAGTCACTTGTCCTTCTTCGCACTTTGTTTTAAATTTACCTAATGCTGTCAAGTTGTCTGGTGCTTGTAGTAGTGACACATGCATTAGAATTAAATTTTTTTCCAATATTTTCCCCGTGACATCTTTCTCTTTTACATTCACGGCATCCGTCCTATATTTTCCACGATATCCTTACACTTCGTCACCAATTCAATTAATAATTCTTTCTCCATCAATGAGAAATTTGTCTCACGGCTTTATTTATGATTTTGTTCATTCGCCATTTTTCAGCTTGTGCAGACGAAAATGGAAACAAAAGCATATCGCAGGACGTTCAGAAAATAATACGACTCATCCGTAATCTTCTTTAGCTGTGATATTTACAAGTTTCTTGGCGTTAACTCAGATGTGTTAACATTTTCAGAAAACAGGTTGGTGAAATGCAAGAAATTTGACATTACTGTTAGCGCTGGGAAAATTGTTACGTTACATTTGTTAACCTCGAGTTTAATATCTGTTGGTGAGATCGGCAATAAGTATATTGCCAATCGTGAGGCAGCTCTATCTTGTATTGATATGTCACGCGACTTTTGTTTTAGCCCTACACTCCTAGATGCATAACACACGTGCTCCAATTACGCGCTTGTAAAACACATTTTTCCGCATTCAATGACAATCTTGTTGTGTAACATTTAAATTAGGCTAACTATCGTTGGGAGTTATACATCCAAATGCAAAACTGTTCAATATTTTATCTTATTACTGATAATTTACTCATTCTTTAGCTCTTATATATTATTACTTATCTGATATAAATAAATAGTTTAAGATAGTCAGACCACCCCTAAACAGGGGACTTTAGCGGATTTAGTATTTTCATTTAGCGGATTTTGTCTGTATTTAGCGGGTTTTAGTCAATCTTCTATATTTGCACTGGTTCATGATGATTTTACAAGCATTTAAATAAGCTCTCCCTCATTTGTAATAATTCATTCTAACCACTCAACCTAAACTAAGCATTAGTTTTTCCCATGCTGATGTAGATTTAAGTTCCGGACACCTACACATTTAAACTAACATACTGTCGCGGCGAAAGCACGGAAGTTTCGGTGCAGAGAGATAAGCGCGGTTTGTGTACACAAAGAGCCTGCAGCTGAAGATATCATTCGGATTTGTATCACTAAGACGACTTACCGACACAGTTCATTAAAGGACTGCATTAACACACTTTATGCAAAATAAATTTTTCTTGCAGTGAACTTCTTCCGAGGTATTCTCTATCATTTCTTTCAATTTACAAATACTTTTCCCAAAAGAGAAGTCATTATTCGTTTCCAAATCAGAGTGAACATAGCCATCGTAGAGTGACCAGCTCTTGAAGTATCTGACTATCGCTTAACGTCTGATAGAATTATCTATCTCCTTTGCACCTGCGAGCAAATTAGATATTACGTAATGTTTATCTCGATTAGAGGAAGTGCATAGAGGAATACGCGTTTCCAAAATAAGTTTCTACAAGAGTAAAGTAGGCCACGTCAATGCATTATATCAGGTTGTGTCTATTTCCCATGCAAAGAGAATGGGGTTTTTAATATTCTAAAACCAGCTCATGAAAGCTTGATTATCTCTTAAGCTTACTGAATTCCATTATCCTTGCACCCATCAAGGATATGAGTAGTATGATTATATTTATTGCCATTAACGTGCATTAGATAGTTAAATGGGTGTTTTTAAGAATCACTTGTGCCGGAATAGATAGAGCCATGTTTGTGCAACAAACCAGTTTTCCCTCGCCTTAGCACAGAATAGAGAGGATATCCTTACGTTGCAGCAGGACAAGAATTCTCAATTAACGCTATGCATCTCCTTAGCGTTTTTACCCTAAATATTGAAAACAGAAGCAATATGTGAATAGGCAGATTTGAGACTTCGTTATTAGTTATACGTGTTTTAGGCTCTTTGGTTTTATGATGCCTCTTCATCTAAAACAAATCAAGGGCGATAGATCGTTAGTGTTCTGAAAAACAATTGCTCTCGAAAATTTCCTTAGTTACACATAAACAAATTTATAGTTTCTTGCAAACGCTTCATTTTGCTTAGCATGAAAGTAATTATCTGCATTCTGTCGCAGCTTACATCAATTTGAGGACAAAATTTACAGGAAACTGGATTCCACATGCCTGGAAGCTGAAAACTAAACACATCTTAATCTAATATCCAAATCTACGGAATCTCTTCACGAGCGCAAGGAAGAGGAGTGATTACTTCAATATGTCAGATACTGTTTCGGCCTGGATGAATGGAAATAGAGTAAACGTTTATAAATCAGTCTTCACTTGAACATTATCCAAAAAATGCAGATAATAGAATCAAAAGTGCTGAAGTTGAAGGTGTGGAAGTTGAAATAATCAGTCCTAAATGCTCACGGGCAGCACATGAAGAAGTAGACCTTCAAAAAGCGCCTCTTGAAGACTAAAGTGCAAGAACATTCCACCGTTTTGCAACATTTGCATGCTCTTGGAAAACAGTAAAGGAAATCACAGATGAAGGGCGTACCGACATACATAAGCTTCCGGACATCCGAAGAGACGATCCGTCTCCGTGTTTGAATCCCCTAGCAAAACATTGCAAACGACCCGCCTAATCCTGCTGCTACCTGGAGGTGTGAACTGTTTTGTACCAAGTTTAAATTTTGTTCGTATTCTGGTACACTCTGTAACATTTAACAACTGACAATGCAAACCCTTGTATAAGGTACCTATGATAACATATCTGTAATTTCAGAACTGCATTACGTTGAAGTATTAGTCATCAGTTACTGGCTTACTGCTGTAATTATGTGTAAATTACTTGTAAATCAACGTAAAATTAAATAATTGAAAATCTTCCTTGTTTACAAGTATCACGGGAGCTTCTAAGAAAGCTTAATCTTTTCTAAAACTGTATTCAGGTGTATAGATAAAGGAATAAATACAAACTGCAACTGTAATTTGTTAGTTATAATTCTTGATCCGTAGCTACATGTTGCACGTCTTTTTCCTTCAAATGAGCGAGAAAAGTTTGTTTTCCCAATCGTGCCTGCCAAGGAGGTAGAGGATGTACTTACCCCATCCGAAAATGTTGTATCAGAGATTAATTGCCAATTGCAAATGCATGTGTTAAGATAATCCTCTTCATAGTAATCCAAATCCTAACAAAACCACTTATTCTATTCCCTCAGCGTAATCTCTGCTCATATAATCTACCTCCTTTAGCCTAACCTGCTCTTTGCTTAACCCTTAAACCTAATCTAATTATATTTTCTTCACGTTGTCTGGGGTGGGTTTTCTCCGGGACCTCCGGTTTCCCCCGCCATCTCATTCCACCGGTGGTCCATCTTCATCTCATGTATCACCAGTGTCACCGCCTGCGGTGCCGTATGTAGTAAATGTGGGCGTAAAACACTACACATTTCACATTTCACGTTGCCTTATAGCTAGCCAATGACAGTTCTCTGTAAAGTGTAGTAGTTTTCTATTTGGTTAGGTATTTTGTATTTTATTCTAACCCCTAGGATATATAGTTTCAAAATATTTGAAAGCTATCGGAGAGCTTTGATGCTATTTTAACAGTTGTATTTACATTCCAGTGTTTTCCCGACAGGTTTAACACATGAAGCAGTTACAAATACTTCTAGCAATCATAGTGAACTAGCCAGAGAATGCCAGCAGCCGTAGTGAATTACTCAGAAAAGCTGAAAAATATTCTAAAATAGCATCAAAGACCTATGAAATATGAGCAAACATATATTTAGCTGCAGTACTGCCTCACAATACTCCTGAAAGTTGCAAGGTGATGATTTATGAAATTTGAAAATTCTACATCATACATACTATCTGACTGAAATTTTTATCAGTTATTATACACAATAAGAGTAATCAATGTGCAAAATTGCTTCTAGATTTTATGGTTAAAGATATATTAGTTTTATATAGTGTAAATTCACTGCACTGAGCAAAAGGAGGCACTTGATGCACTTTTAATTTTTTCCCCAAATCTTCCACTGTTTATAGTTAATAAAACGTACAAAGAAATTTTTCATATTAGATTTTTTATTAATCTTCAGCTGTCTAAGAAAAAAATGTTTATGCTTATTTCATAAATTGGTAAAATTTTATTAATCTTTTCTATAAAAATTAAGGCATGTTTTTAAAAAAGTAATATGACCATTCCATTTAGTATGCTCTTAAGAGGGGACATACGAGAAAATGTTCAAAAATCTATTTTTTTATATTTTGTAAAATAGTATACAATGTTACCTATCAAACACCAAAATATTATTACTGTACGTGGTCTGTATGTACCTTAAAAAAATTAATGCAATAGTGTTGCATAGTAGCATAGTAGCAACACATAGTCTTCCATCAGCGGTCTTTGAATCTATAAAACTCATCTGCTAATTCTTAGCACACCCAGACTTGCTAAAAAATGTCTATGGAGAGACACAAAACCCAAATGAAAGCCTCAACAGTCTGATATGGAAAAGATGTCCCAAAATATCATTTGTGTCTTCCATACTCGTGAAACTTGTAAATATCACAGCTAAAGAAGATTACGGATGAGTCATATTATTTTCTGAACGTCCTACATATGATGCTGCCATAGTGTTTAATGATGGGAATGTTGGCAGAAAGAAAGTTACGCATCAGTCTTGGCATTACACAGATGTATTAACATCTTCTGCCTTGCTTCTTTCTGCATTAATTGCATAGCTCTCTCACCAACCTGTTTTCTGAAAATTTAAAAAGAAACGCTGAAGATGGCCAGAATGAGAATACCGACTATGGGTATGGGAACCTCTGACTTAAAATTAAAAGGCAAACCGAATAATACTTATTGAATTTTTAATTGCCTTTCTCCGTAAAGTAGCCTTTCTACAACTTCAACCCATTTTTCTCTCAAACTGCTTCATCTACAGTGATGCAATTTAGCACACAGCTTTCTTATGCCAAAATGAACATTTTGTTAGTTCTAGAATTTAAGATTAAGCTCCAGATGTAATGTGATGATACAAAATATATGAAATTCCTTTAATTTTTAAAGGATGCATATGATTAACCTCCTTTTTTAAAATTCTATACAGCTTCAATAAGAAATCTAAATCAAAAAAATTCATTTATAGTGCGTTTTAAAATATCATACCAAATTTCAGAAAAATAGCATATGTGCATTTTAAAAAAAATGGGTTTAAGTTTATAAATACCTCTGCACTAAGAAAAAATATGTAACATTAGTTATAAATAATGGAAAATTATGAAAACAATTGCGCATATTAAGTATATTATCCGAAATGTGTATACTAAGTTTCACTTCTCTAACATGAAAACTTTGGATGTTATGGCTATTTAAGTAAGATCCTGAATATTTGCATATGTCTCCCCTTAAGCTATTATAATAACAATTTAACACAAATACATAAAAAATTGCATAAGGTGCCTTCCTTTCAATATATCAAGATGTTGAACAAAAAAAGTTTATGAGAAACAGAGTTTAAAGTTTCAGCATGCAACATTTTGGTATTCCTGACTTTCAGATCTCTTTAAATTCACCAGCTCCATTAGATGGACCCTAGTCCTTCTTGTTCTTCTCTTATGCAGCAATCTTAGAGAGGTATATCTTCTTTCAAGAAGACTTAGGGGAATGTTGGCTTGATTTCAAGCTTCTCCACAGTCGACGTGGGTGCCTTACTTGGCTAATTTTCTTTGAAGCTGGACTGAAGTGAAGACTATGAGCTTCTTTGATTAGTTTTTCACTAGCCATGCATCCCATACTGAACTGGCACAGCACCCTTGTCAACCTAACATGCAATTTCTTCTTTGAAATAAAAATATCCATTGAACATTTGAACAATATGATTCTGTTAAAAGCCTCATTGGCATTTTCAGTTTTCCCTGCAGCACATCTCTTCAACAGTTCTTCATTTGCTAGTCTCTAATATTTAATAAGCTTTAGAATTACTTGGGTTTCCAATGAAGTTTTTTACAGTTGAATTATTATGTGGAGGAATCACCTCACATTTGCAATGGCTCTGTTGTAGAAACTCAAAGAATTTAAACTTCTAGGATATTTATGGTGTTGTGGAGTACTGCCTGTTGAGCTACAGTGACATACTGTTGCATATATTGCTGTTTTCTGATGCCCAAACTTGGGACAATTTTCTTTGATCGCTTTCCTATCATAATTAGTTAATTTTACTCAGGGGCGGCTTCTGAGGTAGTGCCGCTGTGCCATGGCACCATCTGTATGAAAGCGAAAGAAAGAGAAGTGTATAAGAATTGCGCAAAAGGAATTGTTTATGAGTAGTTGCTCCCTCGTTTGAATAGGCGCGTTGAACGCCAGCGCTCTCTCTTGGTTGTTTTCCGTAGCTTGGTGCCGATTCCTGAATGGCACTGTCTACGCTCATAAACGCCTGTGTTAGGGCTAGGGGCTAAGATGTCTGCTTATACACGGCTTCTTATGGAAGAAAGTCAAATAAGGTAGTGCCGGGATTTCTCTGGCGCATAACTTACGCTTTGCCCGCTAGAGTGCAGTCAAACACGGGACTTCAGAGAACCTCGATCCTGCCATCTAGCGAAAGACAATGGTAAGAATACATTTCGCCATATACCTGCCTTTAATGCAGTGTCACCATCCTACTGAAGTTAATGCTGAGGAACTTCAAAACGCAAATTAATGCTTAATGAAATCAGTTGCAGAAACACAACACATAAATATAAATAAAATTAATTGGGTTTTTAATGTGAATATAGTATTAGATTTTAAAATTTAGAGACAGTATTTCAACATGTGCATATTTTACAGCAGCAGTTTTGTTGGTAGAACATAAAACCCGCGCGTGCAGCATGTGTTGGACACATGTATTCAAAGCAATGGTAGAGTAATTCTGTATGTGATCCTGTAGTGCTGTAGTTCATCGTGAGTACGGATTTTTAAAACAGTGTTCAGTGTTTTTTCTTTAAGTTAAAATTCACAGTAAAGTTACGAACATGAACAAGGTGAGTGAATTACTGAAAACTTCATTTAGTAACAGGACTCTAAGTGATAAAATTCAGATAAAAACAATGGGTAGGCCACTCCCGAATCTGAATCTGCAGCAGCAAACAAAAAATCGATGCCGTAAGTTTAATCCCGATATTTATCAAAAGAACAAATGGATTTGCGGCTGTGATGAAAAAAATGCAGTTTTTTGTTTTCCTTGTGTGTTATTTGGGGGAGATGTCCATTGGTGTAAGACTGGAATAACTGATATTGGGCATTTATGGTCTAAAATGAAAGTGCATGAAACATCGAAGCGACACATGGACAATGTTCTGAGTCTTTCATTTCTAGGCAAAACCAATATTCAGGACAAATTAGATTCGCAGTATAGGCAAACAGTCAACAGCCATAACAAACAAGTAGACAAGAACAGGTATATATTGAACTTAATTATAAACTGTATTCGGTTGTGTGGTGCTTTGGAGCTGGCTCTTAGGGGACACGATGAATCTGACGCCTCTCAAAATAAGGGGGTTTTTCGTGAGCTCATTCAGTTTAGTGCGGAGTTGGATAAAGAACTTCAAGTGCATCTCAGTCAGTCATCAGTTTTCAAAGGCATTTCTAAGACTGTTCAAAACGAACTCCTGCAGTGCATGTTGGAAGTGTATCACGAGGAAGTGCGCAAAGAAATAAAGCGTGCAGATTATGTTGCAATAATCGCGGATGAAACCACTGATGTGTCTTGCGAATTTCAGTTGGTTATTGTTTTGCGATACATTGTTTATGGAACCCCCGTTGAAAGATTTTGGAATTTTGTTAATCCAGAAGGTCAGAATGCTCAGTCTATCTCGGAGTGTATTCTGAAAGAAATCGAACCCTTAATTGGAGATGACCGAGCAAAACTAATAGCTCAGAGTTACGATGCTGCAAACGTTATGAGTGGCGAGTCAAACGGAGTACAGAAATTAATAAAAGACAAATACCCAAATGCGCACTACATTCATTGCTATGCGCACCAGTTAAACCTTATAATGTCTACTGCAGCCTCAATTAATCGCAAAGCCCGCATCTTCTTTGCACATCTTTCAGGCATTTCTTCTTTCTTTTCAAATTCGCCACAAAGATCGAAAGGGTTGCATAGCATAATTCAGAAAAGCTTACCCCGTGTGTCTCTCACAAGATGGAATTACCATTCGCGAGTAGTAAAGGATATTTATGAAAACAGGAAGGAGCTTATTACTGTCATGGAAACAATTGAAACGAGTGAGAACATAAAATTACCCTCTACTATTGAAAAAGCTGGTTCATACAAACAAAGACTGCAAGATAGAGACTTCATTTTCTGGCTATCGTTTTTCTATAAGATATTGCCTCATGTGGACATACATTTTAATCAATTTCAAAAGAAGACAACTGAACCAACCAAGGTTAACAAGACATTCATAACTTTGAAACAATAATGCAAAACATCAGAGATGACATTGACTCCATCATCAGTCAGGTTAGTTTTGAAAATGACGAAACAATGCCTTACAAGAGAGCAAGGGTTGATGACAATAACAAAAAGCAAAATGCTTTGGAGGTGTGTGATGCCATCTTTTGTGAAATAAAATCACGTTTTCAGTTCACTGGGCACCTAATTGCAACCAACTTATTTGATGTAAGCCAGTTTGACAATTATGTAACACATTTCCCAGACAAATATCTTGAAATTACGGACACATATACATTTCTGGAGAAAATAAAGTTGAAGGGAGAGCTTCAAGTGTTCTATGCTAGGCCTGAGTTGAGAGCAGTTTCTGGTGCGGTTCCGTTTCTTTCGCTGATTCTAGAGGATGAACTCTGTGCTACGTTTGAAGAGACTGTTAAAGTTTTGAAACTGTTAATTACTATGCCTATCTCGACATCAGAAGCTGAGCGGTGCTTTTCAATGCTCAAGAGGATTAAAACTTTTCTACGTAACACAATGAAAGAAGAGCGATTGAGTGCCTTAGGAATGCTGTCCTGTGAAAAGCTGTTCGTGTGCAAAATTGACACTTTCAATTCAAAGGTGATAGATTTATTTGCCAACAAGAAGGAGCGACGAATGGATTTTCAATACCGTTCCTACTAATTCATTTGAAGCTGTCTTCATAAAGTCATGGAGTTGCTGCTTTCGGTGAGTACAACGCTTTTAATTTTTAAAAGTTAGTAATTTCATTAAACAATTCTTAAAAATTCAGATTACCCATTTTGCAGTGAAAAATTGCGTCTTGTGTGTGCGTGCGTGTGTGCTCGCTCGTATGTGTTTGTGAGTGTGAGACAAAGATTTCTCGAGTTTGTTTCGTTTGATTTCAGCGCGAGCAAAATTATGGCTAAAGCAATAACAATAACTGTCTCTCTATCACGAAATCGTACACGAACGCTTCGTATCACATTCTTCATGAACTGTATTATCAAACTGTTACTGCACTCGTTACACCTGTGCGTAACAAGAGTACCTGATGTAATAAGTATCTATTTCCGTTTCCCTGTACGTTCTGGTTGATACAGTATATTATAAAATAGTTTGGATTATTGATAAGATTACCTAAATCGTTCGTAATTGGTGCACATATTTATATTTTAATAGCCCTTATTTATTTATGGCACCATCAATACAATACCTCACCGGCCGCCCCTGATTTTACTACTGTATGTTCTTTCAAACTTCCAAACCTCTGCCCACCCAAAGTGATTCCCTTTGTCCTCCATTCTATTACCAAACTTGTTATTCCTGTTCCCTACCCCTAAGCTATATGGTTCAAGCACTCTTCCTTTTATCTCAATAACACTATATACTGTAAAAACCTGTAAGTATCTTGAAGTCTCCATCTGAAAAAAATTGTTGTGTATCACATACTGTCTGAGGTCTCTTTCACAATATACCTGCACCTGTCATTTTCCATAGCACTTGAAGAACCACTATAATTAACTTTTCAACTTCCTGTGTGTTTATACTCTGTGACCATTTCTGATAACCATCACTTTTGAAATTTTAATGATTTTTCTTTCTCTGCACAAAAACTTTTAGTATTTGGACATAACCTCAAAGTGAATAACAAGACCTGTAAGTACATCTATAATAACTCCTATAATACAGGATGTTTCTAAAGTCACTATCCATTTCAATGAAGGAAGACTGTGATTGGAAATCAATATTATTTTGAAGTGTTACACATATTCTAGTGCCGTTCTACATGACTTCCATCAAGCACAAAGCACATATGCCATCTTTCAGTTATCATTATATCTAGCACTACAGCCCAGAGTGTTCCTCCGCTTTCCTCAGGATCCTCCTCCAGATATCCCTTCTTCTGGCTACCATCCACCAATTTTTTTATTTCCAGCCTTTTCACATCCTCCAATACTCCATCCATCCATCTCAAGTTTGGTCTCCCTACTCTCCTTGCACCATACAGTTTACACTCCAATACTCTCCTAATTATGTACTGTACATCCAGTCTTAGTATATGCCCTGCCCATCTTAACCTTGCTATTTTAATTGATTTTACAATATTGAGGTCTTTATATACTTTATATAATTCATCGTTATATCTGATTTGCCATTCCCCTTTCTCCTTAATTGGGCCATAAATTCTTCTCAGTATCTTCTTTTCAAAAATGTTCAGTCCTTCCATATCCTCTTTTGTAGTCACCCATGTTTCACACCCATACATCAGCACCGGTTTTATTAATGTTTTATAAATTCTAATTTTTGTTTTAAGAGAGTTTTCATTTAAAGTGTTTTATTAGATTAAAATATGCCCCATTGTCATTTCGTATTTTTTGGTTAATTTCCTCTTTCATATCATTACTTTCATTCACAAGAGACCCTAGGTATATGAATCTATTCACTCTTTCAAATTTATAGTTAAGAACATAGATATATTTTTCTGGGTCTTTAATTTTCTTCACGGCATTAGTCACCATACACTTTGTTTTCCCTTCATTTATTTTTAGACCCATCTTAGTTGCTGCCTGTTCTAAGTTTATAAATGTCCTTACCATTTCCTTTTCTGTACTGCTGATTATATCTATATCGTCTGTATATGCCAGTAATTGTGTGGACTTATTAGATATTGTACTTTCCTGTTAGGATGTCAGGATCCGTATTAACTTTCTCCAATGCTAGATTAAATAATAAGTATGAGAGTGAGTCTCCTTGTCTTACTCTTTGGTGGTTTCAAATGCTTCTGATAGGTCTCAGAGGACCTTTACTTGGCACACACTATTATTCATTGTGACTCTAATTAAATTTATTAGATTTCTAGGTATTTTGAATTCTTTAGGGGCTTCGTTCAGTTCCAGTCTATTTATACTGTCATATGCGGAGCTGAAGTCAATAAACAGATAATGCGTTTCAACTTTGTATTCCCTGGCTTTATCCAGGATTTGTCTCAATAGGAAAATCACATTAATTGTTGATTTTCCTTGTATAAACCCTGCTTGATAATTACCTATGATCTTCTCTGAGAATGGTAACAGGCTTAGGTATAGGATTTTGGAGAGTATTTTATACACCATTGATAAAAGTGTAATACCTCTGTAATTTTCACATATTAATGGGTCACCCGTTTTATATATCGGACATATTAGGCTAATCTTCCACTCATCAGGGATTTTCTCTTGTCTCCATATATTTTGCAATAATTTATGTATTGTTTCCGCCAAACTGTGTCCTCCGGTTCTTAGTATTTCTGCTTGTATATTATCAATTCCAGGTGCTCTGTTATTATTGATGGTATGTATAATATCCTTAACTTCTTCTATAGTTGTAGTTTTATAGTTTTGTAGCCCGGGTTTTATGGTTAACCTCTATTAGGTCAATTAATCGAAATTGATAGTTCTTTCACACTGGCCGTGTATAGGCTAAATTGTGGAAATGTAGATTCGGACTGAAAAACTCAATGCCATGGTGATTTGAACCACGGATTTTCTGGTTTCTGTCCAGCCGCTCTACCATTGAGCTACTATGGCCAACGTGCCGATATGGCATTAAATATTCCAACTGACTCGTATTTTCCCGGTAAACCACTTATGAGTTCTCATAAACACATGAGACAACTACCTTAGTGGCGGTTCCACAATTTATCCTACACACGGCCAGCGTGAAAGAACAATTAATTTCCATTAATTGAACTAATAGTGGTCAAAAGTAAAGCCAGGGCCTTAAAGTACTTACATGTTGTAAGTCGCATTAAGGTAGTTGTCTCATGTGTTTATGAGAACTCCTAAGTGCTTTACCGGGAACATACGAGTCAGTTGGAGAATTTCATGTCATTTTGGTACGTTGGCCATATTAGCTCAATGATAAAGCGGCTGGACGGAAATCAGAAGATCCGTGGTTCAAATCCCGGCTATGGAATTGAATTTTTCAGTTTGACTCTGCGTTTTCGCAATTGAAAAGTGTTTTTCTTCAACAAATAATGTAGCCTCACAGAAAATATATGATCAGTTAAACGTTCAGAAACGTTTCACTCCATTGTATCATCATTATAGCATATAAATGTCACCTACTGACATGTCCATAAGTGCAGCTAGAATTGAAAACCTTCAGAGAGGACAACTTAACCCTTCAGCATGCCTTTTGTAAATCAGCGGCGAGTTTGCAAAAACGTTCCTCAAATCTGTGATGCACAAAATAAATGTGATCATTAACCTTGATAATCTCCTTGTCAAGGTTTCTCTGGTTAAAAGCATGAAATGATGAAATTCGTGCATTAGCTAATTTCGAACTTTTTAATATATACTTAATTAGTGTTACATGTATTCAGTTGTTTAAACTAACATTTAATGGAAACTATAATTAGGAATGTCTTTGAGTGCAGTTTTTATTGTATTTGCAGTGGCGATTTGGGGGGATCGGTGCCACTAAAGCAAACGAAATATCTATGAGCATGTTGATTTCGGATCAGCTAGCGCGTCCAGCCAAATAATTGGAACTGTGACTAAAGGGGCAGATGTGCTCTGATATTTGACCTCTAAGTTATGGTTGTCGTCTGACAGTAAGTCTACCGGTGGTGAAGAGGGGCACTCTCGATGTAATAACAGTTAAGTTGGTCACCTCGGTCCATCAGGTTAAGTTAATGGCAGAGTTCTACTCCCATTAGCCCTGGACACGTAGGACCAAGGACCAGGGCCTCCTTCTACCAGGGACTTACCGAGATGTCCCAAAATGGCGCCCGGCGCCTCCGTGGGGCTTTCCAAAGGGCAAGACCTATAGACTAACAAGCCCCCCGCATCTGCTCCTGTGGACGCAAGACGGTATGGATCTGGATAGGCCACTTATGCGCGCCAACTCCAAAATGGGAAGGCTAATGATATGTCCTCGGTGGGGCCGCCTGGACAGCCCAAAATTCCAATCATTCAAGCGCAAATACAAATATGGGAGAAATGACTTGATCCAAAATAAGAAAAGGTAGATAGGGTCAATATGAAAAATTCCATTCAATGGCCGAGATTTCATACACGGATCTCCTTGTTTCCGCCTCGTCGCTCTTACCCTTTGAGCTACCATGGCCAACGTCCCGTCCGGACATTTGATTCTCCATTTGACTCATATATTTCCCTGGAAGACTACTAGGGGCTCTGGTATCTGAGATGCACTGTTTGTGACGACTTATTATCTTAAGTACCTGAGTCCCAGGCTTCCTCATTTAACTCTTAATATGTTAGTTGGTAAAAACTAATCATTTCTCCACACTAGCAGAATATAGGCTGAGGTTTCTGATAGATGGAGTCAACTTGGAAAATTCAACGCCATGGCCGGGATTTGAACAACGGATCTACTCGTTTCCGTCCAGTCACTCTTACGGTTTGAGCTACCATGGCCAACGTTAAATGATGAAGCCTGGGGCTGAAGTACTTACGATAATATTTCGCCACAAATGGTATATCCCACATGTGAGGGCCCCTAGTGGTCTACCCGGGAACTATATCTGTCAAATGGAGAACTTAATGTCAGGACGGCACGTTGGACATAGTAGCTCAAAGGGTAAGAGCGACTGGATGGAAACCAGGAGATAAGTGGTTCAAATTCCGGCCATGGAATTGAATTTTTCATGTTGACTCTATCGAAAATTTTAGCCTATATGCGGCTAGTGAGGGTTATGATTTATTTCCATCAATTAACTGAAATAATAAGAAACAGTAACTGGAAATAGAGTGTGACATTTCAAAAGCTAAAAATTATTCGTGCAGGGATACAGTGCAGATGCTTGTTTGAAGTAACCTATGTTTCGTTGTACACAGGTCAACAATTTTAATCCCATTAACGATTTCCGAAATCTTCTTTGCTTTCAGTATCGTTTTTCCAATATTTCCAAGTTCGTTCTATCTAAAAACGTTAGCACCCATATCTGTTATTCGGAAGATTTCATAAGAACAGCATGCAGCCTGAAGAGGGTATACGTTGACCAAATTTTCTAACGCGTGTTACTGTATCCTTGCTGTATCTAGAACGAAATAGTCTTTGAAACAACTTTTGTAAACGTGTATACTATATTTGTAATACAAGATAAGACTACGCGCTGCAGAAGAGATTTGTTGCGATTGTAACACCAAAACGCACATTCCGGCCATATGTGATTGAGTCCCTACTAGGACCGTTCACGCATGATACCCCACAGTCTGCATCTCAGCCTGCCAGCAGCACGACGACAACGGCAGTGATAGTGCTAAACTACCGCTATGCTGTCCAGAGATGGCGCTGCCGGTTATATATTATTCCGTGGAGGAAATATCTTAATAATTAAAGAAGTTTTATACAAAATGTAAATATGTTCTTTGCCTGCTGCTTAAGTTCTTACTATGTGCATCGAATTAGGTGAAAGATATTTCCTAGGGTGTGCACAAACGCAATATCAAATGAAGAAGTAGTACTGTTCGAGCATGGAAGCCCTCTAAAGTGGATATAAACTAATTTGTTTCGTTAACTGAGGCATGGTTAGCTGTTTCTTTGATATACTGTTTTAGGTTTTAATAGTTGGAATGATTTATAATTGTAACGAATCTCTCGCTTCATCAACAGAATAGACATACCAAAATTCCCATCATTCCAGCAAAAATACAAATGTGGAGGAAATGACTTGATAAAATATAAGAAAAAGTAGATAGGGTCAATATTAAGACTTGGTGGGTTTGTAAAATTAAAAAGTTCAATTACAACACTAAAAAATGTTCTTTATTTCCACTTTATTCCAATGTTACAATTACAATTTCGTAATGTACACAATTACAACTAAGCCAGTTCGTCTTTCCACGTACACTCGGCGCGCCTTACACTACTGCTCGCCACGACTCACTCAACACAATTAACTCCTGTCGCCTTCTTCGTATTGATCCGCAGCCCGAAGTTTCTCGAGATTTCCTTTTATGGAGGGGGAAAACATTCTCGATGCTTCGCCCTCCTTCGGTAGGCAGGAAGATGGGGAAACGAAGACTCAGCTACCCCTGCGGTCTCCCCTCCCTCCACCGGCTTTCATTTATTGATCGGCATCGTGAGTTTGTCGCTTGGGGAACACTGCTCCCTCTTCAAGGCTGGTCGTCCCAAACGGTACCATCGTAGCGGGCTAGGCTATCCAGGTGTACCACCAATATCTATCCTCGGGGCACCTTCTGGATGAGGTAGACCACGTCGTTAATCCTCTTCACCACACGGTACGGTCCTTGCCATGGCTGCTGAAGCTTCGGGCAGCATCCCTTGGTCCGAGGAGTGTGGTACAACCAGACCAGGTCACCTTGCTCGAATCCTTGGTTGTTGGGTTGCCTGTCGTTTCGGGTTTTCATGCGGTCGCTCACCTTCTGGATGTTCTGGCGAGCCATCTCGTGCCTGTGGTGGAGATGGTCCACCAGGTTCTCCACCTACTCGGTCGCTGGCTGTTCCACCCCCGTAGGGCTTCCAAAAGCCAGGTCACAGGGGAGACGTAAGTCTCGGCCGAACATTAAGCTGGCTGGCGTCAACCCCGTGGTGTCGTGTGTTAACGAGCTTAGGCCAGCACGAACAGTGGCCCGTTGACTTCCCAGTCTCGCTGATGGCTAGACACGACCTTCCTTATGTGTTCCTCTAAGGTCTTGATGTACCTTTCGACCATGACATCCGACTGGGGATGTAGAGGTGTTGTGCGGGTCTAGGTTAACCCCAAGTCTCTCTAGTGCCTCCTTCATTAGGTTAGACTCAAAATTGGTGCCCTGGTCACTGTGCAGCTCTAATGGAACCCCAAATCGGCAAAACAATTGCTCCACGATGCAGTCTGTGATTGTCCTTGCCTCTTGGTTCGGGATGGCATACACCTCCTGCCATTTAGTGAAGTAGTCCACGACCACCATCAGGTACATGTTGCTCGCCGCGCACACGTGACACTGACGGCACCATCTCTCAGCGTCTGCTCCGAGCCTCAGCGTGTGGTAACGCTGCCGTAGTTTGTCAATCGTCCGTTTCGCTCCCAGGTGTCTTCCTAAAGTACCGGGGTGCACTTCTTCCAAGACTTCCGGGACCTTACTCCGGAGAAGTACCAACTGTTCTCTCTACGGCTTCCCATCGGTTGATTCCCATACCCGGAACAGCACGCCCTCTCTTGTCTTCAACGAGTCCCATTGGGCCCAGTAATACTTGTAGGTTGCAATCCTCAGTGCCATGTCCGCCATGGTAGGTCTCGTCCCTGCCTCCACTTCCCTCAAGAGTGGCCCCAAGTCTGCGTCCGGCAGCTGAATCCTCCTCAGGCCTGCGCTATCCCAGCCATCCGCAGGCACTGGTGCGCCTACTCGAACTGCTGCGGCATGCTCCTTCTCCTCTACTCTTGTGCACTGGCCGCACTCTTCGGGACTGGGTCTGCGGGAATAGCGTCTGCGTTACCGTGGCTCTTCCCTCTACAATTTTCAAAGTTTATTTCGTACTCCTGCAGCTTCTGAACCGAACGTGCTCTCTGGCCTTCCAGGCTCTTAAGGCTCAATAGCCAGGTTAGGGCATAATGATCAAATCTTGGGTGTAACGGCTGACCGTACAAGTACTTGTGGAAGGGCTCCAGGGTCCTTACTACCGCCAACCAATAATTCTCGCCGGATGACGCAGTAGTTCTTCTCTGCCTTGGATAGCGTCTTGCTGTAGTAGTCTATCGCTCGCTCATGGCCGTACTGCATCTGCGATAGGACGCCTCCAATGCGATGGTCGCTGGCGTCGGTGTCCACAATGAAGGCTCCACCTGGTTGTGCAAATCCCTAAATTGGAGCGTTGCACAGATTCTTCTTCAGGTGCTGGAAAGCGTCTTCGGCGTCCTCCATCCACACATAAAGCTGGTGCTCCTCTGTCAGGCTAGTGAGGGGTTTGACGATATTAGAGAACCCCTTTATGAAGCGTCCGTAATAACTGCACAGCCCCAGGAAACTGCGCAACACTTTTAATCCTTTGGGCGAGGCTAAACTTACACAACCTGTGTCTTCTCCTGGTCTGTGGCCACTCCGGTTGCTGAGAAAATGTGGCCCAAGTAGTTCACTTCCTTGCAGAAGAGCTGGCAATTCTTCGCGTTCGGCTTCAAGTTGGTCCCCTGCAACCTCTGTAGCACTTTACTCAGATTCTCGAGATGGTCTTCAAATGTTTTACCGACGATGATATCGTTCGGTTATAGCAGGCAGGCATCGTAAATCAGTCCTCTCATTACTGACTCCATGAGGCGTTGGAAGGTAGCTGGTGCATTACAGTGGCCAAAGGGCATAACTGTGAACTGCCATAGACCTTGGCCTTTCGAGAATGCGGTATTCTCCCTGTCTCTGGGATCTAGGGCTACCTGCCGGTAGCCCGACTTCAGGTCCAGCGTCGGCAACTACTTGGGACCAACTAGTGTGTCCAGGGTGTCGTCAATCCGGGGTAAGGGGAAGCAGTCCTTCCAGGTGACAGCGTTGAGGTTCTTGTTGTCCACGCAGAAGCGTAGCTCGCCGTTCTTCTTCGTCACCAAGAATACAGGGGAACACCAAAGGCTGTCAGACTACTCAATCACCTCTTTGGAACTCAGGTTCTCCAGCATGTCTCGTAGCGCCCCTTGATTCGCCAGCGGGATGCGTCTATGTGTTTGTCGAAAAGGCCGGGCATCTCCGGGGTCGATGCGGTGAGGGACTTTGTCCGTGCGGCCGTAGTCACTATCACCTTGGCTGAAGACGCGCTGGTATCGCCTCAGCAATTGTCGAACTTTCTTCAGTTGCTCTGCGGTCAGGTGATCGGCCGCCCTCTCCAGTAAACCTTCTAGCCCGGGCCGCAGGTTTTGCGTCGGCACCCGCTCTTGTGTCATGTCGATTGCTGTTACGCTCACCACGGGCTCGCACGTTCCCAACTCCGTCCCGGCATGGACGTCGTGATCGGTGTCCGTTGGATTTAGCGCTGTCACAGGCACCTCCCCTCGGAACGGCAGCATTGCCCTGGCTACACACAGGGCGCGTACAGGTGTCTTCTGGTCCAGCATCATGTTTCTGGTTCTCTGGCCCTCCAGTCGTGACGTCACCACCACCTCGCTCCTCGCGGGGACAACCACGTCTTCGTTCAAGACAACCCTGCAGGTACCAAGGCACTCTTCGGGTTGACGGAATATAACCTCTTCTCCGATGAGCCGCAGGACCTTCCGGCCGAAGTTGACCGTCGCCTCATTGCTCCTGAGGGCACCCAGTCCCAGAATCACCTCCTCAGCTATCTTTGCGACGAACACCCACAGACGTACGGCACTCCGTCCCAAGGTCAGCTCCAGCAGGACCTCCTTCTCCACAGGCAAAGTGTCGCCCCATGCCGTCACAATCTGGTAAGGTCGGCTCGGCTTCCTCATCGGCAAACCCTTCGCCACGTCAGGTCTGATGATGGTCACGGCCGTCCCGGTGTCCACCAGAACGCGGCACGGCCTTCCTCTTACCCAGCTGTCCGCGATGAGTCTGTCATCCATCCGCCGGCTGACGGCTCGCAGTGTCACTCGAAGGGGCATTGGTAATGGCGCCGAAGTGCCCCTCTCCACGCCGGGCCTAGCTCGTTCTTCCGGCTGTCCTTCCTGGTGTCGGCAGTCTCTCTCTAGTTGTCCCGGCTGTCCACAACCCCAACACAGGCCACCAGGTATTCGCCGGCGTCCTTCGCCTGGTCTTCTTTCTCCGGTGTAGTGGACATTCCTCGTTCTTGACGACGGAATAGCTGTCACCTTGGCCACCCCCATCCTTATTTCTGCCGTTAGCGCCTCGTGGTTACTTTTATAATCGCCGAGAATTAGTCGCTGACGAATCTCCGTGACTCGTACCCCTTCAAGGAATGTGTAGGCAGCTTCCCAGAATACGAAATCTGATGGGAGTTTGACTAGGGCTTTGCTAGCCAGTTGTTCAACTGCCAGGGCGAACTCCTACAGCGTCTAACCTGGTTGCTGTGACTTTGCGTTTAGCTGGCTGCGGTACGCGGCGGCTAAGCGGTGGTTACAAAAACGATTATTCAGGGCTTCCCAGATATCCTTGGGCGCCGTGTTGTCTGCACCGCGTTCAGGACTTCCGCGGCCCGTCCCTGGAGGCTGGCTATTAACTGTGTGTCCTCCTCCACTGGTGACCATTTGTTGTGCTTGGCCTCTGCACCGAATTGGCGGCGGAAGTCTTCGAAAGTGTTCGTGCCGTGGTATTTAGGAGGTTTGACGCGCGCAGATGTTGTGTCGCGTCCCGGTGCGTCGACGTTTAAATCTTTAACCTCCTGCCGACGACTTCCTCCACCATTGCTTTCAGGGACTTTAAGTTGCTGTCAGCCTTTCCCTCCAGCTCCTCAACGCGGCTTGCCAAATCTTCGACGCGCTCGTCCACTTGTCCCATCCGCTTGCTGAGCACTGTGACGTCATCTCTCACGCCCGTCATCAGCTCTTCGAACTTCACGGCAAAGGCCTCGTTTGCCGCTTTCATCTCCGAGGTCAATTCGGCCATCTTAGCGATCAGGCTGTTGTTTTTGTCTTCCATCTTCTCGGTAAGGTGATCGTTAGCTGTCCTTATTTTTTCAGCTCTGCGGGCAGGTTGTGATTTGCCGCCTCCGTCTTTGCTGTTAGTTCCGCGGCCAGGTTGTTATTTGCTGCTTCCGTCTTCGCTGTTACTTTCTTCATCTTCTCTGCGATGTTGTCGTTGGACGTCTTCACTTATTCCATTTTGTGTAAAATCTTTTCCAGTGCCGACTCTATGATCGTTATCCTACTCCTGACACCAGTTGTGACTTTGTGGTTTCGTGAAATAAAAAGCCCAATTACACCACTCAAAAATGTTCTTTATTTCCACTTCATTCCATTTCACAATTATATAGAATTTCGTAATGTACATAATTACAATTTTGCCAGTTCGCCTGTCCACTACACTGGGCGCTCCTTACACACTGCTCGCCCGCGACTCACCCAACTCAGCTGACGGTCGCCTCTCCTGTATTGATCGGCGGCCCGAAGTTTCTCGAGAACTACTTTTTATGGTGGGGGAAAACATTCTCGATGCTTCGCCCTCCTTCGGGCAGCAGGAGGAGGGGGGAAGCGAAGATTCAGCTACCCCTGTGGTCTCCCCACCATCCACTCTGTCTTGCCTGCATTTAATGATCGGCACCGTAGAGCTTGCCGTTTGGGTAACAATATGGAGGAAATGACTCGATCTAAAATACGAAAAGGTATTAAGGGTCAAAATGAAAAGTACAATGCAATGGCCGAGATTTGAAACACGGATATCCTTGTTTCCACCTAGTGGCTCTTACCCCTTGAGCTATCATGGCCAACGTGCCCTCCGGACATTTAATTCTGCATTTGACTCATATATTCCCCAGGAAGACTATTAGGCGCTCTGGTACCTGAGATAAACTGTCTGAGGCGTCAATGTCGTAAGTACGTGAGTCCCAGGCTTCATCATTTAGCTTTTATTATGTTAGTTATTTGACGGAAATTAATCAGGTTTCAGATAGATGGAGTCAACCTGAAATATTCAACGCCATGGAAGGGATTTGAAACACGGATCTCTCTCGTTTCCGTCCAGCCGCTCTTACGCTTTGAGCTACCATGGTCAACGTTAAATGATAAAGACTGGGACTGAAGTACTTAGGATAATAAGTCGCCTGAAACGGTGTATCTCGCATGCGAGAGCCCTTAGTTGTCTACCTGGTAAATATATGAGTCAAATGGAGAATTTAATGCCAGGACGGCACGTTGGCCATGGTAGCTCAAAGGGTAAGAGCGACGGGTTGGAAACCAGGAGATCCGTGGTTAAAATCCCGGCCATGGCATTGAATTTTTCATGTTGACTGCATCAAAAAGCCTAGGCTATATACGGCTAGTGTGGAGAAATAATTAATTTCCATCAATTAACTGAAATAGTCAGAAAAAGTGACTGGATATAAAGTGTGACATTTTACAAGTTCTAAGTTATTCGTGCAGTTATATGGTGCAGATGCTTGTTTAAAGTAACCCATTTATCGTTGTACACAGGTCAACAATTTTAATCCCATTAACGATTTCCGAACTGTACTTTGTCCTCAGTATCGTTTTTCCAATTTTTCCAATTTCGCTCTATCTTAAAAAAGATAGCAACCATATGTGTTATTCTGGTGATTTCATAATAAGAGCATGCAGCCTGAAGAGGGCATATGTTGATCAACTTTTCAAACACGTGTGACTCTATCATTGCTGTATATACAACGAAATAGACTTTGAAACAAAATTTTGTAAACGTGTATCCTTTAGTTGCAATGGAAGGAAAGACCACCCGGTTTAGAAGAGTGAGTTGAAGGTTTAGTGCGATTGTAACACCAAAACAATTCCGGCCATACGTGGTTAAGTCCTTCCTAGAACCGTTCACGCGGATACACCACAGGATGTACCTCAGCCTGCCAACAGCACGACGAAAACCGCAGTGATAGTACCAAATCACTGCTATAGCTCTGCAGAGTTGGCGCTGCCTGTTCAATGCCATCACTCCAGCCAGTTCTGCAAGAGGACGCCCCGCTGCTTGAGGTGCAGCGGAGCCCACGACAAGGAAGTTTGTCCCAGTTCGCCCACAGATATGCCCACTTGTGCTAATTGTAAGGGTGCGCACTTGACGTGCTACTACGGCTGTCCTGCCAGAGAGGCATGTATAGCGGCAAACAAGCCTCCAGCGAGTCAGCAGCAACAGCAGAGGACCTCAACAGAAAGGGCGGAACCAAGACTGGTCCCTTCAACCAACTCCTGCGTGCCCACTACTCGACTGGATGCCGATAGGCCCAGGTCCTACGCTCATATAGCACAAGGGGCCTATGATGTACCTGATATGTCACGGGAGCCACACAACTCTCCCACATAGCCACGCAAACAAAAGCGGACCCCAGCCCCAAAAGGTACCGACTCCAAAAATAGCAGGAATGGAGGAAGGCTTCCTCGGGAGCCCCAAAATCCTGCTGAACCTGAGAAGCATGGCAAACCCATGCCTCCTAGAGGGCTCAGGGATGAGATGGCAGGAGGGAGCCCCGCAACTAATGGTTCTAGAACACCCTCTCCATGCAACCATGTCGCCCAGACAGACACCACTCGTCTAACAGTGACACTCGCGCTCACGGATGCGTTCAACTGGCTGTAGCAGCTGTTGCAGCTGTTGCAGACACATGGACAGACGATCTGTGAGCTCGTTGTGAAGTTATTCAGCGCTACAGATCCTGACTGCAGGATGCAGGTGGCAATAGAGGTGATGGCCCTCCTGACCGCAGGCGCGCAACAGCTCCGAGATGGGTCATCGAACTAGGTCACGTACCTCGTTTCGATTCGCATTTTGGAATGCGTGCGGCCTAGCAGGTCAGAGGAGCGAGCTGCCTTACTTTGCCCGAGCATGTGCCTTAGACGTCATCTTAGTCAGCGAAAAGCATTTTCGACCAGAGTCCCGATTTTGTGTTCCGGGCAAAATCCGCCGGGGTACGGATCGTCAGGAATGTCCAGGCGGCGGAACTGCGATCTTGGTGAGGCAAAATGTGGTCCATCAGTCCATTCAGCTCCCATCTCTACAAACCCTAGAGGCCACGGCCATCAGTATGGACCTTGGGGGATTAGAGGTCTTGGTAGTCTCTGTATACCATCCACCGAACCGACAGTTCGTACTAAACGACTATCTCTCCATCCTAGCCCTATATCCCTGTCTATCATGACCGGCGATTTCAATGCTAAATATCAACGTTGGCATTGCAGTCGTCGGAAGGATGCAAGAGCCAATGAAATAATTCGCCTTATAGATGCACACCCTCAACTTCAAGTACAGGGTCCCAGGCAACCACCTCATTACCCGCGAGGAGGAGGACTACCCTCAGTAATAGACTTCGCAATTACAAAACATCTACCATTTCATCTCACACTCCCATCATTAGATGCATTATATTCAGATCACAATCCAGTGCTTACAGAGATCAACTCCAGGGTTGCCCATCAGGGCATCTCGCTTTGAACGCGAGAGGTTGATTAGGAAGGCGTCAGGAATCGCCTCCACAATTCCATCCCGACAAATCCCGGAATTACAAATATCCCTACCCCGGAGGATGCTATCTCATCTTACACTTCTATCGGGAAGCGGACTAACTATAACCTGACAGCCCATGCCCCAGCTCCTCTCCATCCCGATGTCCTCCCTTTGGACATCCTCCTTCTAATCCGACGATCCTGGACAGCACGGAGATTATACCAACGTCACCGCATGCAGCATAATGGAGCGCTCCTAAGACGTCTACGTGGAGAGGTCATGGCCCGAATGCGCGAGCACAAGCTGCAAGCGTGGGAGGACAAAATGGCCAGGCTGCTCGTCCAGGATGGCGACGTGTGGAGGATAGCCAAAGCCCTCAGAAGTCACAGAGGTCAGTAAAACTCTCACATTCACGGCACCCAGGGCCTGGCCTATGAACCCCAAGCCAAAGCCAACGCCTTCACCGCCTATCTTGAGCGCACAATGTGTCCGAGAGATGACCCCCAGGGCGAAAAGTTTTCCGATCGCGTCCGTCGGGAGGTGCGACGTTTCCTACCTAACCCTCCTGAGAATGCGGAGAGACTCCCTACCATCCGACCTAGCGAAGTCCAATGTGCACTCCAGCGTCTCAAAACAAAGAAGGCGGCGGGGCCGGACGGGCTGACTCCCCTAATGCTCCGCCATCTTCCCTTCAATGCGGTTTGCTTCTTGACCAGACTTTTCAATATGTGCCTCGCCCTTGGGTACTTACCACGAGAGTGGAAGCTCGGGTGGTTTGCATATTGAAACCGGGAAGAGTCCGGCACATTCTTCCAGCTACAGATCCATTAGCCTTCTTTCCACCATCTGGAAAGCTCTCTAGAGGCTGATTCTCGCCCGCTTGTGGCCAATATGGGAGATATTCAAGCCATTTCTGACCACCAGTTTGGTTTTCGTCCTGGCCACTCGACAGATCAGCAGTTGCTGCGTGACAGCCCCCTTGGGTTTCCAGGAAGGTTCCTTCACGGCCGCAGTTTCGGTGTATGTCGAGAGGGCCTTGTCTATGACATGGCATGCCGGACTCCTACACAAAATGATCCACCTGGGGCTCCCAACACAAATGATCAACATCACACACAGCTTCTTGCGACATCGCTCGTTCAAATGTCTCAGTCGCGGGGAAAACAACAACACTAAGGCCAGCGAGAGGGGGAGTCCCAGAAGGCTCTGTGCTATCCCCCAACCTCTTCAACGTCCTTATTGCAGATTTCCCCACAGAACCACGAATCGTAATGGCACAATACGCTGACGACGTGTTTCTGTTCTGCAAGGACAGACACATACTCAGAGCCTTCAACACCATTCAAAGACATCTCCGCCTAACACAACAGTGGTGCCAGCGTAAATCCGGACAAAAGACACGCCATACTTTTTACAAAGCGACACACCCCCGCAGACTGCCCCAATTTCAGCTACCGATGTCGAAGAATAGAGAGGTCTAACTCTGTCCAATTCCTAGGAGTAAACTCGGACAGAGGTCCAACTTTCCGCCGACACATCAGGGACGTTTCGGCGAAGGTACAGGGAGCAATCGCTTCTATGTGACCAATGCTGGGGTGGACCGCGATGCCAGTCGGCATGAAGTTGTACCTCATCCGAACGCTGGTAATCCCGGTGATGATATATGCCTAGGAGATCTGGGACATGGCAGCAGACAGCTGGATAGCATGGCTTCAACGTGCCCAGAATAGAGGTCTACGTGCTATCTATTCTGTGAGACGTTATTTCGGATCAGCTAGCGCGTCCAGCCAAATAATTGGAACTGTGACTAAAGGGGCAGATGTGCTCTGATATTTGACCTCTAAGTTATGGTGATCATCTGACAGTAAGTCGACCAGTGGTGAAGAGGGGCACTCTAGATGTAATAACAGTTAAGTTGGGCACCTCGGTCCATAAGGTTAAGTTAATGGCAGAGTTCTAGTCCCATTAGCCCTGGACACGTAGGACCAAGGACCCGGGCCTCCTTCTACCAGGGACTTACCGAGCTGTCCCAAACTGGCGCCCGGCGCCTCTGTGGGGTTTTCCAAAGGGCAAGACTTAGAGACTAACAAGCCCCCCGCATCTGGTCCTGTGGACGCAAGACGGTATGGAACTGGATACGCCACTTAGGCGTGCCAACTCCAAAATGGGAAGGCTACCGATATGTCCTCGGTGGGGCCGCCTGGTGATTTAGCACACCTTCTGCTAGTTATGTAGGCTAGTACGCGGGAATATTAATGGCTTACCTCAACCCCGTCCGGAGACGTATCCGATCTCTCACGGGTGTCGGGAACCACTGCCCCTAGGGTCCAACCACTGTCCCTCCAATCCGAACAAACTCCCTATCATGGAGGGGCTCGAATGTTCGGGCTGAGGTTCCTCTAGTGACGTCAGAGGTACCACGAGTGCTACGGGTCCGCAGCCCACGCACCGCGGTAGCTGAAGGGAACGGATTCCCTTTCCTAGGGGAAGTCCATAAGGTCCTGCATCTGGATAAGTCGTGTGAAGATTGCCTCAATTTGTCTGCTTAGTGTGTGGTGTATGCACTTGTGTATAACCATGCGGTCGCTACATTGTTAATCCGAGCTCTTTTGTTAAGTTCGCTACAACCATGAAATAAACATATTTAATTCCATCACATTGATTCTTTCATATCCCATTAAAGTATCATTTTTTTTTTTTTTCATTTGCACTGAACATCTCCAGTTCCTATATTAATGAATTTCAAAATTACGGTTATTCAATCTGCGACAGCAATATGTTAATGAACCCTTGCAGCTTCTGCAATAAACGTAAACTAATATACATAATAGAAAAGAGATATTAACAAATTATTGTTTCTCGCAGTTTAGAAACACAAGGAATGCAGCTTCAGCTTCGGAGATGACATAGCTCTAATAATGATATGCAACACTTCTGTCTCATTAACGTTTCATCTTAATTACGTGAAATTACGTTTTAAAATATTAAACCAGGGCCTAAATAAACTTTTTCTCGGCGTGGCGATTAGAGTGTTTGTCAACCTGAGAATAAGTTCTGAGATCTACTCACCAACAAATTTGTTAGTTTAAATTTAGATTACCAAGAATATAGTGTATGGAGACTGCCGCCTACTGCCAACTCATAGTCGTGTAGAAGTAACGATCTGTGTTTGCCCTCGTCGGGAAGGCCGACTGTCTCACTTCTTACTTCACTGGCGCTAGCATCGCCGTGCTAGAACAAGCAGCTTATGTGGCGTCTTGAAAGTAATGAGACCCGAAATCACTCCCCCTTGTGAGGTTATAACCATGAGATTATAACCCCCTCCATCGCCCATGCCACTATACCAAGTATATGCAGGTGTTTCAAAATTAGAACGAAGGTGCTTCATTTAACCGCTATACATTTAATGTCAAAGCAAATGTTAAGACCCATGGACATTACGATACAATTCGTCACCAGACACTGGCATATGCGTAGAGGCATTTACAAGTGCGAACAAAAGTTCTTTTAGTATATGTTTATCCACAAATGATTTATAGCTGGACCTTGAGGGATTAGAGGTCTTGGTAGTGTCTGTATACCATCCACCGAACCAGCAGTTCGTACCAAACGACTATCTATCCATCCTAGCCCTATATCCCCGAGCTATCATGGCCGGCGATTTCAAAGCTCAACATCAACGTTGGCATTGCAGTCGTCGGACGGATAAAGAGGCAATGAAATCATTCGCCTTAGAGATGCAAACCCTCAACTTCAAATACAGGGTCCCTGGCAACCCACTCATTACCCGCGAGGAAGAGGACTACCCTCAGTAATAGACTTCGCAATCACAAAACATCTACCATTTTATCTCACACTCCCATCATTAGATGCATTACATTCAGATCACAGTCCAGTGTTGACAGAGATCAACTCCAGGGTTGCCAATCACGACATCTCGATTCAAACGTGAGAGGTTAATTAGGAAGACGTCAGAAATTGCCTCCACACTTTCATCCCGCCAAATCCCAGAATTACAAATATCCCTACCCCGGAGGATATTATCTAATCCTTCACTTCCATCGTGAAGCGGACTGCCTATAACCTGACAGTCCATGCCCCTGCTCCTCTCCATCCCGATGTCCTCCCTTTGGAGATACTCCTTCTAATCTGACGAACCTGTGCCGCACGAAGATTATACCAACGTCACCGCACGCCACATAATCGAGCGCTCCTAAGACGTCTACGTCGAAAGGTCAGTGCCCGACTGCGCGTGCACAAGGTGCAAGCGTGGGAGGACAAAATGTCTAGGCTGCTCGTCGAGGATGGCGACGTGTGGAGGATAGCCAAAGCCCTCAGAAGTCACAGAGGTCAGTACACCTCTCCCATTCACTGCACCCAGAGACTGGCCTAGGAACCCAAAGCCAAAACCAACGCCTTTGCTGATTATCTTGAGCGCACTATGTGTCCGAGAGATGACTCCCAGGGCGACAACTTTTCCCAATGCGTCCGTCGGGAGGTGCGTCGTTTCCTACGTCACCCTCCTGAGGATACGGAGAGCCTCCCTACCATCCGACCTAGCGAAATCCAAAGAAGGCGGCGGGGCAGGACGGGCTGACTCCCCTAATGCTCCGCCATCTTCCCTTCCATGCGGTTTGCTTCCTGACCAGGATTTTCAATATGTGCCTCGTCCTTGGATATTTACCACGAGATTGGAAGCCCAGGTGATTTGCATATAGAAACCGGGAAGAATCCGGCACATCCTTCCAGCTACCGATCCATTAGCTTTCTTTCCACCATCTCGAAAGCTCTCGAGAGGCTGATTCTCGCCCGCTTGTGCCCAATATTGGGAGACGTTCAAGCCATTTCTGACCACCAGTTTGGATTTCGTCCTGGGCACTCGACAGATCAGCAGCTGCTGCGTGTGGTGGAGACAGCCGCCCTGGGTTTCCAGGAAGGTGCCTTCACGGCCGCAGTTTCACTGTATGTCGAGAAGGCCATCGCTATGACATGGCATGCTGGACTCCTACACAAAATTATCAACCTAGGGCTCCCAACGCAAATGATCAACATCATACACAGCTTCTTGCGACATCGTTCATTCAAAAGTCTCCGTCGTGGGGAAAACATCCACACTAAGGCCAGTGAATGGCGGAGTCCCAGAAGGCTCCGTGCTATCCCCCACCCTCTTCAACGTCTTTATTGCAGATTTCCCCACAGAACTACGAGTTGTAATGGCACAATACGCTGAGGACGTGTTTCTGTTCTGCAAGGACAAACATATCCTCAGAGCCTTCAACCCCATTCAAAGACATCTCCGCCGAACGCAACAGTGGTGCCAGCGTAAATCCGGACAAAAGCCACGCCATACCTTTTACAAAGCGCCACACCCCCGCAGACTGCCCCAATTTCAGCTACCGAGGTCGAAGAATAGAGTGGTCTAACTCTGTCCAGTACCTAGGAGTAAACTCGGACAGAGGTCTAACTTTCCGCCGACACATCAGGGACCTTTTGGCGAAGGTACAGAGAGCAATCGCTTCTATGTGCCCAATGCTGGGGTGGACCTCGATGCCAGTCGGCATGAAGTAGCACCTCTTCCGAGCGCTGGTAATCCCGGTGTTGTTATATGCCTGCGAGATCTGGGACATGGCAGCAGACAGCTGGCTAGCATGGCTTCATCGTGCACAGAAAGGAGGTCTACGGTCTATCTATTCTGTGGGACGTTATTTCCCTACCAGGTTCCTCCACGAAGCATCGGGTCTTTCATACCTGGAGGATGAAATTAGGCGCCGGGCTTCAAAATTATACGCAAGTTTACCATCACACAGAAGCGCCCTTTATAGATCTTTGGGAGATTATGACCCCACTAGACACCAACCTAGAATGCACCGGTTCCGCCGCATGGCATGCGGGCACCCTAGATAACCCAGGAGCTAATCCTATCAGCAGCTAAAGCTGAGCTCCTCATAATTCTTCAAAGCTGTTTGGCATCTTAATTTTTCCCCAACTAAAAAATAAACAAAAATTAAAAAATTAGGGTGCAATGTACTGCATCCTCGCCTCCAACCCGAAGGTGCTTTGGAAACCTCTAAATTAACTCCCAACCAAAAGGCCTACACCACCTTAGTCCTACAAATTTCATTTCAAATCCTATCTGCGATATAACCCTTAACGGCTGGGAACGCAGCAAAAGCCTTCTGGCTGTATACAGCCAGCCAGTACGAGCGAGCGAGCTGAAATATGTTTCACTTTCGATAACTCAGCATTTTTTGATAGTTGGAATCATTTATAGTTATAACGAATGAGTGCGCATCATTAAAAGAATAGACAGCCCAAAATTCCAATCATTCAAGCGCAAATACAAATATGGGAGAAATGACTTGATCCAAAATAAGAAAAGGTAGATAGGGTCAATATGAAAAATTCCATTCAATGGCCGAGATTTCATACACGGATCTCCTTGTTTCCGCCTCGTCGCTCTTACCCTTTGAGCTACCATGGCCAACGTCCCGTCCGGACATTTGATTCTCCATTTGACTCATATATTTCCCTGGAAGACTACTAGGGGCTCTGGTATCTGAGATGCACTGTTTGTGACGACTTATTATCTTAAGTACCTGAGTCCCAGGCTTCCTCATTTAACTCTTAATATGTTAGTTGGTAAAAACTAATCATTTCTCCACACTAGCAGAATATAGGCTGAGGTTTCTGATAGATGGAGTCAACTTGGAAAATTCAACGCCATGGCCGGGATTTGATCAACGGATCTACTCGTTTCCGTCCAGTCACTCTTACGGTTTGAGCTACCATGGCCATCGTTAAATGATGAAGCCTGGGGCTGAAGTACTTACGATAATATTTCGCCACAAATGGTATATCCCACATGTGAGGGCCCCTAGTGGTCTACCCGGGAACTATATCTGTCAAATGGAGAACTTAATGTCAGGACGGCACGTTGGACATAGTAGCTCAAAGGGTAAGAGCGACTGGATGGAAACCAGGAGATAAGTGGTTCAAATTCCGGCCATGGAATTGAATTTTTCATGTTGACTCTATCGAAAATTTTAGCCTATATGCGGCTAGTGAGGGTTATGATTTATTTCCATCAATTAACTGAAATAATAAGAAACAGTAACTGGAAATAGAGTGTGACATTTCAAAAGCTAAAAATTATTCGTGCAGGGATACAGTGCAGATGCTTGTTTGAAGTAACCTATGTTTCGTTGTACACAGGTCAACAATTTTAATCCCATTAACGATTTCCGAAATCTTCTTTGCTTTCAGTATCGTTTTTCCAATATTTCCAAGTTCGTTCTATCTAAAAACGTTAGCACCCATATCTGTTATTCGGAAGATTTCATAAGAAGAGCATGCAGCCTGAAGAGGGTATACGTTGACCAACTTTTCTAACGCGTGTTACTGTATCCTTGCTGTATCTAGAACGAAATAGTCTTTGAAACAACTTTTGTAAACGTGTATACTATATTTGTAATACAAGATAAGACTACGCGCTGCAGAAGAGATTTGTTGCGATTGTAACACCAAAACGCACATTCCGGCCATATGTGATTGAGTCCCTACTAGGACCGTTCACGCATGATACCCCACAGGCTGCATCTCAGCCTACCAGCAGCACGACGACAACGGCAGTGATAGTGCTAAACTACCGCTATGCTGTCCAGAGATGGCGCTGCCGGTTATATATTATTCCGTGGAGGAAATATCTTAATAATTAAAGAAGTTTTATACAAAATGTAAATATGTTCTTTGCCTGCTGCTTAAGTTCTTACTATGTGCATCGAATTAGGTGAAAGATATTTCCTAGGGTGTGCACAAACGCAATATCAAATGAAGAAGTAGTACTGTTCGAGCATGGAAGCCCTCTAAAGTGGATATAAACTAATTTGTTTCGTTAACTGAGGCATGGTTAGCTGTTTCTTTGATATACTGTTTTAGGTTTTAATAGTTGGAATGATTTATAATTGTAACGAATCTCTCGCTTCATCAACAGAATAGACATACCAAAATTCCCATCATTCCAGCAAAAATACAAATGTGGAGGAAATGACTTGATAAAATATAAGAAAAAGTAGATAGGGTCAATATTAAGACTTGGTGGGTTTGTAAAATTAAAAAGTTCAATTACAACACTAAAAAATGTTCTTTATTTCCACTTTATTCCAATGTTACAATTACAATTTCGTAATGTACACAATTACAACTAAGCCAGTTCGTCTTTCCACGTACACTCGGCGCGCCTTACACTACTGCTCGCCACGACTCACTCAACACAATTAACTCCTGTCGCCTTCTTCGTATTGATCCGCAGCCCGAAGTTTCTCGAGATTTCCTTTTATGGAGGGGGAAAACATTCTCGATGCTTCGCCCTCCTTCGGTAGGCAGGAAGATGGGGAAACGAAGACTCAGCTACCCCTGCGGTCTCCCCTCCCTCCACCGGCTTTCATTTATTGATCGGCATCGTGAGTTTGTCGCTTGGGTAACACTGCTCCCTCTTCAAGGCTGGTCGTCCCAAACGGTACCATCGTAGCGGGCTAGGCTATCCAGGTGTACCACCAATATCTATCCTCGGGGCACCTTCTGGATGAGGTAGACCACGTCGTTAATCCTCTTCACCACACGGTACGGTCCTTGCCATGGCTGCTGAAGCTTCGGGCAGCATCCCTTGGTCCGAGGAGTGCGGTACAACCAGACCAGGTCACCTTGCTCGAATCCTTGGTTGTTGGGTTGCCTGTCGTTTCGGGTTTTCATGCGGTCGCTCACCTTCTGGATGTTCTGGCGAGCCATCTCGTGCCTGTGGTGGAGATGGTCCACCAGGTTCTCCACCTACTCGGTCGCTGGCTGTTCCACCCCCGTAGGGCTTCCAAAAGCCAGGTCACAGGGGAGACGTAAGTCTCGGCCGAACATTAAGCTGGCTGGCGTCAACCCCGTGGTGTCGTGTGTTAACGAGCTTAGGCCAGCACGAACAGTGGCCCGTTGACTTCCCAGTCTCGCTGATGGCTAGCCACGACCTTCCTTATGTGTTCCTCTAAGGTTTTGATGTACGTTTCGACCATGACATCCGACTGGGGATGTAGAGGTGTTGTGCGGGTCTAGGTTAACCCCAAGTCTCTCTAGTGCCTCCTTCATTAGGTTAGACTCAAAATTGGTGCCCTGGTCACTGTGCAGCTCTAATGGAACCCCAAATCGGCAAAACAATTGCTCCACGAGGCAGTCTGTGATTGTCCTTGCCTCTTGGTTCGGGATGGCATACAACTCCGGCCATTTAGTGAAGTAGTCCACGACCACCATCAGGTACATGTTGCTCGCCGCGCACACGTGACACTGACGGCACCATCTCTCAGCGTCTGCTCCGAGCCTCAGCATGTGGTAACGCTGCCGTAGTTTGTCAATCGTCCGTTTCGCTCCCAGGTGTCTTCCTAAAGTACCGGGGTGCACTTCTTCCAAGACTTCCGGGACCTTACTCCGGAGAAGTACCAACTGTTCTCTCTACGGCTTCCCATCGGTTGATTCCCATACCCGGAACAGCAAGCCCTCTCTTGTCTTCAACGAGTCCCATTGGGCCCAGTAATACTTGTAGGTTGCAATCCTCAGTGCCATGTCCGCCATGGTAGGTCTCGTCCCTGCCTCCACTTCCCTCAAGAGTGGCCCCAAGTCTGCGTCCGGCAGCTGAATCCTCCTCAGGCCTGCGCTATCCCAGCCATCCGCAGGCACTGCTGCGCCTACTCGAACTGCTGCGGCATGCTCCTTCTCCTCTACTCTTGTGCACTGGCCGCACTCTTCGGGACTGGGTCTGCGGGAATAGCGTCTGCGTTACCGTGGCTCTTCCCTCTACAATTTTCAAAGTTTATTTCGTACTCCTGCAGCTTCTGAACCGAACGTGCTCTCTGGCCTTCCAGGCTCTTAAGGCTCAATAGCCAGGTTAGGGCATAATGATCAAATCTTGGGTGTAACGGCTGACCGTACAAGTACTTGTGGAAGGGCTCCAGGGTCCTTACTACCGCCAACCAATAATTCTCGCCGGATGACGCAGTAGTTCTTCTCTGCCTTGGATAGCGTCTTGCTGTAGTAGTCTATCGCTCGCTCATGGCCGTACTGCATCTGCCATAGGACGCCTCCAATGCGATGGTCGCTGGCGTCGGTGTCCACAATGAAGGCTCCACCTGGTTGTGCAAATCCCTAAATTGGAGCGTTGCACAGGTTCTTCTTCAGGTGCTGGAAAGCGTCTTCGGCGTCCTCCATCCACACATAAAGCTGGTGCTCCTCTGTCAGGCTAGTGAGGGGTTTGACGATATTAGAGAACCCCTTTATGAAGCGTCCGTAATAACTGCACAACCCCAGGAAACTGCGCAACACTTTTAATCCTTTGGGCGAGGCTAAACTTACACAACCTGTGTCTTCTCCTGGTCTGTGGCCACTCCGGTTGCTGAGAAAATGTGGCCCAAGTAGTTCACTTCCTTGCAGAAGAGCTGGCAATTCTTCGCGTTCGGCTTCAAGTTGGTCCCCTGCAACTTCTGTAGCACTTTACTCAGATTCTCGAGATGGTCTTCAAATGTTTTACCGACGATGATGATATCGTTCGGTTATAGCAGGCAGGCATCGTAAATCAGTCCTCTCATTACTGACTCCATGAGGCGTTGGAAGGTAGCTGGTGCATTACAGTGGCCAAAGGGCATAACTGTGAACTGCCATAGACCTTGGCCTTTCGAGAATGCGGTATTCTCCCTGTCTCTGGGATCTAGGGCTACCTGCCGGTAGCCCGACTTCAGGTCCAGCGTCGGCAACTACTTGGGACCAACTAGTGTGTCCAGGGTGTCGTCAATCCGGGGTAAGGGGAAGCAGTCCTTCCAGGTGACAGCGTTGAGGTTCTTGTTGTCCACGCAGAAGCGTAGCTCGCCGTTCTTCTTCGTCACCAAGAATACAGGGGACCACCAAGGGCTGTCAGACTCCTCAATCACCCCTTTGGAACTCAGTTTCTCCAGCATGTCTCGTAGCGCCCCTTGATTCCCCAGCGGGATGCGTCTATGTGTTTGTCGAAAATGCCGGGCATCTCCGGGGTCGATGCGGTGAGGGCTTTGTCCGTGCGGCCGTAGTCACTATCACCTTGGCTGAAGACGCGCTGGTATCGCCTCAGCAATTGTCGAACTTTCTTCAGTTGTTCTGCGGTCAGGTGATCGGCCGCCCTCTCCAGTAAACCTTCTAGCCGGGGCCGCAGGTGTTGCGTCGGCACCCGCTCTTGTGTCATGTCGATTGCTGTTACGCTCACCACGGGCTCGCACGTTCCCAACTCCGTCCCGGCCTGGACGTCGTGATCGGTGTCCGTTGGATTTAGCGCTGTGACAGGCACCTCCCCTCGGAACGGCAGCATTGCCCTGGCTACACACAGGGCGCGTACAGGTGTCTTCTGGTCCAGCATCATGTTTCTGGTTCTCTGCCCTCCAGTCATGACGTCACCACCACCTCGCTCCTCGCGGGGACAACCACGTCTTCGTTCAAGACAACCCTGCAGGTACCAAGGCACTCTTCGGGTTGACGGAATATAACCTCTTCTCCGATGAGCCGCAGGACCTTCCGGCCGAAGTTGACCGTCGCCTCGTGGCTCTTGAGGGCACCCAGTCCCAGAATCACCTCCTCAGCCATCTTTGCGACGAACACCCACAGACGTACGGCACTCCGTCCCAAGGTCAGCTCCAGCAGGACCTCCTTCTCCACAGGCAAAGTGTCGCCCGATGCCGTCACAATCTGGTAAGGTCGGCTCGGCTTCCTCGTCGGCAAACCCTTCGCCACGTCAGGTCTGATGATGGTCACGGCCGTCCCGGTGTCCACCAGAACGCGGCACGGCCTTCCTCTTACCCAGCCGTCGGCGATGAGTCTGTCATCCATCCGCCGGCTGACGGCTCGCAGTGTCACTCGAGGGGGCATTGGTAATGGCGCCGAAGTGCACCTCTCCACGCCGGGCCTAACTCGTTCTTCCGGCTGCCCTTCCTGGTGTCGGCAGTCTCTCTCTAGTTGTCCCGGCTGTCCACAACCCCAACACAGGCCACTAGGTATTCGCCGGCGTCCTTCGCCTGGTCCTCTGTCTCCGGTGTAGTGGACATTCCTCGTTCTTGACGACGGAATAGCTGTCACCTTGGCCACCCTCATCCTTAATTCTGCCGTTAGCGCCTCGTGGTTACTTTTATAATCGCCGAGAATTAGTCGCTGACGAATCTCCGTGACTCGTACCCCGTCAAGGAAAGTGTAGGCAGCTTCCCAGGATACGAACTCTGATGGGAGTTTGACTAGGGCTTTGCTAGCCAGTTGTTCAACTGCCAGGGCGAACTCCTACAGCGTCTACCCTGGTTGCTGTGACTTTGCAGTTTAGCTGGCTGCGGTACGCTGCGGCTAAGCGGTGGTTACCAAAACGATTATCCAGGGCTTCCCAGATATCCTTGGGCGCCGTGTTGTCTGCACCGCGTTCAGGACTTCCGCGGTCCGTCCCTGGAGGCTGGCTATTAACTGTGTGGCCTCCTCCACTGGTGACCATTTGTTGTGCTTGGCCTCTGCAGCGAATTGGCGGCGGAAGTCTTCGAAAGTGTTCGTGCCGTGGTATTTAGGAGGTTTGACGCGCGCAGGTGTTTTGTCGCGTCCCGGTGCGTCGACGTTTAAATCTTTAACCTCCTGCCGACGACTTCCTCCACCATTGCTTTCAGGGACTTTAAGTTGCTGTCAGCCTTTCCCTCCAGCTCCTCAACGCGGCTTGCCAAATCTTCGACGCGCTCGTCCACTTGTCCCATCCGCTTGCCGAGCACTGTGACGTCATCTCTCACGCCCGTCATCAGCTCTTCGAACTTCACGGCAAAGGCCTCGTTTGCCGCTTTCATCTCCGAGGTCAATTCGGCCATCTTAGCGATCAGGCTGTTTTTTTTGTCTTCCATCTTCTCGGTAAGGTGATCGTTAGCTGTCCTTATTTTTTCAGCTCTGCGGGCAGGTTGTGATTTGCCGCCTCCGTCTTTGCTGTTAGTTCCGCGGCCAGGTTGTTATTTGCTGCTTCCGTCTTCGCTGTTACTTTCTTCATCTTCTCTGCGATGTTGTCGTTGGAAGTCTTCACTTATTCCATTTTGTGTAAAATCTTTTCCAGTGCCGATTCCATGATCGTTATCCTACTCCTGACTCCAGTTGTGACTTTGTGGTTTCGTGAAATAAAAAGCGCAATTACACCACTCAAAAATGTTCTTTATTTCCACTTCATTCCATTTCACAATTATATAGAATTTCGTAATGTACATAATTACAATTTTGCCAGTTCGCCTGTCCGCTACACTGGGTGCTCCTTACACACTGCTCGCCCGCGACTCACTCAACTCAGCTGACGGTCGCCTCTCCTGTATTGATCGGCGGCCCGAAGTTTCTCGAGAACTACTTTTTATGGTGGGGGAAAACATTCTCGATGCTTCGCCCTCCTTCGGGCGGCAGGAGGAGGGGGGAAGCGAAGATTCAGCTACCCCTGTGGTCTCCCCACCATCCACTCTGTCTTGCCTGCATTTAATGATCGGCACCGTAGAGCTTGCCGTTTGGGTAACAATATGGAGGAAATGACTCGATCTAAAATACGAAAAGGTATTAAGGGTCAAAATGAAAAGTACAATGCAATGGCCGAGATTTGAAACACGGATATCCTTGTTTCCGCCTAGTGGCTCTTACCCCTTGAGCTATCATGGCCAACGTGCCGTCCGGACATTTAATTCTGCATTTGACTCATATATTCCCCAGGAAGACTATTAGGGGCTCTGGTATCTGAGATAAACTGTTTGAGACGACAATGTCGCAAGTACGTGAGTCCCAGGCTTCATCATTTAACTTTTATTATGTTAGTTATTTGACGGAAATTAATCAGGTTTCAGATAGATGGAGTCAACCTGAAATATTCAACGCCATGGAAGGGTTTCCAAACACGGATCTCTCTCGTTTCCGTCCAGCCGCTCTTACGCTTTGAGCTACCATGGTCAACGTTAAATGATAAAGACTGGGACTGAAGTACTTAGGATAATAAGTCGCCACAAACGGTGTATCTCGCATGCGAGAGCCCTTAGTTGTCTACCTGGTAAATATATGAGTCAAATGGAGAATTTAATGCCAGGACGGCACGTTGGCCATGGTAGCTCAAAGGGTAAGAGCGACGGGTTGGAAACCAGGAGATCCGTGGTTAAAATCCCGGCCATGGCATTGAATTTTTCATGTTGACTGCATCAAAAAGCCTAGGCTATATACGGCTAGTGTGGAGAAATAATTAATTTCCATCAATTAACTGAAATAGTAAGAAAAAGTGACTGGATATAAAGTGTGACATTTTACAAGTTCTAAGTTATTCGTGCAGTTATATGGTGCAGATGCTTGTTTAAAGTAACCCATTTATCGTTGTACACAGGTCAACAATTTTAATCCCATTAACGATTTCCGAACTGTACTTTGTCCTCAGTATCGTTTTTCCAATTTTTCCAATTTCGCTCTATCTTAAAAAAGATAGCAACCATATGTGTTATTCTGGTGATTTCATAATAAGAGCATGCAGCCTGAAGTGGGCATATGTTGATCAACTTTTCAAACACGTGTGACTCTATCATTGCTGTATATACAACGAAATAGACTTTGAAACAAAATTTTGTAAACGTGTATACCTTATTTGCAATGGAAGGAAAGACCACCCGGTTTAGAAGAGTGAGTTGAAGGTTTAGTGCGATTGTAACACCAAAATGATTCCGGCCATACGTGGTTAAGTCCTTCCTAGAACCGTTCACGCGGATACACCACAGGATGTACCTCAGCCTGCCAACAGCACGACGAAAACCGCAGTGATAGTACCAAATCACTGCTATAGCTCTGCAAAGATGGCGCTGCCTGTTCAATGCCATCATTCCAGCCAGTTCTGCAAGAGGACGCCCCGCTGCTTGAGGTGCAGCGGAGCCCAAGACAAGGAAGTTTGTCCCAGTACGCCCACAGATATGCCCGCTTGTGTTAATTGCAAGGGTGCGCACCTGACGTGCTACTACGGCTGTCCTGCCAGAGAGGCATGTATAGCGGCAAACAAGCCTCCAGCGAGTCAGCAGCAACATCAGAGGACCTCAACAGAAAGGGCGGAACCAAGACTGGTCCCTTCAACCAACTCCTGCGTGCCCACTACTCGACTGGATGCCGATAGGCCCAGGTCCTACGCTCATATAGCACAAGGGGCCTATGATGTACCTGATATGTCACGGGAGGCACACAACTCTCCCACACAGCCACGCAAACAAAAGCGGACCCTAGTCCCAAAAGGTACCGACTCCAAAAATAGCAGGAATGGAGGAAGGCTTCCTGGGGAGCCCCAATATCCTGCTGAACCTGAGAAGCATGGCAAACCCATGCCTCCTAGAGGGCTCAGGTACGAGATGGCAGGAGGGAGCCCCGCAACCATTGGTTCTAGAACAACCTCTCCATGCAACCATTTCGCCCAGACAGACACCACTCGTCTAACAGTGACACTCGCGCTCTCGGATGCGTTCAACTGGCTGTAGCAGCTGTTGCAGCTGTTGCAGACACATGGACAGACGATCTGTGAGCTCGTTGTGAAGTTATTCAGCGCTACAGATCCTAACCGCAGGATGCAGGTGGCAATAGAGGTGATGGCCCTCCTGACCGCAGGCGCGCAACAGCTCCGAGATGGGTCATCGAACTAGGTCACGTACCTCGTTTCGATTCGCATTTTGGAATGCGTGCGGCCTAGCGGGTCAGAGGAGCGAGCTGCCTTACTTTGCCCGAGCATATGTCTTATACGTCATCTTAGTCAGCGAAAAGCATCTTCGACCAGAGTCCCGATTCTGTGTCCCGGGCAAAATCCGCCGGGGTACGGATTGTCAGGAATGTCCAGGCGGCGGAACTGCGATCTTGGTGAGGCAAAATGTGGTCCATCAGTCCATTCAGCTCCCATCTCTACAAACCCTAGAGGCCACGGCCATCAGTATGGACCTTGGGGGATTAGAGGTCTTGGTAGTCTCTGTATACCATCCACCGAACCGGCAGTTCGTACTAAACGACTATCTCTCCATCCTAGCCCTATATCCCTGGCTATCATGACCGGCGATTTCAATGCTAAATATCAACGTTGGCATTGCAGTCGTCGGAAGGATGCAAGAGCCAATGAAGTCATTCGCCTTATAGATGCAGACCCTCAACTTCTAGTACAGGGTCCCAGGCAACCAACTCATTACCCGCGAGGAGGACGACTACCCCCAGTAATAGACTTCGCAATCACAAAACATCTACCATTTCATCTCACACCCCCATCATTAGATGCATTATATTCAGATCACAATCCAGTGTTTACAGAGATCAACTCCAGGGTTGCCCATCACGGCATCTCGCTTTGAACGCGAGAGGTTGATTAGGAAGGCGTCAGGAATCGCCTCCGCAATTCCATCCCGACAAATCCCAGAATTACTAATATCCCTACCACGGAGGATGCTATCTCATCCTACACTTCTATCGTGAAGCGCCCTAACTATAACCTGACAGCCCATGCCCCAGCTCCTCTCCATCCCGATGTCCTCCCTTTGGACATCCTCCTTCTAATCCGACGATCCTGGACAGCACGGAGATTATACCAACGTCACCGCATGCAGCATAATGGAGCGCTCCTAAGACGTCTACGTGGAGAGGTCATGGCCCGATTGCGCAAGCACAAGCTGCAAGCGTGGGAGGACAAAATGGCCAGCCTGCTCGTCGAGGATGGCGACGTGTGGAGGATAGCCAAAGCCCTCAGAAGTCACAGAGGTCAGTAAAACTCTCACTTTCACGGCACCCAGGGCCTGGCCTATGAACCCCAAGCCAAAGCCAACGCCTTCACCGCCTATCTTGAGCGCACAATGTGTCCGAGAGATGACCCCAGGGCGAAAAGTATTCCGATCGCGTCCGTCGGGAGGTGCGACGTTTCCTACCTAACCCTCCTGAGAATGCGGAGAGACTCCCTACCATCCGACCTAGCAAAGTCCAATGTGCACTCCAGCGTCTCAAAACAAAGAAGGCGGCGGGGCCGGAAGGGCTGACTCCCCTAATGCTCCGCCATCTTCCCTTCAATGCGGTTTGCTTCTTGACCAGACTTTTCAATATGTGCCTCGCCCTTGGGTACTTACCACGAGAGTGGAAGCTCGGGTGGTTTGCATATTGAAACCGGGAAGAATCCGGCACATTCTTCCAGCTACAGATCCATTAGCCTTCTTTCCACCATCTCGAAAGCTCTCTAGAGGCTGATTCTCGCCCGCTTGTGGCCAATATGGGAGACATTCAAGCCATTTCTGACCACCAGTTTGGTTTTCGTCCTGGGCACTCGACAGATCAGCAGTTGCTGCGTGTGTTGGAGACAGCCCCCTTGGGTTTCCAGGAAGGTGCCTTCATGGCCGCAGTTTCGCTGTATGTCGAGAGGGCCTTCACTATGACATGGCATGCCGGACTCCTACACAAAATGATCCACCTGGGGCTCCCAACACAAATGATCAACATCACACACAGCTTCTTGCGACATCGCTCGTTCAAATGTCTCAGTCGCGTGGAAAACAACAACACTAAGGCCAGCAATAGGGGGAGTCCCAGAAGGCTCTGTGCTATCCCCCAACCTCTTCAACGTCCTTATTGCAGATTTCCCCACCGAACCACGGGTCGTAATGGCACAATACGCTGACGACGTGTTTCTGTTCTGCAAGGACAGACACATACTCAGAGCCTTCAACACCATTCAAAGACATCTCCGCCTAACACAACAGTGGTGCCAGCGTAAATCCGGACAAAAGACACGCCATACTTTTTACAAAGCGACACACCCCCGCAGACTGCCCCAATTTCAGCTACCGATGTCGAAGAATAGAGAGGTCTAACTCTGTCCAATACATAGGAGTAAACTCGGACAGAGGTCCAACTTTCCGCCGACACATCAGGGACGTTTCGGCGACGGTACAGGGAGCAATCGCTTCTATGTGTCCAATGCTGGGGTGGACCGCGATGCCAGTCGGCATGAAGTTGTACCTCATCCGAACGCTGGTAATCCCGGTGATGATATATGCCTACGAGATCTGGGACATGGCAGCATACAGCTGGATAGCATGGCTTCAGCGTGCCCAGAATAGAGGTCTACGTTCTATCTATTCTGTGGGACGTTATTTCCCTACCAGTTTGCTCCACGAAGCATCGGGTCTTCCATACCTGGATGATGATATTAGGCGCCGGGCTTCAAAGTTATACGCAAGTTTACCATCACACAGAAGCGCCCTTTTTAGATCATTGGGAGAATACGACACCACTAGACACCGATCTAGAATGCACCGGGTCCTCCGTATGGCCTGCGGGCACCCTAGATAACCCAGGCGTTAATCCTATGAGCAGCTAAAGCTGAGCTCCTCATAATTCTTCAAAGCTGTTTGGCATCTAAATTTTTCCCCAACTAAAAAATAAACAAAAAATGAAAAATAGGGTACAAAGTACTGCATCCACACCTTCAACCGAAGGCACTTCGGAAACCTCTAAATTAACTCTCAAACAAAAGACCTACACCACCTTCTTACTACAAATTTCAATTCAAATCCTACCTGCGATAAAACCCTTAACGGGAGGGCACGCAGCAAGAGCCTTCTGGGTGTATACAGCAAGCCAGCACGAGCGATCGAAATATGTTTCACTTTCGATAACTGAGCATTTTTTATATTTGGAATCATTTATAATTATAACGAATAAGTGCACATCATTAAAAGAATAGCCATACCAAAATTCGAAACTCTCAAGCACTAATACAAATACGGAGGAAATGACTTGATCCAAAATAAGAAAAGGTAGATAGATTCAATATGAAAAATTCAATTCAATGGCCGAGATTTGATAAACGGATCTCCTTGTTTCCGCCTCGTCGCTCTTACCCTTTGAGCTACTATGGCCAACGTGCCGTCCGGACATTTGAATCTCCATTTGACTCATATATTTCCCAGGAAGGCTACTAGGGGCTCTGATATCTGAGATACACTATTTGTGATGGCGTATTATCGTAAGTACCTGAGTCCCAGGCTTCCTCATTTAACTGTAATTACGTTAGTTGATAAAAATTAATCATTTCTCCACACTAACAGTATATATGCTAAGGTTTTTCATAGATGGAGTCAACTTGGAAAATTCAACGCCATGGCCGTGATTTGAACAACGGATCTCCTCGTTTCCGTCCAGTAACACGTACGCTTTGAGCTACCACGGCCAACGTTAAATGATGAAGCCTGGGGCTGAAGTACTTACAATAATATTTCGCCACAAATGGTATATCCCACATGTGAAGGACCCTAGTGGTCTACCCGGGAAATATATCGGTCAAATGGAGAATTTAATGTCAGGACGGCACGTTGGACATGGTAGCTCAAAGGGTAAGAGCGACTGGATGGAAACGAGGAGATCCGTGTTTCAAATTCCGGCCATGGCATTTAACTTTTCCGTTGACTCTATCGAAAACCTTAATCTATATATGGCTAGTGGGGAGATATGGTTGATTTCTATCAAATAACTGAAATAAAGAGAAACAGTAACTGGAAATAAAGTGTTACATTTAACAAGTTCAAAGTTATTCGTGCAGGTATAAAGTGCAGATGTTTGTTTAAAGTAACCTATGTTTCGTTGTACACAGGTCAAAAATTTTAATCCGATTAACGATTTCCGAACAGTACTTTGCTTTCAGTATCGTTTTTCCAATTTTTCCAATTTCGTTCTATCTAAGAACGTTAGCACCCATATCTGTTATTCTGATGATTTCATAAGAAGAGCATGCAGCCTGAAGAGGGAATACTTTGACCAAATTTTCTAACACGTGTTACTGTATTCTTGCTGTATCTAGAACGAAATAGTCTTTGAAACAACTTTTGTAAACGTGTATACTATATTTGTAATACAAGGAAAGACTACGCGCCGCAGAAGAGATTTAGTGCGATTGTAACACCAAAACGCACATTCCGGCCATATGTGATTAAGTCCCTTGAGGCATTATTTATTAGGACCTCATTAAGATATATATGTATGTAAAATAATGTAAAATGTGTGTAAAAAAAATGTCCCAGCGAAAGAATGTTTTCACTACATGCAAAGAATGCTCTTTAGTTTTTTGTTTAAACAGAAGCCGAGGGTTGGTTAATGACCATATCCACCCCAACCCAGACGCTGAGGAATGCAGGTAAGAAACTGAAAGTCAGTTGGAGAGAAGTGAGGGTGGAGGATGCCAGCTGTGTGGACCGATAGTGAAAACATTCTTTTTTACCGGGGACTTGATGTAAACTGTGAGTGAAATAAACAGTTATTAGTGCATAATTTCTTATTGTTTCTCCTCCTACGAACTGAGATCTCCATACCCGCATGCTCTCCGTAAACCTTACGCAATAAGCAGCCGTGGACACAACTTAGACAGCACTAATAAATCAACTCCGAATAATAACAAACAATAGCATTTGCCAATGACCTAAGGTTCCTGCAAAAGTGACGCAAGTGAAGGGGGGAACGCGACAAAGAATGGCGACCAACTTTGGGGCACGAAGGAATAGAGAAACAATGATGGTGTTGATGAACTAGTGCGAGAAGAAAGAAGAAAGCGGTGCAGAAAAAGACACCCAGGAAACGCTAACTAGAACGGGAAAGACGTGGATCAGACATCATAGACGACCAGCATTACAACACCTCTCATCAGCAACAGGGAACACGGAAAGAACTTGAGGAAGAAAGGGGCAGAGTTTTCAGAGCAACTTTACATTTACATCTAGAACCAGTGGTTATCATTTTTACGGGACGGAGTAAAAGGACAAAAACAAAGGTCAGATCTAAACAAAGTAAAATTGTAGTGTGTTTGTTATTTAAGATTTTTCAGCTTCTATATGTTATTAAGAAATAAGAAAATAATTTGTAGAAAAATGTCAGATGTAGAAACGTCAACAGTAGAATCAGTAGAGGTTAATACACTGTCAGCAGAAATAGATATGGAACCCGAGCAGGTAGCTAACCCAGATGTAGTATTAAGTAAGAATGACATAGGAAATTATCAGGTGGAAAGTTTAGATTCACAGACGGTAACCAAACAGTCGAACGGTGAATTGCATGCACTGATAGAAATGATGAAATCAATAGATCAGAAATTAGAGAAACATGGTCAGGAAATGAAATCAATAGATCAGAAATTAGAAATGCAGGGTCAAGAAAGTAAAAGAATTAGGGATGAACTCAAAGAGGAAATGCAAAAGACAGTGTATCAATTAAACAACAGACTTTATGAAGTAGAAATGAGGGTAGAACAGATTTCTAAAGAAAATCAGGATAGGCTGAAAAGCACTGTAAGTGAAATTTGTAAGGAAATGTCCATCCGAGAGGATAGATTATTCGAGGAAATTGTAAAGAGCTCAAAAGAGATTGTACAGGTTAAGAAAAATTTAGAACAAAATGACAAATTATTAAATTCTAAAATTCTAAGGCAGGGATCAGAGTTAAAAGGTCTAATTGAAAAGACTAATGACGATATGCAGCTTGTGCATGTAAGTTTGAGTAGTGCTGTGTCTAGTTTAGATAAGAAAATTGAACAACAACAAAAAGAAAATGAGCAAATCTGGGACGAGAAGTTAAATTCTGCTAATCAAGAAATATTAAAGAAATTAGAAGATGAGGTAAAGATTATAAATAATAAATTGGAATTTGAGATAAATAAACAGGATTCAGCTTCTCGTAATTCTCAGAAAGCAATTGAGAATTTAGTTTCTAAAGTTAATATGTTGCATGTTAACATTAATGACAATCATGTACAACCTGTTAACTTAAGTGATAGTTTAAATCAGGGAGGAACAAACTCCATTATATCAAACCAGACAAGTGTTGCTACGGGGCCATCAGTACCCAATGCAGACACTTATAACAATGTAACGGATAGAACTAGTATTTTGACCGAACCAGTTCCACAAAATTATCACAGCTCTGTGCTAAATGATTTGCCATTACCTATTTTTTCTGAACTAAATGAGGACAGTCCTGTATGCTTCATAGAACAACTTCAAGAGTACTTCAGAGTAAAAAATGTGCCTGATGCACTTAAAATGATAATAGTTCGAAGATGTCTAGACAATCGTACTTTAAATTGGGTACAACTATCAATGGGGCCTGAAACGAATTTTGAACAGTTCCAACATCTCTTCTTAAACCGGTTTTGGAATGCAAGTAAACAACATAAAATACGAGCAAAGCTTAGTTGTGGACAGTATTCTGACAGGGAAAACATAAGTATGGCAGATTATATTCTACATCAATCTAAATACATCAAACACCTTAGACCTAAAATTTCCGAAGAGGACTTTATCAATTTGATAACCAATCACTTTCCTCTTAGAATACAAAACTATCTTCTGATCGCAAAACCTAAAACAATAATAGAAACCGTTGATTTGGTATCTGCGCTAGAAAATCAAACGGGAGAAATATATCAGCCTAGAAATCAGTTCCACCAAGGGCCAAATGCTATACACAACCAATATCAGTCACATGGAAGCCCTGGATACCGAGGTCAGTATAGAAATAATAACTCTGCAAGAGAAAGATATCGACCCCAATTGCCACAATTTAGATATAATCCAGACAGGAATGATCCTAGACGTGAACGCTGGGAAACAATCAACTTTGTTCAGGTAGCACGAGAATTACCGTTCGGAAATCAGCAACGTGGGAGAAACCAGTATAATCATTTTCGAGGAAGATATAGCCGAGAATGGAGGAATGAAAACGTGGGATATCGGTCCGAAGATGAAAATTCAAACAGAGGCCAGAGACAAAATTGTCACTTTAGAGGGAATAGAGGTCGTGGAAATCAAGGAACCCAGCAAGAAATAACTGTAGCTCCTATCCAAAATGGCCGACCGCAAATAGATGAAAACCGTGAGCAGGAAAACTGAAATGTGACGTAATGGACAAGGGTCACAGAGGCGTCACAAAGGATTCGCAAATAGACCCCAATACTTTAGCAAGGAATGGTGTTGATACTGGCGAAATTTAGGTTAACAAAAATGAGAAAGGCGACTTTGATACCCCATATATCAAAATTAGATTATATGACAAAGAATACCTAGTTAGTGTTGACTCTGGTGCATCAGCTAGTGTGTGTTCACAGAAATTATATCTTCATTTAATAAACAAAGGCAGGAAAATAATGAGCTTACCAACATCAAATTTAGTATGCAGAGTAGCCATTGGACGATCGGCACAATTAATAAAAAGACAATGTTTACTACCAGTTGAGATTGAAAATGTGTGTTTTGAAACAATGTTTCTAGTAGTTAACAACCTAAACGGTGATGCGATCATTGGCTGTGATTTTCTGGATGAAAATAAAGCTAAAATAGATTTTGAGAATAAAGTTCTTATTATTTGCAAAGATAAGGATCAAATGCATAACAAGTTTGTTGAAGAAAGAATGTGTCCTGTAGAAATGACTGCTGAAGAAAAATAATTTGAAGAATGTGAGCTGTTTGTCCAGAAAATGTTTATTGACAAAGCCCAAGAGGTGATTACCCTCTCGTGTGGCAACGAGAGGAACCATATTGTTCAGCCATGCGTGAAACCTGTTTCTGAGATGGAACCAACCTCACTAATTACTGACAGTACAGCAATAGAAAACCTTGATGACAAATTGGTATTGATGCAGCAAAAATGTGCCGAAGCCCATAATCTGAACGTACAGGAAACAAACAAGTTATTTGAGGTACTAAAAGACAATGCAGATGTTTTCAGTAAGAAACCAGGTTTGTGCGCAGTATATTCGCACACTTTTCAAGTTGAGAATATTAAGCCGTATGTGCATAAATATAACAATCTTCCTATAGCGCTAAGAGAACAAGCTCAAAGCGTCACTTCTGAAATGATAAATGACAATATTATTGAACCAAGCGAATCTGATTTCATAAATTCTTTATGTTGGACATATAAAAAGGACAAGAATGACCTTCCTGTGACCCTAGACGGCAGAAAATTAAATGCATACATGAAAACCGATCATTTCCAGAATGAAAGCATAAATCAAATAATTACCAAACTTTCTAGAGGAAGATATATATCATCAATTGATTTGACTTCTTCATTTTGGCAAATAAACTTAGATGAAGCAGTCAGGGACTACACTACCTTCATTTTCCAAGGTATTGAAATGAGATACCAACGGGTACCATTTGGATTGAAAAACTCAGGATGTGCACTTCTTAGACCCTTGCATGAAGTTTTCAAAAACAGTGCAGATTCCTACTTAATTAGATATGTAGATGATTTTCTCCTAATTGGTGAAGATTTCCAGCAACACTTGGAAAATTTAAAATTTGTACTCAAGAGAATTCATGAATGCGGTATGACACTCAACCTTCAAAAATCAAATTTTTGTGTAAAAGAAGTAGAATTTCTGGGTTACGTCATCAATGAAAGGGGAATGAAACCAAATCCGAAAAGAATAGAAGCTATTTTAAGAATACCACCACCGAAGAATATTAAACAGTTAAGGAGAATTTTTGGTATTTTGAATTTTAATAGTCGTTTTGTTCCACGTTATGCGCAAGAAATAGCACCCATGCGTCAGTTGTTACAAAAACGTCAAAAATGGAAGTGGACAATGAAACTTCAAGATGGTTTTGAAAAGATAAAGGAACTCTTCGCGTCATCTATATTGTTGGAACGACCACATGAAGGCTGGAAGTATGAAATATTTGTCGATGCATCTTCTGGAGGATATGGTGCTTTATTGGGCCAACGAGAAGAGAATGGAGATTTTCATGTCATTGACACAGCTTCAAGAGGACTGAACTCTATTGAGAGCAACGTTTCAGTGACTGAACTGGAACTAGGCGCTCTTTATTTCGCTCTGACACGTTTTAAAAGCTACATATATCAGAAGAAAGTTAAAATATTTTCTGATCATATCAGTTTGACCTTCATAAACAAATGTAAATTAACTTCAACCAAAATATCTAGATATGTACATGCCATTACCAGTTTTGACATTGAAATCGTTCACATTCCGGGAAAATTGAACACGTTCAGTGATTTATTATCTCGACTGAATTTTGTCACTGGAATTCCAGAAAGTACAGAAAAACCAAAACGAGAGATAAAAGTGCTACAATTAGATATAATATTAAGTAAAGAAACGGCAAATCAGGTGAAGAAAATAGGAGAACTGCAAAAGACAGATAAGAAAATAGTTAAATTGTTAGAGTTATCACCCAGTTTAGGTGAAGAAAATAGCTCCAGCACTGCCATAAACGACGGATTGCTTTATAAGAGGCATGGAAAGATTACGCCTAAATGGAAAGTTTTTATTCCTAAATGTATGGAAACAGCTATAATTATGGATTTTCACATCAATCTCATTCACTCTGGAACCGACCGGACCTGCAGTGTTATTTTAGAGAACATGTACATTCCGAAATTGAGAGAGAAGGTTAGAAAGCTAATAGCGAGATGTGATACGTGTCAAAAATGTAAACAGAAGAATATTGCGTACCAGTACGATAGCAGCTCCATAATACGAGAACAACCAAGAGAATTAATCTGTCTAGACATACATGGTGAACTTCCACAGTCAACATTTGGGAATAAATATATTTTAGTTTGTTTTGATGTTTTCAGCAAATATGTACGAATTTTCCCACTTAAAAAGGCCAATAGCCAGGCTTGCCTTACTAAATTGCTAAATTACTACATTCCGGAAGAAGGAAAAATTAGAGCAATCTTAACTGACAACGCCACAATATTTTCTGGAAACAAATTTACAGAAGGAATCAAAGGCGCAGGGATTAAGCAATATTTTTGTTCAAGGTATAGACCACAAGCCAACCCAGCAGAAAGATCAATAAAAGAAATTGGGATATTTTTGAGAATCCTTTGTAATACTCGTCACAGCCAATGGTTTTCATATATTCCGCAGATTGAGAGAATTCTAAATGAAACACCAAGTCCAGCGACCGGTTTTAAGCCTTTGGAAATAATGAAAGGAAAGATAATCGATACAATAGGAATTAAAGGTCCTCAACCTATAAAAGTAAAGGAGAACATTGAAATAGAGGCAGAGGAGATATGCAAGATTGCGGCTGAAAGAATTAAGAAGAGGGCAAACAAAAGAAAATTGAAACATAATTTAAACAAGAAAGGAATCGAATGGAACATTCAAGAGGGTGATTTAGTCTTAATAAGAAACAAAACACTTTCAAGTAAAATTAAGAAGGAAAACCAAAGATTGATGTTATATTTTAAAGGTCCATATAAGGTCACAAAGGTATTTTCGACTGACACCGTAGAAATCATGGATGACAAAAGTGGTAAAATTCTGGGAAGATTCCATAAGGAATTACTAAAAAGATATCATACGCCAAGAAGCCAATCAGAAGAAGAAGAAAGGGAATGAAAGAAAGAAAGGTGTGGGAAAATAATTAAAAATCATGATGCACATCTGTGATGTTAGTAACCAGAAACAATAAACGAATTGACACTATTTTATATAAAAGCATTGTAAAAAAATAGTTTTGTAAGAACCAAGATAGAATTCAATAGAAAATCTAGAGTAAGAAAAGTAATATGTAAGAATAGTTGTGTAAATCTAGTTGTGTGAAGTGTAATTATTGTTATTAAACAGTCTTGGTAGGCTAAAATGTGAGCCAGTGTTTAATGCGATATCTAGTAAATAGAGTGAACATTTCAGGAAATCTAATGAGTTCTGCTTTGAGTAGGAGAAATCGTAACTAGAAAATGATGAACTTCTTTCGACTGAATTTATGAGGAGGAAGATTATAAGACAAACAAAATTTCTTAAACTGTGTAATAAAATTAGTTGTTTGCCTTATAAGGGCATATGAGGCATTATTTATTAGGACCTCATTAAGATATATATGTATGTGAAATAATGTAAAATGTGTGTAAAAAAAAATGTCCCAGCGAAAGAATGTTTTCACTACATGCAAAGAATGCTCTTTAGTTTCTTTTTTTTTTAAACAGAAGCCGAGGGTTGGTTAATGACCATATCCACCCTAACCCAGACGCTGAGGAATGCAGGTCAGAAACTGAAAGTCAGTTGGAGAGAAGTGAGGGTGGAGGATGCCAGCTGTGTGGACCGATAGTGAAAACATTCTTTTTTACCGGGGACTTGATGTAAACTGTGAGTGAAATAAACAGTTATTAGTGCATAATTTCTTATTGTTTCTCCTCCTACGAACTGAGATCTCCATATCCGCATGCTCTCCGTAAACCTTACCCAATAAGCAGCCGTGGACACAACTTAGACAGCACTAATAAATCAACTCCGAATAATAACAAACAATAGCATTTGCCAATGACCTAAGGTTCCTGCAAAAGTGACGCAAGTGAAGGGGGAACGCGACACCCTCCTAGGACCGTTCACGCATCATACACCACAAGCTGCATCTCAGCCTGCCAACAGCTCGACGACAACGGCAGTGATAGTGCTAAACTACCGCTATGCTGTCCAGAGATGGCGCTGCTGGTTATATATTATTTCGTGGAAGAAACACCGTAATAATTAAAGAAGTTTTATACAAAATGTAAATATGTTCTTTGCCTGCTGCTTAAGTTCTTTCTATATGCATCGAATTAGGTGAAAGATATTTCCTAGGGTGTACACAAACGCAATATCAAATGAAGAAGTAGTACTGTTCGAGCATGGAAGCCCTCTAAAGTAGACATAAACTAATGCGTTTCGTTAACTGAGGCATGGTTAACTGCTTCTTTGACATACTGTTATTTGTTTTAAGAGTTGGAATGATTCATAATTGTAACGAATCGCTCGCTTAATCAACAGAATAGACATACCAAAATTCTCATCATTCCAGCACAAATACAAATGTGGAGGAAATGACCTGATAAAATATAAGAAAAAGTAGATAGGGTCAATATTAGGAATTTGTGGGTTTGTAAAATTAAAAAGTTCAATTACAACACTAAAAAATGTTCTTTATTTCCACCTTATTCCAATGTTACAATTACAATTTCGTAATGTACACAATTACAACTAAGCCAGTTCGCCTCTCCACGTACACTCGGCGTGCCTTACACTACTGCTCGCCACGACTCACTCAAGACAACTAACTCCTGTCGCCTCTCACGTATTGATCCGCGGCCCGAAGTTTCTCGAGATTTCCTTTTATGGAGAGGGAAAGCATTCTCAATGCTTCGCGCTCCTTCGGTAGGCAGGATGAGGGATAAACGAAGACTCAGCTACCCCTGCGGTCTCCCCTCCCTCCACCGGCCTTCATTTATTGATCGGCATCGTGAGTTTGCCGCTTGGGTAACACTGCTCCCTCTTCAAGGCTGGTCGTCCTTAACGGTACCATCGTAGCGGGCCCGGCTATCCAGGTGTACCACCAACATCTATCCTCGGGGCACCTTCTGGATGAGCTAGACCACGTCGTTAATCCTCTTCACCACACGGTACGGTCCTTGCCATGGTTGCTGAAGCTTCGGGCAGCATCCCGTGGTCCAAGTAGGGAGGTACAACCAGACCAGGTCACCTTGCTGGAAACCTTGGTTGTTGGCTTGCCTGTCGTTTCGGGTTTTCATGCGGTCGCTCACCTTCTGGATGTTCTGGCGAGCCATCTCGTGCCTGTGGAGGAGATGGTCCACCAGGTTCTCCACATACTCGGTCGCTGGCTGTTCCACCCCCGGAGGGCTTCCAAAAGCCAGGTCACAGGGGAGACGTAAGTCTCGGCCGAACATTAAACTAGCTGGCGTCAACCCCGTGGTGTCGTGTGTTAACGAGCGTAGGCCAGCAAGAACAGTGGCCCGTTGACGGCCCAGTCTCGCTGATGGCTAGCCACGACCTTCCTTATGTGTTCCTCTTAGGTCTTGATGTACCTTTCGACCATGACATCCGACTGGGGATGTAGAGGTGTTGTGCGGGTCTTGTTAACCCCAAGTCTCTCTGGTGCCTCCTTCAATAGGTTAGACTCAAAATTGGTGCCCTGGTCACTGTGCAGCTCTAATGGTACCCCAAATCGGCAAAACAATTGCTCCATGAGGCAGTCTGTGATTGTCCTTGCCTCTTGTTTCGGGATGGCATACACCTCCGGCCACTTAGTGAAGTAGTCCACGACCACCATCAGGTACTTGTTGCCTCGGTCGGATATTGGGAATGGTCCAGCAATGTCAATGGCGATCCTTTCGGAACGTTGTACTGTTGCATGCGACCTCGGCGCCAATCCGCGACTCAGCATCTGCTCGGAGCCTCAGCAAGTAGTAACGCTGCCGTACTTTGTCAATCGTCCGGTTGGCTCCCAGGTGTCCTGCTGAAGAGCAAATCGACCGACGCAGAGGATTCTATGTCTCAATGGGCCGTATGGAGTGGGCGGAGAGGAGAAGGATTCGACCAAAGAGGCATGCAGATGAACCCTACTCCGAATACAAGAAACGTCTAGCCGAGTGGAGAGTTCAACAGTAAATCGCATCCAGCAATCCGGAGGAGGATTCCTAGGGAATTATAGTGTTGTGTAGTGTAGTGTTAGTGTTAGTTTTGAATTGGGGGAGGATTCCTCCCCCGTTATAAGTTATTTTTTGAGAATAATTTTGTTTTAATTTAAATTTTTAAGGGGGCGGGGGCTTGTCCCCTCCCGTATAAATATTAATTGTTTATAGGTGAAGTGATTAGAGTAGTGGAGAAATGATGGTGAGGAGGAGAAAGATGTGTTAGTGAAGAAGTAGTGAGAGTTGTGGTGGTGATTGATAGTGAAGTTTATGGAGAGGAAATGTTATTGTGGAGTTTAGTAGTGAGAATCTTAGAAAGAGATTTGTTAGTGAAGTTAAAGGTGGATTTTGTGAATAGTGGATGGAGGGATAATATGATGTGGTGGAGTTTAGTTGATGAGGTTTGAAAGGTGGATAGGGAAGTGAGGATTTATGAAATGTGGTGAGGATTTTTAGAGAGAATTAGTGATGATGGAGTTGGAATTAAGATGGATAAGATGAATTAGTGAGATGAGGTGGTTTTGGGATGTTAAATATGGAATGATAATATTTTGTGTGTATTGTGTTGAATGTTAGAATAGAAGTAAATTGTATATTAGAGAAATTGAAATTATTAAAAATTTTATATTATTTAGTGTGGATGAATGAGAATATATATTCATGAGAAATTATGAAAATATATAGTTGTTATGTTTGAGGATTATATTGGTGAGTAATGTGGTTTTTTGGAATTGTTTATAAGAATGTATGATTTTGTATGTGTGGATTGTTTTATTTTTATTAATAATATCTTTTTAAAAATTTATTGTTTTAAATAATTGGTGAAGTGTATAATTTGATTGAGTGGTGTTTTGATGTTTGATTAAAATGTTTGTAGTTTAAAAAATTTTTATAGTATTGTTAATTAAATGGTGTGAAAATTTTGATACTGAAAAATTGAGAGAATGTTATGAATAATTTGATAAATATTTTTAAATTATATTTTGGAATATCAATTTTGTTATTTTGAATGAGTGTATTGTATGTTATAATGCTGGGTACCAGTATTATCATACCGGTTGCCGGTATGAAATAGTGTTTTAGTTTGTTGTTGTTTAGCTGGTTCCCAGTTAAATATTAATTTGATTACTGGATTCCAGTAATTAAGTATTTTGTAGTTAAAAATTGGTAGTCTTATATTTTTATTTTTATTTTAATCTTGTCATTGTTTTGTTTTTTAATTATCTGAAAAATAATTGTAGTAGTTAGCTTATTTGTTCAATGAATGTAAAATTTGGAAATTACGTCCCGGTTTTAGTAATTAGGTACCGGGTCGGTGAATTTTCAGATTTTATTTATTTATTTATTTATTTATTTATTTATTTATTTATTTATTTATTTATTTATTTATTTATTTATTTATTTATTTATTTATTTATTTACTTACTTACTTACTTACTTACTTACTTACTTACTTACTTACTTACTTACTTACTTACTTACTTACTTACTTACTTACTTACTTACTTACTTACTTACTTACTTACTTACTTACTTACTTACTTACTTACTTACTTACTTACTTACTTACTTACTTACTTACTTACTTACTTACTTACTTACTTACTTACTTACTTACTTACTTACTTACTTACTTACTTACTTACTTACTTACTTACTTACTTACTTACTTACTTACTTACTTACTTACTTACTTACTTACTTACTTACTTACTTACTTACTTACTTACTTACTTACTTACTTACTTACTTACTTACTTACTTACTTACTTACTTACTTACTTACTTACTTACTTACTTACTTACTCACTCACTTACTCACTTACATACTTACTTACATACTTACTTACTTACTTACTTACTTACTTACTTACTTACTTACTTACTTACTTACTTACTTACTTACTTACTTACTTACTTACTTACTTACTTACTTACTTACTTACTTACTTACTTACTTACTTACTTACTTACTTACTTACTTACTTACTTATTTATTTATTTATTTATTTATTTATTTATTTATTTATTTATTTATTTATTTGTCCTGCTGAAGTACTGGCATGCACTTCTTCCATGACTTCCAGGACCTTACTCCGGGGAAGTACCAGCTGTTCTCTCTACGGCGTCCCATCGGTTGATTCACATACCCGGAACAGCACGCCCTCTCTTGTCTTCAACGAGTCCCATTGGGCCCAGTAAGACTTGTATGTGGCAATCCTCGGTGCGATGTCCGCCCAGGTTGTTGTTATCCTTGCCTCCACTTCCCTCAAGATTGGCCACAAGTCTGCGTCCGCCAGCTGCTCCCTCCTCAGGCCTGCGCTATCCCAGCCATCTGCAGGCACTGCCGTGACTACTCGAACTGCTGCGGCACGCTACTTCTCCTCCACTCTTGTGCAAAGGCCGCGCTCTTCTGGATAGGGTCTTCGGGATATAGTGTCCGCGTTACCGCGCCACTTCCCTATGCTATGTTCCGAGGTGAAGTCGTACTCCTACAGCCTCTGGATCCAACCTGCTGTCTGGCCTTCCTGTCGCGCCGTCACCAACACCTCGCTCCTCACGGGGACAACCATGTCTTCGTACAAGATTACCCTACCGATTCCAAGGCGCTCTTCGGGTTCGCGGTGTATAACCTCTTCTCCCTTGAGCCGCAGGAACTTCTCGGTGACGTTGACCTTCGCCTCGTGGCTCCTGAGGGCATCCGGGCCGAGATTCACCTCCTCAGCCGCCTTCGCGACGAACACACACAGACGCATTGCACTCCGTCCCAAGGTCAGCTCTAGCAGGGCATCCTTCTCCACAGGCAAGGTGTCGCTCTATGCCGTGAAAAGCTCGTATGGTTGGCTCGGCTTCCTAGTTGGCAAAACCTTCGATACGTCAGGTCTGATGATGGTCATGGCTGCGCCAGTGTCCACCACCACGCGGCACGGCTTCCCTCTCACCCAACCGTCCGCGATAAGGTTGTCATCCACACGCCGGCTGACGGCACGCAGTGTCACTAAAGGTGATGGTGGTGATGGCGCCGACGTGCCCCTCTCCACGCCGGGCCTTACTCCTTTTTCCGGCTGCCCCTCCTGGTTTCGGCAATCTCTCTGCAGGTGCTCGGGTTGTCCACAACCACAACACAGGCCACTAGGTGTTCGCCGGCGTCCCTCTGCTGGTCTTCTGTCTCTGGCTTAGCGCACACTCCTCTTTCTCGACGACGAGATAGCTGTTATCTTGGCCGCCTCCATTCCTTATGCTGCCGTTAGCGCCTCGTGGATTGTTTTATAATCGCCGAACATTAGGGGCTGAATAATCTCCGTGTCTCGTACCCCGTCAACGAATGTGTAGGCAGCTTACCTGGATACGATCTCTGGTGGGAGGTCGACTAGGACCTTGCTAGCCAGTTGTTCAACTGCCAGGGCGAACTCCTACAGCGTCTCCCCTGGCTGTTGTGACCATGCCTTTAGCTGGCTGCGGTACGCTGCGGCTGAGAGGTGGTTTCCGAAACGATTCTCCAGGGCCTCCCAAATGTCCTTGGGCACCGCCGTTGTCTGCAGCGCATTTAGGACTTCCGCTGCCGGTACCTGGAGGCTGGGTATTTACAGTGTTGTCGCCTCCTCTGGTGACCACTTGCTGTGCTTGGACACTGCGTCGAATTGGCAGCGGAAAACCTCAAACGTTGACGCGCCGTCATATTTTGGAGGTTTGACGCGCGCCGATGTTGCTTCGCGTCCCGGTGCGTCGCCCTGCAAATCTTTCAACCTCCTGCCGACGACATCCTCCACCATGGTGATCAGGGACTTGACGCTATGTCGGTCTTTACTTCCAGCTCATTGACGCGGCTCGCCAGGTCTCGACGCGCTCACCTAACTCTGTGACGTCCTCTTTTACGCCGGACAACTGTTCTTCAAACTTTGCAGCGAGAGCCACGTTCGCCGCCTTCATTTACGTGGCCAAACTGCCGTTCGCTGCTCTCATTTCTGTGGTTAACTCGGCCTTCATTTCTTCCAACTTCTCGGTGACGATGTCGTTAGCGGTCTTCATTTGATTTACTTCCGCGGCTAGGTTGTTATTTGTAGTCTCCAGCATCGCTGCCAGGCTGTTATTTGCCGCTTCCGTCTTCGCTGTTAATTTGCTCATCTTTTCCAAAAGCTTTCCAATGCCGACTCCATGGCCGTTATCCCACTTCCTGACGCAATAGTTGACTTTGTGGGTTCGTAAAATTAAAATGTTCAATTACACCACTCAAAAATGTTATTTATTTGCACCTTATTCCAATGTCACAATTACAATTTCGAAATATACACAATTACAACTAAGCCAGTTCGTCCTTCCAGGTACTCTCGGCGCGCGATACACTACTGCTCGCCACGACTCACTCAACACAACTAACTCCTGTCGCCTTTCCCGTATTATTCCGCGGCCCGAAGTTTCTCGAGATTTCCTTTTATGGAGGGGGAAAACGTTCTCGATGCGTCGCCCTCCTTCCGGCGGCAGCAGGAGGGGGAAACGAAGACTCAGCTACCCCTGCGGTCTCCCCTCCCTCCACCGGCCTTCATTTATTGATCGGCATCTAGATTTTGCCGCTTGGGAAACAACATGAAAACTTCAATTCTATGGCCGAGATTTGAAATACGGATCTCCTTGTTTCCGCCTAGTCGCTCGTACCCTTTGAGCTACCATGGCTAACGTGCCGTCCGGACATTTAATTCTCCATGAGACTCACATATTTCCCAGGAAGACCACTAGGGTCTCTGGTATCTGAAATAGACTGTCTGTGACGACTTTTTATCGTAGGTACTTGAGTCCCAGTCTTCAACATGTAACTGTTATTATGTTAGTTGATGGAAGTTAATCATTTCTCCACACTAGCCGTATCTATGCTAAGGTTTTTGATAGGTGGAGTCAACTTGAAAAATTCAACGCCATGTCCGGGATTTGAACCACGGATCTCCTCGCTTCGGTCCAGCCGCTCTTACGCTATGAGCCATTATGGTCAATGTTAAATGATGAAGCCTGAGGTCCTTATATTTATAAACAACCATAAACGGCGTATCTCGAACGCAAGAGCCTTTAGTGGTCTACCGGAGAAATATGAGTGAAATGGCACGTTGGCAATGGTAGTTCAAAGGGTAAGATCGACAGGATGGAAACCAGGAGATCCTTGGTGCAAATTGCCGCCATGACATTGAAATTTTCATGCTGACTCAATCAAAAAACTTAGTCTATATTCGGCTGGTGTGGAGAAATGATTAATTACCATCAATTAACTGAAATAATAAGAAAAAGTAACCGGAAATAAAGTGTGACATTTAACAGGTTCTAAGTTATGCGTGCAGTTATATAGTGCAGATGTTCGTTTAAAGTAACCCATTTATCGTTTACACAGGTCAACAATTTTAATCCCATTAACGATTTCCGAACTGTGATTTGCTTTCAGAATCGTTTTTCCAATTTTTCCAATTTCGTTCTATGTCAGAAACGTTAGCACTCATATCTGTCATTCTGATGATATTATAATAATAGCATGCAGCCTGAAGAGAGCATACGTTGACCAACTTTTCTAACACGTGATACTGTGTCCTTGCTGTATCTAGAACGAAATAGTGTTTGAAACAGCTTTTGTAAACGTGTATACTATATTTGTAATACAGGGAAAGGCTACGCACTGCAGAAGAGTAAGTTGTAGATTTAGTGCGATTGTGACACCAAATTGCACATTCCAGCCATATGTGATTAAGTCCCTCCTAAGACCGTTCACGCATGATACACCACAGGCTGTACCTCAGCCTGCCAACAGGATGACAACGGCAATGGTAGTGCCAAACTACCGCTATGCTGTCCAGAAATGGCATTGCCTGTTATATATTATTTGGGGGCGAAAATATTGCAATAATGAACGAAGTTCTATACCAAATGTAAATATGTTCTTTGTGTACGCCTTAAGTACTTTCTATGTGCATCGTATTAGGTGAAATATAATTCCTAGGGTGTACACGAACGCAACATCAAATGAAGAATTAGTAGTGTGCAGAATGGAAGCCCTCTAAAGTGAATATAAATTAATTCGGTTCGTTTCCTGAAATGTGTATTGACTGGAGACCTCTTCCAGACTTCGAAGAGTACACATCGCCTCCTCTGCGACAGGTGCCAGCGGTTCCAGAGCTTCGGAGTAAGCGAATTGCCACTATCGGAGGGACTTTATGGAAGCTCCCGGCAATTCTCTAAGACTCCAGCAGAAGGCAGCAGCAGCAGCAGCGTGCGAGCAACAACCTCGCAGAAAACAGCCGGCCAGCTCCTCATCACCCTGGTGGGGTACACGGCCTAAGCCAACGCCCTAAAAGGCGGTATAAAAGGCGCTCTTGGGTCCGGCCATCTGTACCTCACGCATTTTAGCAAACCTGTGCTGACTGGTAAGTATATAGCCGAGGTTAGCTGTGAACTGCACTTCGGTGCGGGGCAAATTACCCGTAACAGGTGACAACCCAAACACGACCACACCAACCAGTCTTCCAGAAATGGAAGCAGTTCCCATTACTAGCACTGGAATCACCCATCCTGCTGTCAGGTTTGCCACCCTGACTGCAGGAAACAAACGGCCACGCCGAAAGCCTAGACAGGGCGTAAAGGGCAAGGCCATAAGTTTAGCTGTCGCCAAACAGTTATCTAACAAGAGCCCTACCCTCGAACAACGACAGCGGGTAGGCAAAATTTCAGAGGGTGAGCCCTCAGACAGCTCTTCCACTGACGAATAGTATCACTGAGACGGAACATCGGTTCCAGGAAATTCATCCCCCAGGATGGATGACTCCAGTGAATGACTCCAGTGGATGACTCCAGTGGATGACTCCAGCTCTACAGATGTCGAGGAGACTGAGTTTCCCTCCGTGACCAACAGGCGAAGGGAGAGAAGAGCCACTCACCTTGAGGCAACTGCCACGTCCAGTCGTTCTGGGCCACCCAGGAGGCTCATTCCTCCTGTGATCGTGCCCCCCAGGGGCCTACTTCGGTAGGTACGGGTTTGGCGAACCCGGGGTTCCGAGCCAACAGTCTCCCTCGTGTGGGTTCCTCTTCGTGGTTGAGGGAGACGGTCAAAAGGCCCACCCACGTGTAGGCCGTGCGTGGCGACCCGTATCGGTTGAAAGGTTTGTCCTGGTGGTTAAGGGATGCGTATCTGAGCCCGTAACAGTGTTTCTCTGAACTCGGGGAGGGTGCGCATTTCTACTACACTACTTTGGCTTCTGCTTCGCCTAAACGGGAGTTTAGGGACTAACCCACCCATAATCAATCGTCCAGGACTAGGTATTGTACCGACCTCCAGGGTGAGTGAGACGGCGAGTTCGCTATATACCCAGTGTAACGCTGTCATCCTAGTGGGATGACCCTTTGTTTGGCTCCGTGGTGGGTGGGGAGCACTGGGGGATGAACTTTACACAAACACTCATGGTAAACCTTACTAAGACAAACAATTCCAAAAATTGTAGCAATGGAAAAGAACTAGCAGAGTCTTGTGGTCCTTGCTTCTTGGTAATCAGTCGAAATGAAGAAGGCCAGAACTTTACGACAGTGAACCCTTTTACGATCCAGAGGGGATTAGACCGAATTGCTGGTCCTGTCAAGCCTTGCATAACATCGCGAAACGGCACGCTCCTGGTTGAGGCGCATTCTAACTCCCAGGCAGCATCATTATTGAAGGCAAGCATGCTAGGCAGTTATCCTATTACCGTTACAATACATAAGACCCTGAACTCCTCTGGCGGGGTGGTAACCACACCTGCTTTGGACAGTATGTCCAAAGAGGAGACTCAGCAGTACCAGAAAGACCAGGGTGTTACTTGTGTGTAACAAGTACAGCGCAGAGAACGTGGGGAACTGTTGCCTACACGTATCCTGCTCCTTACTTTTGATTGGGTACATCTTCCTCAAAAGATTAGGGCAGGATACGAGAGTATTGAGATTAGGCCGTATATACCGAACCCCCTGCGGCGCTACAAGTGTCAGCGTTATGGTCACACTAGTCAACTGTGTAACGGATCTACAGCATGCGTCAACTGTGGTTTGGCATACACGATGGTGAGTGCTCCTCGCCCATTAAGTGTATAAACTGTGCTGGGGGGCATCCATCGAGTTTCAAAAACTGCCCGCGATATGTGGAAGAAAAGGCAATACAGGAAATCCGGGTTAAGGAGAAGGTATCCTTCTCGGACGCCCGGAAACTCCTGCATACTCGCCTGCCCTCCGTTCCCAGGTTCGATACTTATAGCTCTGTCTTAGTTAAACCTGTTCCAAGAAAAGAAATTGCAACGCAAACTTGCGCTGTAGGTGAGGCTACCATCTCAGACAGAGTTCTTGTCCCGACACAGTTACGGAAGTCTACAAAACCATCAGCATAGTTGCAAATACATCGTCTAAACGAACGAAGGAAGGTAAAACCTCTGCCCCGTTCCCAGCCAAACCGTCGACTTCTACATCTAAGTATGACAAGCCTGTAATATACGATCCACCGCCTAAAGTATTTAAGACCAGTTACCAGAGGACTGATTTTCTTAAAGACTCGACCCGTATCCCCAGAAAGAAGGAAGCCTCCAGGAAATCCCGAAGCTCTTCTTCTGAAGAGCTTTCTGGTGATGATTCGGATCGACGACTGTCATCTTCGTCGATCTCTGTGTCCAATAAATTTGAAGCCCTCGAACCTAAGTTCTCTTTGAGGAAAGGGGCCTCCTCCGCCGAAGAGATGGACCAAGAGGATACGGACCACATTGCTAGAACGGCAACAAGAAAGCGCCAGGATTAACCGGATGAAAAAGGTGTGAGCCCTACACCGAAGAAAAAGGGTAAATTGATTAGGCCAGCCGTGAAGTCGTCTTACTGTAGACTACCTTTACATCGTATATCCTATAGTTCCAATAACTATCCTACAATGGAACATACGAGGCTTAAGAGCGCATCGACCAGAACTGGAACTCTTGTTCAGTAAGCATAACCCCTTGTTGGTATGCTTACCAGAGGCTAAGGTACGACCACAAGACAACTTTAAAATCAGACGCTACACACCACTGAGGTGTGATGTTGAAACAGAAGAGGGCATCCCTGCTCACGGGGGCACTATAATGCTCCTCAGGGATGACATATTTGTAGATCCATTACAGCTACAGTCTGATATACAATCTGTAGCTGTAAGGATTAAGCAGCCATCAATCGAATTTTGCATTTGCAATGTATATGTGCCGCCATCAGATGACCTCTCGCTAATTGACCTTAAAGATCTGGTTTCCCAACTCTCAACAACATTTCTAATAGTGGGAGACTTTATTGCCCATCACCCACTTTGGGGCTCAAATCGGGCATGATCGAGAGGCAACCTCATTGCAAAATTCCTGGAGAGCAATAACTTGGTTCTCCTGAACACCAGAGAGCCCACATTCCTCTCAGACGCGTTTAACACCTATTCGCACATCGATTTGGCAGTGTGTTCATCCCAGTTAGCTGTTTCTCTACAGTGGAATGTCATCTCTGATTTACATTCCAGCGACCACCTTCCATGTCTTCTTAGTCTCTTAGCACAAGATGTGTCTCCCTCACGTATCCCTAGATGGCACTTTGATCGTGCCAACTGGAACCTTTACACCCAGTTGGCTGTCTTTGAATACAACGAGCACGATTCTGTGAATGATTTAGTTGATCATCTCACATAGAAAATTCTTTCCGCTGCAGAACAGTCTATTCCACGTTCGGCTACCCAACCCGGTCGATTTCCTGTCCCATGGTGGACCAACGCCTGCCGGAATGCTATTCGTGCTCGTAGACGTGCTCTAAGGTATTCCAACGACACCATACCCTAAGTAATCTAATTGAGTACAAGAAAGCGCGTGCAAAATCTAGGCAAATAATTCAGGATAGCAAAAAGAACTCATGGAACAACTTTGTATTATCTTTTGACAGATGTACACCTTCATCTGTTGTATGGGATAAATTAAGTCGCGTGGCCGGAAAATCAACCACCTGCCAATCGCTGGTCTGAAAACAACTGCAGGAGTTGTTGTTGATCCGTTTGTTGTGGCTAACACCTTCGGCTGTGCTTTCGCTCAGGTGTCTAGCTCAAGCAATTATGCTCCTGAGTTTATCTCAATTAAGACTCAGGTAGAACCTCAAGGTTTCGCGTTTAGTTCCAGAAACCTTGAAGACTGTAACCGCCTCTTCACCTTGGCAGAGTTAGAACACGCTCTTTCGTCATCGCGACTGACAGCACCAGGACCGGACTGAATCCAGATTCAAATGTTACAGCATCTCTCACCTGAATGTATGGCATTCCTGCTCGAGGTTATAACCGTGTTTGGCTTGATGCCACGTTTCCTGACAAGAGGCGAGAAGCCACCATTATACCTATCTTGAAAGCTGACAAGGACCGTCACCTCCCTTCTAGCTACCGTCCTATTTCCCTCACTAGTTGCGTATGCAAGGTGATGGAACGCATGATAAATGGGCGGCTGGTATGGAGGCTGGAAACCCACAAGCTACTGAATAACATCCAGTACGGTTTTCGACGACGCCTTTCAACAGTGGATCATCTTGTGTCCACGGCGACACAGATTATGAACGGATTTCTTAAAAACTGTCAAACAGTCGGAATATTTTTTGATCTCGAAAAGACTTATGATACGTGTTGGAGGGCAGGGTTGCTACGTAATCTGCACACCTGGAATATGCGTGGACGCCTACCACTCTTCCTTCAGGAATTTTTGAAAGACCGCGTATTCCGAGTAAGGGTTGGCTCGGTTTTGTCGAAACTTTTTGTTCAAGAGCACGGTGTACCACAGGGATCGGTACCAAGTGTTACGTTGTTTGCCATTGCCATTAATTCCATCTCGAAATTTGTACCTCCGGGGGTCTCGTCATGCCTATTCGTAGACTACTTTGCCGTCTACTGTACATCTCAGCGCACTCCGTTTTCAGAGCGCCGTCTTCAGACCACCTTGGACAACCTTAAGAGTTGGAGTTTAAAAACGGCTTCCGATTCTCCGCTGAGAAAACCATCTGTGTTAACTTCAGGCGTCAGCAGAGTCGACTACCTCCAAGGCTCCAGCTAGGCGCTGATCTACTACCTTTTGCAGATGAGACGAGGTTACTTGGATTGATATTTGATAGAAAACTTAGTTGGTCGTCGCATATAGCACAACTGAGAGCACGATGTGACCGCTCTTTAAATATCTTGCGTGTACTAAGTGGAAAATCGAGGGGAGCGGATCGAACAGTGTTATTGCGACTTTATCGGGCACTCATCCGTTCCAAATTAGATTATGGTAGTATCGTTTATGGCTCAACACGGCCATCTGTGCTGATGAGATTAGACACAGTCCATAATTATGGCATACGTATAGCAGTTGGGGCATTTCCAACGAGCCGAGTTATAAGCCTGTATGCTGAGTCTGCAGAACCTCCTCTGAAGTACAGGCGCAACATGTTATTAGCCAATTATGGTTGTGGACTTAATTGCATGCCCACACATCCATCGTTTACGCCGTTCTTTAATACCTTCATGGACGTGCGTTTTAGGAACACTTCTATTAAACCAAAGCTACCTGGTTTTCGTTTCCGGGAGCTCCTTAGACATCTTGATACTGAAATGCCCAAGATGTATCCTAGGGGGGAGAGGACATACCCTCCTTGGTTGTGCAGAGCGTGCCCGGTTCATCTGGGCATGACTAAATATGATAAATCTACCATGTCTATGTATAATATCCGCACATGTTTTTTAGAATTTTTATCGCGATATGAGGACCATTTTGTAATGTATACTGATGTCTCCAAGAACTCAAATTGTGTTGGTTGTGCTTAAGTGTGTGGAACCGAACCGTATACATTAGGATTCCACATTAGCACTTCCATTTTTACTGCAGAGCTTTATGCAATACACCGGGCCATTTTACACGTACGTCGACCAAAGTTGGGGGACTACTTAATCCTGAGTGATTCCCTCAGTGCACTTCAAAGCCTACAGCAGCTGTACAACTACCACCCTATTGTGCAGCGTATACAGGATGCCCTCAACGTTTTACATGCTTCTGGCGTTAACGTGGCGTGTGCATGGATCCCTGGTCACGTAGGCTTGCGGGGAATTGAAATGGCGGATTCAGCAGCCAAGACGGCTATCATGAAGCCCAGGGTTCGAATACCATCTGTGACATCGGAAGACTTTAGGGCCGTATTGCGGAGAACTGTGCAAACCTGCTGGCAGGAAGAGTGGTCCGCTCTCCGCAATAATAAACTTAGATCTGTCAAAGAACTTCCGATTCCCTGGGTTACCTCCTGTCGGTCATCTCGTCGCGAGGACGTGAGTTTGGCTCGGTTACGAATTGGGCACTGCTTTTTACTCATAGTTTTCTTTTTAAAAAGGAGCCTTCTCCACTGTGACCTATTTGCAATGAAGCGTTGTCTGTACGACACGTGCTGCTAGAGTGTCTTCACCTAGCAGACCTTCGGACGTCTCTGCAGCTGCCGGTCAGCTTTGCGGAAATGCTAGCGGACTATAACGCAGTAGTGGAGAAGGTTTTTAGATTCTTTTTGAGATTATATTTTAGGATTCAGCAAATAGAATTTATGGCTTTTTAGATGACATTTCTATTGTTTTTATTTTTGTTAACGCGTATGTATTTTTTGTCATTCTACAGACATATTTATAGTGTTTAGAATAATTTATATCTGGCTTTTGCCATGACCAGTTTCTTTTAAAAAGGGCGCTGATGACCTCTGCAATGAGCGCCCTTATACTCATCATCATCATCATCATCATCATCATCATCATCATCATCATCATCATCATCATCATCATCATCATCATCATCATCATCATCATCATCATCATCATCATCATCATCATCATCATCATCATCATCATCATCATCATCATCATCATCATCATCATCATCATCATCATCATCATCATCATCATCATCATCATCATCATCATCATCATCATCATCATCATCATCATCATCATCATCATCATCATCTTTTCGTACTTGTAATTTTCCTGGTTTTTGTTGATTCCATTCAGATTTCCATTTTTGTACTGGTGTTTTGGAGACATGATTTATAACATCTGAATATGGAATTTGGACGTTCGTTTGTTCGTGTAGTGATGTGGCGTCTTTAGCAGCTTCGTCCGCTCTTTCATTCCATGTTATTCCTTGATGGGGAGGGTTCCAAATAAAAACCACGCCTTTACCAGCATCGGTGATGTTACTGAGTAGTGTCTGTGCGTCCTGAACTAATTTTTTGTCTGTTGTGTAGTTCTTCATGCTCTGCAAGGTACTCAGGGAGTCAGAACATATTGCATAGCAGTTGTGGTGTACTGTCAGTATGTAAGCAAGAGCTTGATAAATGTCGGGTAGTTCAGAACTGTAGGTGGAATAATAGTCAGGTAGCCGCTGCTATAGCATTTTATCAGGTGTTTTTATTGCACATCAGGTACCATGATCCGCTTTTGATCCATCAGTGTAAATAAACTGATAATTGGGGATATTGTTGCAAATTTCATAAAATAGTGTTTGGTAAACAATTGCAGTGGTATTCCATTTCTGGTGAAATGTTAGGTCGGTATATGTCTTGGGAATTTTGAGTTTTCAGTATGGTACTTCATGGAAGTCCCTGGTCATTATGGGACGGATATTAATGCTGTTAGTATTTAAAAGGTTAGCAAGTCGTTGATAGAAATGTAAGGAGTGCTTTTTTGTATGACAGGTCCTGTTGATTTTTGTATATGGGGAAAACATTTAAATGGATACTTGTATGAGGTGTTGTTGCTATTTTGATTTCATATTGTATGCTTAATTGTATTCTCCTGGTGTTCAACGGTGATTGCCTGGCTTCTATCAGTAGACTAGGGACCGGACTGGTACGATAAGCTCCTAATATAATCCTCATAGCAGAATTTTGAATCACGTCCAGCAGCTAAGCAACGCCGGTGCTGCAGAGTTGTACACAATAGCTCCATAGTCAAGTTTACTTAGGATTAAAGCTTGATACGCCAGTTGTAGGACATGTTGATGAGCACCCCAATTGCGGTGTGATAAGTTTTTAATATGTTTAGGCGCCTTGAGCAGTCTTCCTTTAGGTTCGAAATATATGTTTTCCATGATAGGTTGTGGTCGAAGATAAATCCCAATAATTTCAATTGTTTAGTTGTTTCAATGGGTTTTGCATACAGGTGGATGGTAGGCTTTGGAAGATGCATTGAACTTTTATTAAAGCAACTACATTTTGACTTTTGCTGAGAAAAACTGAATCCTGTTTGTGATGTCCAAATTTGTATCCTTGTTACAGTGTCTTCTAGTAAAGCTTGGGTGGTTGAGGTGTTATTAGCTTTACAGAAAAAGGTCAGATCATCAACAAATAGGCACGCTTTTACAGGGGGATGAATAGTGTTCAGTATGCCGTTTATTGCCAGCAGGAAAAGTGTAACGCTAAGCACGGAGCCTTGAGGTACTCCATTGTCTAACTTAACTTCCTTGGATAACGTGCCATTTTTGCGTACTCTAATGGTGCGATGCTGGAGAAACTTCTGAATGAAATAAAACATACTTCCTGATATTTTATTTTGCCGTAATATTTGAAGTATACGTGTTCTCCATGTCATATCATATGCCGTTTGTATATCTAGACTAACTAGTATGAGATGTTGATTATGGAGAAAGGCTTCTCTTATTTCAGACTCAATCGTGAGTAAACAGTCTGTAGTGGAACGGAATTGTCTGAAACCATATTTTGATTCAGAAAGAAGGTTCCTGTTTTCAATAAACCAACGCAATCTTTTATTTAGAATGTCTTCTGTAACTTTTCACATTGCACACATAAGAGATATTGGTCTGTAGTTGTTTGGTAGTGTGAGGTCTTTATTAAGTTTCGGTATGGGTATCACTACTGCCGAACTCCAAAGATTGGGAAATAACCTATAAGACCAGATATGGTTGAATACTTCAAGAATACTTCAGTGGGTAGTTGTTTCAAGCACATTATAGTGTGTGTTACCTGGCTTTTGCATGAAGCGAGAGCATTTTCATATTCATAATATGTTATGGTCTCATCAAAATTTTTGGTACTGTCATTTACAGGCTCGTCGGGTAATGAATCATTTTTCATTTTAAAGGACTTAAATTCGTCCTCATAATTAGCATCGGATGATGTAGATGCAAATGAATCTGCTTAGATGTTAGCTACTGACTGTGAAATGGTGGTAGATGTTTTTGAGTCAGGGTCTTTCAAAACGATTTTTGAGTTATATTTAAACCTGCCTCTAATTTTCTGGACATTTCCCCACACTGTTTTCTGAGGGGTTTGATAATTTAGGGATGCGAAAAAAAACATGAATCCTTTTTACTTTGTTTAAGCAGGTTTTCTTGCTTTAGCTCTAGCTTGGATTTATTTAAACTGATTTTCTTCTATATAACGGCGTCTGTATTGGTAATATGCTTTATTCTTAAAATTAATATTTTTTTTTTGCCATTCACCTTTCCACCAAGGAACTGTTTTCTTGTATTGGTCTGTTGTAGGTGTAGAAATATTTGCAGATTTTAGAATAAGTTCATTGAAGTTTTTAATTATTTCATTAATGCTAGTATGAGTAAATTCAGTGGCAGGCATCATCTGGGTTATTTCTTTGGTTATAAAACTCTTAAATGTGTACCAATTAGTCTTTTAAAATTAAATTTTGGAATGAATGTGGTTTTCTGAGGACTGTTACTCAGTTGAGTAAGAATAATAGGTAAGTGATCACTATTTTCTTGAGGTTCTTTATAAATGAAGTGTTCAAACAAATCTGGTATGTTTGGTGAGTACAAACTTAGGTCTATGGAGCTGAGTGTTCCATAAGCTAGACTGAAATGGGTAGGCTCCAGTGAATTGAGTAGAATTAAGTTTATATCGTTTATAAAATGTCCAATGAGTTTTCCTCGTGAACTGGTGGAGCTGCATCCCCATAGTGTGTTGTGAGTGTTGAACTCTCCGAGAATAAGGTGAGGACCGGGTAGTTGTCGCTCCAGTTCATTTAGTTTTACAAGATCTAAACTGTGGCTGTTGGGTAGATATATATTACATATACATAGTTCTACTGTCAAAAGAACAGAAACTGCAGTATGCTCTAAAGTAGTATTGAGCGAGATAGCACGTTGCGGCAGTGTTTCTTTAACATAGGTGACTATTCCACCGCTGGCATGTGTACATTCTTCTCGATTTTTATTATAGGCATTGTAACCTCTTAATGGAACAACATAATCATGCTTAAAATTTGTTTCTTATGCACAAACAACTACTGGGTTATGTTTATTAAGTAAGAGATGGAGGTGTTCCAGTTGAGAACGAAATCCATTTATGTTCCATTGTAATATGTTGTGTTCCATTATATGTTATGGTTCTTTTAAGGTTCACTGTGTATAGGGCTTCAGTTAGATGGTGTTAGCGAAAAATTCTACTACAGAACCATCAAAATGTTTAAGAAACTGAGCTTTTCCTATTTATTTCGGAAAGCAGTTTCTTTCCTATACGGGTGTTTCGATTTGTCATTGTTCTATTGGTAAGTAAGGGATGAAGCTGTTTGACTGTATCCAGGAGTCCTTTCAAATCATCAGTGTAGCTAAGCGCAAATGATATTATATCAGATGCTCCAACAGTATTTTCAAAAAAAGCTTTTGAACTGGAGGTAAATTAAAACGTAGTCGTTCGGTCTTTCTTCCATAGTACTTTTTATTACAGGTATCTGGTCATTTATGAGCGAGAGGGTGTCAATCTTTTTCGGCTTTTTGTCCATATGTTTGTTTACCAGGTTAGATTCTGTTCCTTCTGTCTCATCTAAAGTCATTAAAGATGAGTAAGATAGGTTTTCGTCATCATCGGTTGTAAATTGAGTATACTTACTGGATGTTGAAACAGGTCTCTTTTTGGCTCCTGTCTTAAGGTTTTACCCTAAAGAAGTTAAGTTGTGACAATGGTGTTGAAGGAGGTTCAGACTGGGAGGTGTCATTTTCTTTTATAGAAACAGTTTCTAGTGACACATTTTCTGTGTTTTCTCTGTCAGTTTCAATTTTTTTCGTTGTCTTTGGTATTGTCATTTACTGGCATGACTGTGGTGTATCTACTATTTCTTTCAGATGGGCAGCTAACAATCTTATCATTTATTTCATCTGACGACTTGCACTGTTTAGCTAAATGTCCTTCCATTTTACATGAAAAGCAGATAGGAACATCGGAAGAAATATATATCCAATAGGGTGTATCCTCATGGTTTATCTGTAAGATTTCAGGTAGCTTGGCAAAGTCGTCAGGTTTTACATGCATTTGTCGGCCGAAAGCTCATGATGTGTATATATCCGGGGATAGTTATTCTCGCCCTGATATACGATAGATGATACAGGCTTAATTCCATGGACCAAAAGATGTTATTCGATAACATGATTGGGAATAACAGGGCACAAATTAGAGAGTATCACTCTTTTTAGTGAGAAGCGGCCTAAATTCCAAGTACAAGTTGTTTACCTTTATTTTCTGGTGTTTACATACCAGTTCATGTACTAGATTTTTACTGGCGACGTAGATACATATTCTGGAGTTCGATATTCGAGATAAAAATTGAATGTTGCTGGGGTTGGTTAGGTTACCTATTGCTGTTACGTATTCACTAAGTGTTATGCAGTCGTGGGCTTCGATTTTCATGGCTTGTTCTTTATTGTGTCCCGTTTGCGTTATAGCTGAATAACTAGGAGCTGAGTTACTCATTATGGGTTTGTTCACATTGCTTTTTTCAGCATCTTGTTTTGGTAGGACTGTAGCCGACATAAAATGGCAAAACTGTTGATTTTGTGTGAATATTGATGCCCAGATGTTTTATCGACAACTGGCATATATTTCCACTACCCTCAGCCCTAACGCTGATAGAATTTTAATGAACAACTACTGAAAAATAATTGTAACAAGGTTACCTTCATTTACACAGCAACTGCAGTAGACGTTCTTATATAATTGGTAAAATAGCTACATACAACAATGTTGTTCTTGAAATATAACTCTTAGAACAGCAGCAGTACAAATTCTGATAAGCCAAGGCCACGAGCTTTACTTGCTTTTACTTCGTTGTTAGTTATACGTGTTTTAGACTCCTTGGTTTTAAGATGCCAGCTTCATCTAAAACAAAATAAGGGCGATACATCGTTAGTGTTCTGATAAACAATTTCTTTCGATTATTTACTTAGTTACACAGAAACAAATTTAAAGTTTCACTGCAATCGCTTCATTTTGCTTAGCATGAAAGTAATTATGTGTATTCACATAATTACTGAGGCTTTAACGGCCGGCGTCGTTAACTCCACTACAAGCCCGGAAAACATAGTTAGTAGAGTTATCTGTATTCTGTCGCATCTTACGTCAATTTGGGAACAAAATTTACAGGAAACGGGATTCCGCATGCCTGGAAGCTGAAAATTATACACATCTTAATCTAATACCCAGATCTACGTAATCTCTTCACGAGCACAAGTAAGAGCAGCGATTACTTCAGAATGTCAGATGTTGTTTCGGTCTAGAAGAAAGGAATACAGTAAACGTTAATAAATCAGCCTTCACTTGAACATTATCCGAAAAATGTAAATATAATTGAATCAAAAGTGCTGAAGTTGAAGGTGTGGATGTTGAGGTCATGTGTCCCATTGCTGACGGGCAGTACATGAAGAAGTAGACTTTCAAAAAGCGCCACTTGAAGACTAAAGTGCAAGAACATTCTGCCGTTTTGCAACATTTGCGTCCACTTGGAAAACAGTAAAGGAAATCACAGATGAAGGGCGTACTGACATACATAAGCTTCAGTACATCCGAAGAGAAGATCCGTCTTCGTGTTTGAATCCCTTAGCAAAACATTGGGAACGACCAGCCTAATCCTGCTGCTACCTGGAGGTGTGAACTGTTTTGTACAAAGTTCAAATTTTGTTCGTATTCTGGTACATTCTGTAACATTTAACTACTAACAATACAAACCCTTGTATAGGGTACCTATGATGACATGTAATTTCAGCACTGCATTACCTTGAAATATTAGTCTTCAGTTACTGGCTTACAGGTGTACTTATATGGAAATTACCTGTAAATTAACGTAAAATTAAATAACTTAAAATCCTCCTCCTTTACAAGTATCACAGAAGCTTCTAAGAAAGCTTAATCTCTTTCTGAAAGTGTATTCAGATGCATAGATGAAGGAATAATATCAAATTGCAACTGTAATGTTTTAGTTATAATTCTTGATCCGTAGCTACATGTTGCATGTCTTCTTTCTTCAAATGAGAAATAAGTGTTTGTTTTTCCAATCGTGCTTTTCAAGGAGGTAGAGGATGCGCTTACCCCATCAAAAAATGTTGAATCAGAGATTAATTAGAATTGCAAATGCATGTGTTAAGATAATCCCATCCATAGTAATCCTAATCCTAATATATCTTCATTTATTCTATTCTCTGAAAGTAAACTCTGCTCATCTAAACTACCTCCTTTAACTTAAACTGGTCTTTGCTTAACCCTTAAACCTTATTCTAAGTAGTTTTTTCACATTGCCTTATAGATAGCCAATAACAGTCATGTGTAAAGTGTAGTAGTTTTGGTGTTTGGTTAGGTATTTTGTATTTTATTCTTACCCCTTGTATATATTGTTTCAAAAAATTTGAAACCTATTGGAAAGCTTTGATGCTATTTTAACATTTGTATTTATATTCCAGTGTTTTCCCGACAGGTTTAATACATGAAGCAGTTACATATACTTTTAGCAATCATAGTGAACGAGCCAGAGAATGCCAGCAGCAATATTGAATTACTCCAAAAAGCTGAAAAATACTCTAAAATAGCATCAGAGACCTATAAAATGTGAGCAAACATATATTTAGCTGCATTACTGCCTCACAATACACCTGAAAGTTGCAAGGTGATCCATTTTTGAAATTTGAAAATTCTACATCATGCATACTATCTCACTGAAATTTATATAAGTTATTACACACAATAAGAGTAATCATTGTGAAAAATTGAAAGCTTCTAGCTTTTACTGTGACAGAAATATTAATTTTATATTGTGTAAATTCACTGAATTGAGCAAAAGGCGGCACATGGTGCACTTTTAATTTTTTCCCATAATTCTTCCACTGTGTATTGTTAAAAATAGACAAAGAAATATTATATTTTTATTAACCGCAGCTGTCTAAGAAAAATTTTTTATGCATAATTCATACATTTGTAAAATTTTCAGTTTTTACAGTTGTATTAATTTTTGGACAAAAATTTAAGGATGTTTTCAAAAAGTAATATGACCATTCCATTTAATAGGTTCTTTAGATATTATAATAAAAATTTAGCACAAATACCTAAAAATTTGCATAATGTGTCTTCTTTTCCATATGTCAAGAAGTTGAAAAAAAAAGTATATGGGAAAAAGTTTAAAGCTTCAGCATGCAAAATTTTAGTATTTTTGACTTTGAGATTCTCTTTAAATTCACCAGCTCCAATACATGGACCCTGGTGCTTCTTGTTCTCCTCTTCTGCAACAATATTAAAGAGATATGGCGTCTTTCAAAAAGTATTAGAGGAATGTTAACCACATTTCAAGCTTCTCTACAGTTGACATTGTTACCTTACTTGGTTATTTTTCCTTGAAGCTGGACTTAACTGAAGACCATGAACTTCTTTGATTAGTTTTTCACTAGTCAGGCATCCCATACTGAAATGGCACAGTGCTCTTGTCACACTAACATGCAACATTTTCTTTGAAATAATAATAACTTTTGGACATTTGAACAATATGATTTTGTAAAAAGCCTCATTGGCATTTTCAGTTTTCCCTGCAGCATATCTCTTCAGCAGTTCCTCATTTGATAGTCTCTAATATATGAGAATAAGCTGTTGAATTACTTGTGTTTTCAGTGGAGTTTTTTTATTGTTGAGTTATTATGTGGAGGAAACACCTCAACTTTTGCAAGTGGCTCTGTTGTAGAAACACAAAGAATTTAAACTGCTAGGACATTTATGGTGTTGTGGAGTACTGCCTTTTGAGCTACATTAGGACAATTTTCTTTGATAGCTTATCTATCATAATTGGGTAATTTTACTACGGTATCTTCTTTCAAACCTCCAAACCTCTGCCCACCCAAAGTGATTCCCGTTGTCCTCCATTCTATTATCAAATTTCTTTTTCCTGTTCCCTACCCCTAAGCTACATGCTTCAAACATTCTTATTTTTTCTCAATAACACTATATACTGCCAAAACCTGTAAGTATCTTGAAGTCTCCATCTGACAAAATTGTTGTGTATCACATTCTGCTTGAGGTCTCTTTCACAGTATAGCTGCACCTGCATTTTCCATAGCTCTTGAAGAACCACTATGATTAGCTTCACATCCTCCAGTGTGTTTATACTCTGTGACCAGTTCTGATAGCCATCACCTTTGAAGTTCTAATGATTTTGGTTTCTGTGCACAAAAACTACAGTACTTGGACATAACCTCATATCAATAGCAAGACCTGTAAGTACATCTGTAATAACTCATATAATACAGGATGTCTCTAAAGTCAATATCCATTTCAATGAAGGAAGACAGTGATTGAAGAATCAATATTATTTTGAAGTGTTACACATTTTCTAGTGCGCTTCTACATGACCTCCATCTAGCTCAAAACACATACGCCATCTTTCCGTAGTGTAACGAAATGTAGACTGTAAAATGTGAACTGTTATTCGACCTGTTGCTTCCCTGATACGATTCCGTAACTCAGGTAGACCATTCACTTTGCTAGTGTACACTTTAGATTTGATGTACCCCCATGCAAAAAAGGATAAAGGAGTAAGGTCCGGTGAACGGGAAGCCCACAGCCGAGGTAAACCTCTGCCTATCTATCACCCTATAATCAGGTAATCACGGACGATGTTTGCAAAATGTGTGCCAAAATACAACTGTATCCAGTACACCATCCTCTTGGAGCAGTGGTTCAAGGAACTGTTCTAACATGTTGAGTTAGATGTTATCTGTTATTGACCTTCCGGCAAAGGAAAATGGGCCATACATTTTTGCGTTTGTCATACCCAACCACACATTGACTTTCGGGTTATCTCATTCCCACTGCGATACCTCATGTGGTTCTTCATTAACCCATTTTCGGCTGTTGGGTCTGTGCACTTTCCCACAAACACGGAAAGTGGCTTCATTGGAGAATAAAATGTTCTGCATTAAATTCTCATTCTGTACATATCCCAGGAGGTCATAACACATTGCCCGACGAAAGGCGAAATCCTCGTCCTCAAGATGGTGCAGATCTTGAATGTGATACGTATGTTTCCGGAGAGAAATCGCGTTCATTAAAATCAGTTGGCGGCTGACGGCCAAGCTAAAACGTCCTGCGATAGCACGCGGAGAGAAATCGCGTTCATTAAAGTTATTTGGCTACTGTGGGCCAAACTGAACAGACGTGTAAACTAACGATATCGCGTTCAATTAAAGGTAGTTAGTAGCTGGGTGCCAATCCGGTGAGTCGTGTTATAGACACGGGGGTACAACCACGCCAGCGCGAAGCCAACCAGAGTTCGTCTAACTAACATGTATTTCGAGAGTTATTGAAATACAACAGATAGTCATAAGAGAATAAAACTGTGCTTCTTTCCAAGTACCCTAATTGATCCACGCAAAACGCCCGGAATTAAGAGATGCTTGCTACAGATCCTATATTCGTGAATGTTAGGATAACTCCGAGAGCAGCCGAGGACGTCGATATTTTCAAATTATCACTGGCAAGGCTGACGACACAAGGAGTCAAACACCTGCCAGATAATGGAGCCGAACTGGGGGGCACCACACCTTGCAACATGGTATAGGTGGGGGTAACTTCTAAGTGTAATTTGTAAATTAATTTATCTGTATTTGTAATAAAGTCAATCTCCCAATTTTCATTGAATTCTCCTCAATATTATTGGCTCCAAAATAATCACCATACCACGTGCCGCATAAGACATCCTTGCGCGTATTAATGGCATTTACCTGAAAACGATTGCTATTCCGCAATGCTATACCTTCGTGTTACTGTTTGCAACATTTGTTGGACTTTTCTGTTAATTTACACTTTTTATCCATACAATAATATCAAAGGGTGAAGCATTTATGCGAAGTAATTACAGTCATATTTCCAATCTGCTAGCTGTGGATCACACCTGGAACCCGTAAACTTGGAGGCTGGTACCCTAACCACTAGATGACTAGATCAAACATCGTTATCTCAGTAATCCATACCTTAAATTTGTTGCAGTGCATTTGTATATCGTCTCTTGATTTCTGAACATTCCATACATTAATCATTTACGTAGTTTCGTTTTTCTCCTTCCGGGCTGACTTTGTGCGTGCCTACTTCAGCTATTTACATCCGTTGATTACATATAAAAGTGTCTATCTGCATTGAAAGGGCTCCCCTATACGGCGCACCTGTCTCCCATTATGTTTTGATAGCTCTTCGGATCTTTGCTTTCAGGATTTGTCAAAAACAAAGGTTCTTCTCTAACTCGCTAGCGTGGTATTCTGTTACGGTTGAAGGAATGAATGAATGAATCTCTAGTGTTTAACGCCCGCTTTTACTACATACGGCACCGCAGGTGGTGACACTGATGATACATCAGATGAAGATGGAGCACCGGTGGAATGAGATGGCGGGGGAAACCGGAGGTCCCGGAGAAAACCTGCCCCAGCGCCGTGTTTTCCATCACAAATCTCACTGCGGTCGCCTGGGATCGAACACGGGCCGCCTTGGTGAGAGTCAAGCGGTCTAACCACTGAGCCATGGCGCGGCCTTTACGGTTTAAGGGATATATACCCCGAGGATCTACTCCCATTAGTCCCGGTCCCGTAGGACCTCAACCCGGGCCCCTTCTGTTATTTACCATAGGACAGCACCTATTTTATAAGCTGCCCCCCCCCCCGCCTGCACACGGCAGACAGGACGGAAGTGGATACGCCACTTACGCGCCGGTCCTTAATGAACCAGCTACCAAATAACCTTGGTAGGGCCGCCAGTGTCTAGCTCACCAGCTACTGGCTCTGCAGGCTAGTCTCCGGGACTTATGAGGCAACCCTCTACCCCCTCCGGGCGGCCGATTGTAGCCTGGCCAGAGATACCCAATTGCCCGTGGGTGACGGGAACACACTGCCCCCTCGAGTCCAACCCAATCCGAACAGCTCCCATTCGGGAGGGGCTCGTCATGTTCGGCCCGAGGTTCCTCTAGTAACGTCAGAGGTACCGCGAGTGCTAGGCGTCCGTAGTGCCCGCACTTTGGCAGCTAAAAGGGACGGATCCCGGTTGAAGGGATACTTCCATTGTACGTATCTTCACCATCGTTCTGTATGTATCTACTCCATTGGAGAGGGATGGGCGGTGCTGGTGAGAAACTCATGCCGCTATATAAGCTCGCACTGAACAAGAGTTCAGCGTGTGACGTTAACCCACACTGTTCTGCTGCCGAAGAAGAGGTACTTTAAGGCGTTCTTAATGCAGTAATGTAGGAAACACAGTGAGTATCTGATGTTACCACACCTAACGTCTATTCTATTTCTGCTTCCAGCTTCATATGCATACAGGATATACTCCAAGTGTTAAAATTAATAACAAATAGTCTTCTTGATCAAATTGGACCTAGTTTAAATTAATTTACCCTGTTTAACATTAGTTTCTGTTCCTTTTTTAAAAATTTGAGTACGAGGCGCGCGCGCGCGTATGTGTGTGTGTGTGTGTGTGTGTGTGTGTGTGTGTGTGTGTGTGTGTGTGTGTGTGTGTGTGTGTGTGAAATTTTACTGAATAGCCATAGTAACCAAACACTCCTTTCCTTGTTAGAATGACCTAAGATAGTAGGTAATTTTAAAGTAAAGACGCTGGTGAGAATAGAACTAAAGTGAAATGTTCCACTTGGTTTCCTCCTAAGGCTCCTCCATAAACCATTGCTTTAAAAGGTTATTCTTATATTTACTTCGTGCTAATCGAGATATCGTCTGCATGAACGGTTTCTTTGAGTATAAGCAGGACGTTTCAGAATTTGACCGAAAAACTTTAAGGGCTTATAGAGGTATGTAGGGGGAACAATTCGTGTCGAGACATTTATGGTCTCACAACGGATGATTTAGTGCAAAAAGTGAAAGTAAATTTGGGCCATTACGCCACTGATTCCATTTCAGTATGCTCAAACACACACAAAGAAAAATAAAATAAAATTCCAGTTGTAATCCAAACAGCCTTACCTTCTGCAGCCAAAGATATTTACCATGTGAGCTATTCAGGTGACTGACATCAGGTGCTTTCATAACTGTATTTCACTTACTACAAATGTATAGTAATATTTTAATTTTCATTACTGCTTATTAAAAGGAAAATATATAAGGAAATCCAGCTTCTCAAATGGAAATGCTCACTGTTTTCGTATACCTAAAGGGAGATATGTTTACAGCTCCTGGAAGTTAATTAAGTAAGCTTAAGTTGGAACTTGTTATCTTTTCCAGAGATAACATCACATTCTTTCAATGCGTAAGCACATTTTATAAGTTAAGCAATTGTCATTAGTATGAATTAGTGGTAGTACGTTAAGGGTCGTACGCAAATCATTTGGGCAAACTCAAAGGGATTTGTATTTATTTAATTATTTTTATTGGCTGGTTGGTGGGATTGGTGGCTTGGTGTTTGGTTGGGTGGGTTATACATTCAATTTACGTCCTTTCATTTGTTGCATTCATTTGTATCCTTCATTTGTTCCTTTCTTTTGTTTCATTCATTGGTTTCTTTCATTTGTTTCTGTGCTCTTTAAATGCTTTGGTTCTCAATGTCCCATTCTATCCTGGGTTTTAAAAACCACCAAACTTAGCAATTAGATACTGTGATGCAGCAAACACTGATCATCTACAAAATCTAAATTTGAAAGAAAGTAAATCAAACAAATTACTTAAACCAAACACAGAGAAGTGTTATGAAAAGTTTTCAGGGAAGGCTGGGAAATGCCTCAACCACATTCCTTCAAAATGACACATTTTGAACAGTATAAATATAAAGCGAGAGATATTCTGTTCGTTATTCGAGAAGAAATGGTTGGAGTAATTCACTGTGAGCAGGAGAAGTTGGAAGTTTTAAGCTCACCTTTTTTAAATTCGATCTGCATAATTAAGACATCAAATGAAAAGATTCGTGTCACACCAGATGCCAAAAAATTCGAACAAACATTGTATTCAGACCGGAGAACGTAAAAGATGTGCTAAGTAAATTGCACAAAGGAAACTTCTTCTCAAAATTAGACTTCAGGGCTTTATTGTGGCAGATTTCTTTAAAGTAGACGAGAGAGAATATCGTAATATCTGCATTCAGGCATTTTATCAGTTATACGGTTGTGTTTGTATTTAGTATGAATTAGCGGTAGTACGTAAAGGGTACTATGAAAATCATTTGGGCAAATTCAAAGTGATTTGTATTTATTTATTTAATTATTTATTTATTGGTTGGTTGTTTGGGTGGGTGGGTTATCCATTGATTTTCCTTCCTTTCATTTCTTTCATTTGTTTCTTTCTGTGCTCCTTAAATGTTTTGGTTCTCAATGTCCCATTCTATACTGGGTTTGATAAACCAACAAATTTTTCTAAGGCCTCTTCAGGTTAGAGATTCCTTTACACGGTACCACTGGCATCACTTCCAAAGGAAGTCCTTCTAAACAATTTTACGCCAGAAACTCCCCTTGTTAAGGTTGAGCTCGCGAACACGCGAACAAGGGCTTGTATGTAACCACTCATCCACAGAGGACGCTACAATAGGAGTTAAAAACGTCCATAATATTGTTATTTTTGCAAATATGTTTAACACCTAAAAGTAAATTAAATACATACGTAATAATTTAGAGGGAAAAGTTGAAAAAAGGGAAGGAAGCCAAACAAAACCGTATTCTCAGTAGAACAGAATCCATAGGATATGTATATACTACGAAGGGAATAAGACCTAAACTAAGATTGGATGAAAAGCATTAATACAATCCTGGCACCAAAGAACGGGAAACAATTGAGGATATTTGGAATACTTATATCAATAAGGAGTAATAGGACTTTTAATCAGAGGTTGCTGAATTGCGAGAATTGTCAATGACGGAAGGGGGCGGTGAACACAGAAGAAGCGTTTGCCGAGGTTAAAAAGTTATTTTCGGCATCCATTGTTAGAGTAACTTCGAGAAGACCTACCATATGACGGAAGATTCTGGATTAGGTTAGCAGTCGCCGATCATCCAGCAAAGTGTACAGTGACACAAACATTTTACTGTGGTTGCATCAAGGAAAACGTCACGCAAAGAAACTCAGGCCAGTACGTTGGAGGATGACATTTCCACAATTTACCTTTCACTAGTAGCTTTCAGACAATATGGTGCATGTATAATTAACGTGTAATAGTGTGCTGCACAGTGATACCGTCCCTGTTAGTCATAACATTGGCATAATAATCGCGAAAGTCATATTAAATGCCTAATTAAGGGCAGATGGATACCACAATGTGAATTAAGCTAAATTATAACAAATATAGAGGCCAATGATTAAATATACAGCTGTAGAAACTAAGCAGGCAATCCCAATACATATATTTTATTGCAAGCACGTGATCCCAACGTGTAAATAGAGCCGGGGAAATGAGCACTTATATCACAGGAATTTTCCTTGTGTTGAGCCGACCAAGGTGGCATTGTCGAAGAATCGCCGGAGGGATAGACCCAAGCGACAGCAAGTCGCCTGCCGATGTATTGGTCTGCACATTATACGTGATGAGAGATTAGACACCGGGGATTTAAGATACACATTTTCAAACGTGCTGCTGCATTAATTACCTAGACCGTGGGGAATGAAGGTTGCGTGGAATACATGCCTCAGAAACTCCTCCGGAAGTAATTTAGTGCGCGAAGTTATGCTCTCGCGACGTCCAGGAACGACAACGCGTACACAGCTACATACACCACTAGACGCGTCCTAGTAATTTATAAGTTCACTCGCGATTGTGATTCAGACTAGCCGTCATATCACGCGCACAGCAACGGGAAAATCGTAAATATCGCGCCTAATATGCGAATAGCATCAACACTACAGTGACGAGGGGAGAGGGCGATATGTATAAATAAACTTGCCATTCAACGGTCATGATATCTTCCATGTGATAATACCCCTAGACTGCCAGGACGCACCCAATCCCAGAAACTCAAGAGAGAATCCATGCAGACCTACCCTGATAAAAACCCCAACCTGCTGTAAACCTCCCATCCGTAGGCCTCCCCCGTCACATATCCTATTATATGAGGTGTTGAGTGCCGGGAGGGCTCAACGAGGTACTTAACGGGCAAGTACCGCCTCTGATGTACCGTTACTGCCCTCTGATGCTTACCTGCGTCGAAGCGGACTTAATACTTTGTTCGGTGTATTACTTAGAAAATCGGTGCTTTGTCACCCCTCTTTAGACACGCATTCAATAAATATTTTAGCCTGGCTAAGATTACCGTAAATCCAGTCTTTCTTATTAGTACAGGCAAATGACTGAATTGTTAATTCACTTATAAGTAAAGTTTCACTTTGTCATTTATTTCATATTATCCGTATACTTATTCGGTCGCACTACGCATACTCATTTATACCTTACCTTAGCGTCATATTTCAACGTGAGCTTCAGTATTTTTCGGCAAAGGCTCGTGATTTACTCGCCAAAATTCCCACTAACTTTCGTTTCTTTCCTTTACGTTCCTTCATCATTCAAGCAATTTGTTTTACTGTCCATTTATTGGCTGTAGGATTGAAATTTCGAATGATTAGTGGTAGTAAGGGACCACTCCCCATCGCGTCTGAAGTCTTTGGAACCAGGAAATCAAAAGAAGTCGAAAGTTGTACGCCACTCGCTCGGAAATTGCAGCGAACGTTTTTTGAAGCGAAGTTATTCTATTTCATTGAAGTGTTGCAGACTTCCTAACACAGTTGCACATTTATTTATCTGATAGTACTCATGAAACGGATAACACACCTACAGTTTTGAAGGTCTCTTAGCTGACATAGTTTTCTAACCACTCAGACTGCAATAATGCAAGTTTATTGATAATTCATTAAGTGTAATCATCTGACTCCCTTTTTGGACACTTGTATTCCGGCGGAAATATCAACAACGTGGGTTTGTACTTGTCGGCAAGGCAAATGGTGGTGTTTTTTTTAAGTTTACTTCCTCCAACGCTAACTGATATCGGACAATAAGTGGAATGGGTGAAATGATGCTCAAATGAGCCAAGGGTCCATAGAGCTCAGTTACCCGACATTCTCTTTCAGGATATGGAAAAAAAACCGAAAGACTCTATCCAGGTAACTCACCCTGACCAAGATTCGAATTCGGGACCTTTTGAACATGAGGCATACACGCTATCGAGGCCGGTGGTGGTGGTGGTGGTGGTGGTGGTGGTGGTGGTGGTGGTGGTGGTGGTGGTGGTGGTGGTGGTGGTGGTGGTGGTGGTGGTGGTGGTGGTGGTGGTGGTGGTGGTGGTGGTGGTGGTGGTGGTGGTGGTGGTGGTGGTGGTGGTGGTGGTGGTGGTGGTGGTGGTGGTGGTGGTGGTGGTGGTGGTGGTGGTGGTGGTGGTGGTGGTGGTGGTGGTGGTGGTGGTGGTGGTGGTGGTGGTGGTGGTGGTGGTGGTGGTGGTGGTGGTGGTGGTGGTGGTGGTGGTGGTGGTGGTGGTGGTGGTGGTGGTGGTGGTGGTGGTGGTGGTGGTGGTGGTGGTGGTGGTGGTGGTGGTGGTGGTGGTGGTGGTGGTGGTGGTGGTGGTGGTGGTGGTGGTGGTGGTGGTGGTGGTGGTGGTGGTGGTGGTGGTGGTGGTGGTGGTGGTGGTGGTGGTGGTGGTGGTGGTGGTGGTGGTGGTGCAACTTTTACCATGACTCTCCTCTCCCCTCCCAAATTTCATCTCATTTGTTCTTTCTTGATACAGGACGACTTCGGGGATATTAATTAGACGGAGTTTGGAAAATCTCGGCTCCGTCAGAGATTGGCTGTTAGCGCTTGAAGGAACTCTCTGATCCTCTTCTGGCAGTTTGCGCAGGTCACCTTGGCACGTCCTAGCTAGGTGCTCAATCCAATAACTGTTAGGATTTTTGTAGAGTTTTTAGTCTTTATTACATGCAGCGACACTGGTGAAAGATGAAATGAAGATGTATCTTCGGTGGAATGAGATGGCGGGGACAGACCGTAGCACCCGTTGGAAACCCGAACTTACGTCGTTTTGTCCACCACAAATCTCGGCTACCTGGGATTTAACATGGGCCGCCTTGGTGAGGGTCGAGTCGTCTAACCACTCAGCCACCGCTCGGCCTGTTAGAGTTTTGATTATTCTACAGAGAGTATTCGGCATGGAGACCAGTTTCGGTCTATTGTACCTTTGCATCAAGTGGGGCATCCCCAGAGGATGGATGAGGCGAGAGCAGAGAGAGGGCGGCGTGTCTAGCAGTCGCGATAGTGCGGATAGTAGCGGACCTATAATTGACCAGCTGGAAACTCCCCGGCAGACCAGAACAACCGATATGTCTTCCACCCTGGTCTTGAAATGACCCAACAGATGAGAACGGAGACCGTTCTACTGTTGGAGAAAGTGTTTACCAGGAGCACACCATCCTGCCCTGCAGCGCCGAGACATCCGCTGACAGGTCTAACCTGTAAGAAACTATCAGATGAGAGATGATGTGAAAGGATAATGGAAATGAAATGGAGGGGCAGGAAATTCGAGAGATGTAATTAACTTACTCAGCATTCACCTGGCAGCCCGGGAAATTCCGCGAAAAACCCTTGTCAGATACGTCTTTTACGGAATCGAAGCCGGACCTCCTGAATGTATGTGCAATGAGCACAGTAAACAATAAAAACGGATACAATAAAATAAGTAAACGTAAAAGAAACCGATGCAGGCCACGGATGAAGCTGCTTTAGCCATCCCGTTCGGTAACTGCTAGGGAACTCTGCGCGTCTCTAATGCAAACGTGGTCTGTCTGTCCAGCCTATAGATCTCCTGCGGTTCGCTCAACTCATCCGTTCCTCCTAGAAGTTTATGTAGAAAAGATACAACTCCGGGTAGATGTACTAGGTGTCTCTGCTGAAGCAGGATTTCTATGCTCGAAGCACAATTCGTTCTCTTCTCGTGTTAGTTTTTGCGGCTATCAAGTTTCTTCTGGTCACCAATTGTATCATCTTATTTTAAATAAGTCATGAGATCTCAGGTGTGGTTCAGAGTAAAATAAATACAATTTTGGAGAAGTCCAAGCATATCGACAAATTCTTACTTCTTTAATAAAAATATTCCCTTAATTACATAAAACTCCTTACTCGTACACGTCTACTCATCATTAACAAGATTACAGAACACATATCTCCTTATGAAGATTATTGATTTTCTTCTTCTATCCAAAACTTTTCATATTTTCACATCAAGCAAGATTATTGATTTTCTTTTGTTCCCTAGCAACCGTTCATCATTTGTTTTTACATTGTCTTTACATGGCCCACTAAAACTCAAGATCAGAAAAAAACTCATTTCAAACCAAAAATTCCCCTTACACTCCCTAACCTAATCTACTTCTATAACCTAAAACGGAACAACAGAGGAACAAAACATTTGTATAAAGATTGAAAATTATCTTGTGTAAATTTGGATAGTTTACTTAGGAATCAAAGGATGCCAATAATGGAACCCCAATGGGTGGGCAACTTAAATAGTTCCCTGAAACTTAAAGAACCTAATCAGTTACTTCGGACTTGTGATAAGTTATTGGTGCAGTTTTGTTTGGGAATAGTAACGGCAAATCTTAGAAGGGAATGGGGCTATGCCTATAATTTTGTGTGACCTGAGAAAATCTTTGCTCCATCTTGAAGATGGATCATTCTAATCTCAGCGTGATACTTCTAATTATTCTAAGAAGGTTCGGGTAGGTAAGATATAGTACCTTAACCAAAGAATGGCCTTTGTGTTGAGAGGGAGGGTGAGGTAAGTGGATATTTGGATCCGAGGGGAGATGGCAACAGAGGGCAGGGTTCCTAACGGTTACCGAATGGAAAGGTCCGATAGCGGCTTATACAGCACGCTCTTCTCTCCCCTGCGACTTACACAACTTTGGGGTTTCCGGAAAACGGATACCTCCTAGGATCAGGAGGATAAAGATTTACGGAGTCAATTTCCGGACATGCAAGACAGAACCCCACTCCGCCGACAACTGGAGCCCAGAAACTGGCGAATGACGAAGTTAAACGAGAAATGAAGTCATGTGGAAGGTGTGATGTAATCCTATTTCCCAAAATTCACCTAGCGCTTCGTGGAAAACCCAGAAAAAGCCTATCTCAGAAAGGTTGGCAAATGGAATCGAACTCACGACTTCTCGAATGCAGATCACAGATGCCAAGCCAGAGCTATCCCTCTCGGTGATATTTTGTTGTACTTTCCACCAAGGCACAAAGTCGTCATGATCTGACGCATGTTCCCTTTCACTCAGGAGAATACCCCTGGGGGTGCGTGTTTAATTTATTGGAGTGCAGTTTTCCGAACAAGAATGAATGGCAGAATGGATGATAGGATGGTGCAAACGAACAGAGAACACTTCAACGCCCTACACACTCGCTTTCACTTTAGTTGTACGAGTAAAGCTTCACTAACCGTTCCCTACTCAGAACACCATCATGGTTCTAAATATTATTTTTATTTATAAAGCGTCACCTTTTCAATTGCCGTAAATATAGTTGAACCTGATTTATACGTATATCAAGGGGAAGATCGAAGATTACTCATAGCTCCGAATTACGTACCAATGAAGTTTTGATAACGTCTCAGTTTTAAAGTAAAGGATTATTCACAATTAAGGATAAAAGCATATGCAGCATAAACGCAATTTAATGAGGGCCATCCATAATGAAAACGCAAATTCAAGTTCCTGCAAATTCCAGGCTTTCACGCTCAATTTCTTCTCGGGCAGCCAGCCAGGTGAACAGATAAGATATCAGCGTTTCGGGAGTGTGCATATCTCCCATCATCAGGATATTTATAAAATGTTATAACCTCAAATGTTATACTGGATACACCACAACTTTAAACAAAGACAAAGCTCTATCAAAATTCGCATTACTGAACAAAAGACTGTTTTCAGTAAATTAAATGCCAGGTCAGGAGATGGCGCGAGTATAGAAAATTGTGTCAAAGAAACGTAACTACTTAACTTGATTATGAAGCTATATTGATCTTTGCTTCATAATTCGATGGATTTACATTTTTAAAACCAGTTTGCAAGAGGAGCTGAACTGCAATCCAGCATCACGATTAAGCGTGCTCCTTTCAGAGGACATCGCTAAAGCCTCCTTAACTCTCCGTTCCCAGTAACTGTTGCATTTTGCCAAGATGGTCGTCTCCCGAAAATTGGCCCTATGGGCGTTATCAAAACGATGCTCTGCTAGCACAGACTTCTCAGGTTGCATTAAACGAATGCTCCGTTCATATTTGATTATCCTAGTAGAGATGGTCATTCCGGTTTGTCCTGTATACGCTGTCCCACATACACTGTATATGCGGTACACTCCCGGAACTTGTCTGTACAGCCTGCATCCCGTTTACCGGCAATCTATCCGGCAGAATCAACAGAATTCTCGCCAAATACAACATCAGGGCCTTCCACAAGCCACCTTCGAAGATTAAACATCTGTTGAGACCATTGAGATACAAACTGGACTTCCAAGTTCCGGAAGTGTACCGCATTCCCTGTGAATATGGGACACCGTATATATTACAAACAGGAAGGACCATCGGTACCAGAGTAATCGAACATGAACGGAGCATTCGTTTAATGTAACCTGAGAAGTCTGTGCTAGCAAAGCATTGTTTTTATAACGACCAAAGGGCCAATTTTCGGGAGACGAACATCTTGGCAAAATGCAACAGTTACTGGGAGCGGAGAGTTAAGGAGGCTTTAGCGATGTCCTCTGAAAGGATCACGCTTAATCGTGATGCTGGATTGCAGTTCAGCTCCTCTTGGAACCCGGCCTTAAAACTGCATATCCATCGAATTAAGAAGCAAAGATAAATACACCTTGATAACCAATTTAAGTAGTTAGGTTTCTTTGACACAATTTTCTATACTCGCACCATCTCCTGATCTGGCATTTAATTTACTGAAAACAGACTTTTGTTCAGTAATGCGAATTTTGATAGTGTTTTGTCTTTGTTTATAGTTCTGTTATATCCAGTATTTCATTTGTGGCTATAACATTTTATAAATATCCTGAGGATGGAAGAGATGCACGCTCCGGAAACGTTTATATCTAATCATCTTTTCAATTGGCTGGCTGCCCGAGATAAAAGTGAGCGTATTCGTCGCCATTAAAGCTTCAGGTCTAATTTCCAGGCTTCTACATTTGCGTGTATGTAGAACGAATAATTCCACTAATCAGATAGGTGGAAAGTGGCTGCCTTTGACGAAAAGCTTATTGCATTGTATCAGCGCCATGCTTGCCTGTATGACCAAAAAAATAAATCTCATAAAGACGTAGATCTGAACCAGGACAACTACGTTTAATACGATATCAAATTGTGCAGAAGTCTTTCTCATGTATCTTTGGAATTGCACTGGATCATGACCTCTTTTCACGAAGTGAATTGTGAGAGACTCCTTGATAGATTCTTACTTGTTTCAGGAGATAAACTCACCATCTACGCCGAGACGATCGTCTTATTTTATATATAGTACACCTGGTAAATTGGCTACTGCTTGAAAATAAATGAAAGTTTGTTACTTCTTGCATTAGCAGTCATTTTAAATCACCTACTTTTTGATTGGCTGCAAGTATATTTCCGTTTTCATTGTGAACGATCCTTAATGCAGTGGCCCTGCATGTATAAAACTTCACAAACAAAGATATGTACGAAGCAAACAGCATTTTGAAGTGCCTGGCCCCGTAACTGAGTCGGTAGAACTGCCTGCCGTGTTACGGGTCTCGGGTTCAATTTCCGTCCTTGGGGGTTGGTTATTTTTCTCCGACCAAGATTACTTCTCATCTTCCTAAGAGTTTGGAACAATGAATGAGAGTGCGAATGTATGCGTGATCTAATGACTAAAACCCAACGAATACGAGTTAACTCTTTCGATATGTTCCACCGGAGATCGGCCACCGATATGACCATTGCAGTTAAAGGCGGGGTATAAATGGGAAACGAACCATTACGAAATTTGTCCTGCATTAATACCATTCAGTTATTTCAGCTTGTTCAACTTTTGTTGCATTGAATGCATGCAACCCATTCTTCAAAATGTATTAATAAACTTAGAGCTATGTCAGTAAGTCTTTCCTTACTGATATGCTAATACAGTCCGCGTTTAAGAATTCCTGAGTTTGAATCTGGGTTAGAGTTATAATCATAAGTTTTATCCGGGGTTTTCCGTCACTGATGACTATACATAGCGTGTATAACCAATTCCTAAGAAACAAATGAGGTTTTGAATTTGTATATATTAAGTCCACCACTCGTATGAATTATAATTTCTGATGTATCATATAGCATTTCCATAGGCGACTAAAAGCAACTCGGAAACAAAAGGGAACTGCTGTTCAACAGTAAACACCAGGCACCGAAAATTATCTTTACTTCTCATTAATTTTACTTCTACCCCACCTTTAACTGCAGCGTTCATATCGGCGGCCGTTCTCCTTTGGAACATATCGATTATTTTAACCCGCATACGTTGGGTTTCTTGTACTTTGTATTTTAATCATTAGATCACGCATACATTCACAGTCACATTCTCACTCGTTCTTCCAGAATCTGGGGAAGATAGATAATCATCTTGACTAGAGAAAGAAACCCACCCCCAGCTGGAATCGAACGCGGGACCCCTGGCCCAGCAAGCGATGCTCTACCAACTGAGCTATGATGCCAGCCCATTCTCATTTATTGCTACGACATTGTTGCACGGAAAACGTATACGAGCTAACGGGTTTGTCCTTCGTTTCACTGGCCGAAAGCCACCCGCTCAGTTGTGTATATGTCAGCAACGATAAGGAATATGCATTTCGGTTTATTTTATGATAGAGTATGCTCTATACTCACTTAAGCACATAAAATGGAAATTAACTGAACTACTTGGACGTAAGTCCTAACTGGATATACCATGAGTCAGAGTGGGCGGTTGTCGGGGATGAAACCTGGCATCTCCCGAATGCGAGTTGGTTACATTAGCGGGGCATTATCAAACTCGGTGAATTCAGGAATAATTTACCATGAAGTAACTGCAGCTAGTTATAGAGAGGGAAATTGATAGGATATGCTAATGCGCCATGGCGTGTAAGCGAACGGGTTATGGTACAGTATACAGTTTAAGTGATGAAAGCGATTTGGTCAATTGGAAAGGACAGACAACTCGAGAGGTTCCGTTGTCGGTAGCTGAGTCATTAACACCTGGCAAAATTTATTTTTATTTTGGTCTTTAAAGATTTAGTTTGGAAATTGAGGATGAAATGGGTAAGTAGAAAACGTATAAAAGAAGTAGAGAATCTATGAAGGGGTGAAGTTTTGCATAAGGTGGGAAAAAATGAAATTAAAGAGATGACAGAACAAAAATAGGCCTAAGACAAAAATGCAAAATGAGTCCAATTTTATTTAACTTATTTATAGATGAGATAATAGACAAGGTTAAAGAAGGAAATCAGCGCCGTCCGGTAATAGCAGACAAAGAAATCCCTGGATTGCTATATGCGGATGATTTAATGGTAGGATCGATAACGATAATAGGATTGCAGAAGGCAATAAATGAAATCCAGAAATTTTGTGAAGAGTGGGGAAAATAAATAAACATAAATAAGTCGAAATTTATGGTCTTAAAGAAGAGAGTTAAACTAAAAACAAACAAAAAAGATGAAAAGTGGATACTAAATGGCAAAAGGGTAGAGGTAGTCAATGAACTTAAATATTTAGGAGTGAGGTTGAATAACAATGGAAAGTGGGAAGCATACAGGAGTAAAATTGAAGCAAACGGAAAGGCGGTAATGAATGGGATAATAATATGCAAACATATACTAGAAAGGACAACCAAATGGTTAGAAAGAATGTACGAAGTACTAGTAGAATCCAAAATGTTATATGCAGTGGAGATCTTGGGGGAGGGGCACAGAGGTAATCAAAACTGTGGACCAAAACTACAGAAGGTTTTGTAAAGAGCTACTAGGCTTACCAAGGTCAGCACCTAGGGAAGTAGCTTTAGTAGAATTAGGAAAGATAAGAAGAAATTGAATAATAATGGAAATAATAATAAAATGTTGGTGTAGGTGTTTGGTTAAATAAGGGGAAATTATGAAGTTACGCATGAGACAGCAAAAAGGCTTAGAGAACTCAAATAGCTGGTGGGCAGAAATAGGAGGAATTATGGGAAAAATAGGAATGGGTGATATGTGGAGATTAGAGGAAAGGTATACATGCGATGATGGTAAATTAGTAAAATGCACCATAGAAGGTATAAAAAGACAGGAAATATGGGAAGTCTAGAAAATATGAAATCATTGCAATTTTACAAGCAGATAAAAAGAAATCGGGGACGAGAAGCATGTGTAGATTACTGCAATAGGCAAGAGTGAAAAGGGTTAGCATGGAAGAGAACAGGAATAATATTTCTAAGAGGTACAAGAGGTAGGGAAAAGGGAATTTGTGAATTGTGTGTGGAAAAGAAGGCATAGAACACTATGTAAGAGAATGCGAGGAGTTGCAATATGGAGAGAAAATGTTTGGGAAGAAAAATGGAAGAAAGTAAAGAAGAGGATAGTAGCTCTAAAAATGTTAACGGGCAGGGAGGAAAAGAAGGTAAGAAGTATTGGTGAGTTCTTGCAGAAGGTAAAAAAAATGGGACAGAAATGTAAAAAATGTAAGAAAGCAAAAGGAGGAGGAAGAAAGGGTCCAATTAAGTAGTCAAGGAGGTATGGAGGTTAAGAGCTACCTGGCAGAGCACAAGAAAAGGGTGTCATGCAAGCCAAGGCAGCAACAAGGTAACGACAAATAAATGTAACCAAAAGTTGTTAATTGTAAATTTTTTTTAATATGCACAATATATATATATCATATTTTAGATATCATTTCTAATATCTGTGTAGGATTTAGTTTTAATTACCTGCCCCTCCAATGCTCACTGTCCCTATACGCACAAAATCGTATGTTTCTTTTCCATCAAGCCAAAATTTAAACAAAACTAAAAGCTACATAAATGTACCTAGCCTCCCCGTTAAACAATTGCCAGTAGCTCTTCTACTGAGTGCGTGGACGATTGATGGAATTAAACTGGCGTTGAGAGATTAAATTTACGCCGTAATGCTAGAAACACCTATTGTTCATGATTATCTCAAGAATTTAGTATTTCGTAGTAAAATACTGAATTAACTTGTTCCGTGTTTATAATCTTAATCACATATGTCTCATTATTTGTGGCTTGGAACGGAGATTTGAGTATTTCAATACAAAACAGGAAGTTCAAGCAAAGGATACCCTGAGGTGTGTCGCTTTACGGCGTCGCCTGGTAACTTCGTACACTTTGTCGTCGTGAGACTGTGACCGAAGCCCGCAGCTGACGTAATGAGATCACACCCTTGTGCCTGCTATCTCAAAAGTTGATGCTATCTATTCCTTATCGCTAACGAAATGTGTATGCTGTTTTACGCCCGCTTTTACTACATGCGGCACCACAAGAGTTGACACTGGTGTATGAAATGGAGATGGAGAACCGGTGGAATAAGATAGCGGGGGAAACCGCAGATCCCGGAGAAATCCCGCCGCAGCGCCATCCACCCTCAATTTGAGGTCACCTGGGAACGAACCCGGGCCGCCTTGGTGAGATACGACCTGTTTAACTACTCAGCCACGTGGTGGGCAATTCTTATGAATATGATGCTTAGTGTCTTCTGTAGCATCACAGGATAAGTTCGATATAAAGCGGTTGGCCAAATAGAACACGCAAGAATTTCCTATTGCTTTGGTGTGTGCTATATCAAATAAAGGCAAATGTAACAAAAACACTCAGCGATACCAGTTTATAAATTAAGTGGCAATAAAGGTATTTTATCAAGCATATGGGCATACTTTCAGAAATAACGCACTTCTTGAAAGAAGCAAACTGCCTTAGTATAAATGAAAAACTTAGCTGGAAACCTAAACCAACTTGGAAAATAGAATGTGTGCTCCGTTAGCAGTGCCGTCCTTAATTTATGGCGATGTAAACAAAAGCCCGCGTACACGTGTTGAATCATTGGCTGATTAGCCCTGTAACCTTCTGCGGAAGAAAAATATACTTCGGCTCTCTTTTTTAAAAGACTTTACATGTAAACAACTTTACACTCTTATAAATGCAACAGTCAAAGAGTAAAGAATTAATAATTTTTGGTATATGTAAGCGTAATTTGTATGTACTATGCCGAGTACATGCTGCGTTTGCGCAGTATAAAAGCAGAGCGAAGTAGGATAATCAGTTTACAACATATGTAGACATCTGTATCCATCTCTCCCCAAAGATTCATCTACCTTTTGTAACTATGGCTGTCCTCAGCATCCGAGCTGTGTTGCTCATCTCCAGCTCGTTAGATTATCGGCCGCGCTGCCTAGTTACAAGTCTTCTACGAGTGCTGCCACTGAGCACTAGGTAGCGCTAGTGCCGGTTGTAGAAAGAGCAAGAAGTTCGACAATTGACTAACGCAGTGCCGGGAGGGACTGGCTCCGACGTTTTGTCTGAGAGGATGGTGGACAAGAAGAGGACTTCCGACTGGGATCTCGGAGGCTCAAGACGTCGGCCCTCGTAGCCATGGTCGTTAGAGCGTGAATCTAGCGTTCCACCGCGTAGAGGATCGCGGGTTCGAATCCCGCCTTGGGCATGGGTGTTTGTGTATCATGTATGTATGTGAAACCACAGAAAACAGATAGGAAAATAAAACGGAAACAATAAGAAACGGTTAAATAAGAAAAATATAAATATATCTATATTCATGGATATATATATTCTGATATTTTGATTTTCTCATATATATTTCTTTTTCTTATTTAACCGTTTACAATCATTTATATGATTTCGTTAATAATCATTATAAGCTGCTCTTGGACCCTTCGTAGGCAGGAACATTGGGACCTCCCTGTTTGGCTTAGCTTCACCATGTAAGTTTTGGTCACGCCTTCTAAATTTTCATTCCAAATTTTCCCTATGTTCTCTTGGGTCATTTAAGGCAAATTTCGAGGAGTTATGGCACTTAGAACATAAAAAGAACCCGTAAGAACCTTCAGTGTATTTAAAGAAACAACCATTTGAGATCAGAGGTAAAGACATTCAACTGGCATGTACTAAACCTAATTGTTAACAGTTTCTAAGGCAAATAAAAAAGTACATTGTTATATTTGGACTCTTGGCAGTATAAATAATTAGTTGAAAACAACCAAACTTGAAAATTTTTGTGCCTGTTTCCTTAACCATCCTATTTGGACCTTTTCTAATTTAGGGCTTCCTTATCCTTATTGATTTTGTAACATATCGGGTCAGTGAGACCATACTTATAGTATGCTTCCACGCGTTAGGTGATTCACTGGAAGCAGTACACATTACAGTGGAAAACCATATAAATATGGTGAAAAGCATATTATATTGAGTGACTTTAGCAATGGAGGACGTTAATTTGTCAGTAGAATAAACTGGTGTTTCAGCACCAAGTGTTAATTTCGCTCGAAGGAAAATTGTGAAAACGTGCCGGCTTTCCACCCCCCCCCCAGGAAAACATTGCAAATGAAAGAAGACAGTTGTGGAAGATGAATGTAATGAATTTGTTAAGTGATGTTCGTCGTAAGAGGCTTAGCTTATTTGAAAGAAACGAGCCACCAACAAGTACGAAAGTGCTTCAAGCGTTAAACTATAATACCGATTTTCCGAGCTTTAGAACAATGAGTTTCTAGACTATTCTTCATGACATGGGTTTTAATTTTGTAAACAGAAACAGACAAAATAAAACTGTTGAGCTTGAAAATGTACTGTTGTGGCGCAGGAAATATCAAAGCAAAGTTAGGAAGTGGAAGTTCTTTAGGGCATTCCTCCGTTGTCAGATTCCATTTAGGAAGGTAATTTTTTTCATTTGAATGCCACTAGAACTTTCAAGTCATTACCAAAGTAGCTACACGCAGTTATTTAGTACTATTATTCCGCAGAAGGAGTGTCATAACTTTTAACTTATAAATAAGAATTGTGTGAAGAAATAAACTATTTAAGTAACTGTTGTATGCTTTCAGTTACTTTTTAACGCACAAAAAGAAAAATACATTACACAGTACACACACCTTTTCAATTGTTCTTAACGTAATTGCTACCGCACAAGGTACTCAACATCGAGGACGGCAAAGCAAAACTCGGCCCAGAAGTTTGTCGATAGCGCACATGTTTGGCACGTGTTTGATGAAATAGCGCGAACATTCCTCCAATTACAGTCGCCGGCAAGTAATACATTCTCCCGCTTTGTTTACATCACCACCAAAACTAAGGAAGACGCCAGTATAAAGCTATATAATCAAGAGCGACTCCATGCCTCACACTGAGGAGAGTACTTTAACACCTCGAGCTATGTAAGACCCTTTGCTCCTCTGCACCTGCCAAACATGGCTTTACCCTCGGAGGGGGGCTAAGGTGAGAAGATACTACGGGTTATCGGATTTCAAGACCGACAACAGCATAGGGTATGGAGCTAAAAGCTACAGATTGAAATTTCGCGGAGACGACTGGTACAACAATTTCCCCTTCCTGCTGTAGGTGTAAACATTCCCTGAGGACCCGGCAACTGCAGACGTTCCCCGATCAAATTCCCTGCCATGCAGGCGGAAACGTCATTCGATTCTTAATGGCCCAAAATACAGCCCAAAGTGGGCCTGAGCTTGCCAACCCGACTGTCGGCCTCACGCCACACACGCAAGGCAGAGGTAGGCGATCATCCAACCAATAAAGGGAGATGTGGTCAGCACCTCGATACCCCCAGTCGGAAAGTTGGCGTATAAGACGAGGGTTCACTCCTCAATTTTCTCACCGGTGCTATACCCGGTACTTTAAATGCGCGCCGCCCAGTGATGTGATTTATCCCGGGCGTAGAGACTCAAAGCACTGGCTCTACAGTTCGTCTGGTTTATCTTAAAACACGTGAACTAGAGTGCACACTATTGCCCGCGCTGCTGTAGGTAACCCGTGACTGCCTAATCCCATATCACATCAATACTATGCAACGTTACAATTGACTCAGTCTGATTATGTGATAGCTACCCCTTAAATACCTTCAAGCGCAGGATTTACATACTACTGGTAGTTGTCGATAGTATAGATATACTATCTATCAGGCATATTTTGGAGTTATTTTCCTATAAATTTATGATGAAATTGTTCAACATATCAATTAATCCGTCTTTTCCCCAGTACATATTTTCTACCTCCTTCATTGATTTGTGCCCATATTATTTCATTAGCATTCGTATCACAATGACACGGAGGTCCATTTAATTTAGCTATGGAGTCGATTGTATATACTTTGAACTTATCTTTGTTTCTTTTAATTATCTCATACAACACCGGTTTTGATACCATATTTCCATTATTACCATGTCAGTATAACGCACTGATTTTAAGTAAGCAAGCCTTGCACTGGTTGTAGCACCTGTCGCTGTCTGACGGAGACTTGGCAGTCTCGGATAGCATTGGCAACGTGTTTATAAATCTTTTCACCTCCCTTGTCACAGGGAGGGGTAGCGGTAAGTAGGTCGTTTCAAGTTAAACTAGACGAACCTTAGCCCAGTATGCCACGGCGCAGGACTGTCGACACTTAAACACCTGAAATAGCCAACCAGGTTGAAAGATGAGCGGAAATGGGACGCGAGCTGTAATGAAGGGACAGGTAATTAGAGGGATGCACTCATCCTTCCCAGCACTGGCCCAGTAAACCGGAGGATTCCCTGAGAAAACCAATGAGTCGCTTCGATTGACACGGCAATCGAATACACGCATGCCGGAATAGGAGCCACGGACTCCTGTCTCCTGAGCCATCCCGTTCAGTTTGTGGCGAAGCAAGTGAGAGGAACCCTCTTTGATAGAGAGCTGCAGCATTTGGTGTTGGTCGAAAACAAAAAAATCTTTTTACAACTTTCAGCCAGACAGTCTACTGAATCATACCACTATTCATGCGCCAATGAGACAAAGCATGATGCACACCAGGTTTACTCTTATCCTCCAGTTCTTGTGTCGTATATGGTCCAATGTTGCAATTAATACTAACATCACAACTGTAATATTTCAGTCCTGATGTAAACGTCTGCGAGGAAAGAAATATAGTGGTGTACATACCACCTTTGAGCTGTTAACTGGAACAGGAAATATGTTAAAAAAAAGAAAACTCAATACCCGCCCTGAACATATCAACACCCCAACAGACATGTATTTCAGTATCGCTATCTCTCGCTCACCTCCCAGACATTTACATCAGGAATGAAGTAGCATGACAGTTTAAATTTAAGGTGGATATTTTTATTAAGCAAGAAAACCTGAAGTATAGCACATAATCCTCTTATTGTATGTAAATAAGTGACACATCGACTATATTCGTTATTAGTTTGGTAACTCTACAAAATAGGTTATACCTGCAGCCAACTTAGCAAATATTTCTGCTGTGTATAGCGAGTGCAGCCTACTTTATTACTAACAGAAAAGCAACACCATCAATCCAGCGCAATTGCCAAGTTTTACAAGTAATAATATTGTATAGTAGCCGTGTCCATTCCATCGCACGCGACATCAAAGCTTTCCCTTCTTACCACGCTTCCTCACATGTAAGCAATTATAAGGATTTTCCAGCCTCAAACATTTGGGGTGTTCCTTCTTAATACGTACACCTAGTGAGAGCGGTGTTGCAATATTTTTCATGTGTCCTCAGAAATTAGTTTAGACTGTGCAAAACGCTTCCTATGCGTGTTAATTAAGCTCATATTTATAGAAGTTACATAGCATTTTACTTAGTGTAGTTTTATAGATTTATTAGCGTTTAAGAGTAATTGCCGTTTAGCACTTGCGTAATTTAATTAAGATGTTGAGACTGTGGGAATTGAACCTAACATGGATATGCCAACATGGATTTCCATTCATACTTTTAATGTATATCTAACAGTATTTCTAACCTTTCTCGAGTTCTAAAGCGTTTATGACATTTAATTATTATGGGGAATGTGCGTGATTATTTAAATTGTGTTTAGCAGAAGTCCCCCACCCAAAAAAATACAGTGCTTAAGTCTATTCAAACTTGTAAAAATTAGCAGACATACTTGTAAAACAGCTTCCGGAAATTAAAAAGAGTAATAGTTTCCTTATATAAATTTATATTGAGGAATTAATCCTTATATAATTAATCCTTTTAAATACATTACTCCGGTATATGGATGATTTTTTAATTAATTAGAGCCAACTGAAAAATTCAATACCACGGCTGGGATTTGAACCACGGATCTCCTGGTTTCCGTCCAGTCGCTCTTAACCCTTGAGCTACCATGTCAAAGTGCCGTCCTGACATTAAATTCTCCAATTGACTCATATTTTCCCGGTAGACCACTTAGCGTTCTCACATTCGACATAAACGTTTGTGGCGACTCACTTTTGTAAGTACTTAAAAACCAGGCTTTTATCACTGAATATTTTTTACATAAATTTATATTTAAATGGACGGAAAACAGGAGATACTGATACTGCCACTGATACTGCCTCATAGTACATGTATACGTTTGCCGCACTACTAGTATGTGTACATAAGGGGCTCAGTGGCAACATAGTTGTTAGACCCATTCAACCAGGGATTATAAGTTCGAACCTTGCCAAATATTTCGGTTTTTAATTGTCAGATATTATTTTTAATTTATTTTACTTCCTCATACAGTTCATTGTGAAGAATCTGAGTTATTGAATTCCCCATTTATTACCGCTGCTGTTAAATGTAATCAAGAAAACCGAACGAATCAATTGGATTTCGAACAAGAATGAACAACATAAGATACGTTATGTTTTAAACTTAGACATGATATGTAATCGAAATTATATATTGGAGTCGACTACTTAACTTTCAAACAAATGAAAGAAACAAATGAAAGAAACAAATGAAGGAAACAAATGAAAGATAAAATGAGAGAAAAAAATGAGAGAAAGAAATAAGAGGAAGTAAAATGAATGGATAACCCACCCACCCAAACAACCAACCAACCAATAAATAAATAAATAAATAGATACAAATCCCTTTGAGTTTTCCCAAATGATGTGCATAGTACTGTTAACGTACTACCACTAATTCACAATAAAGACAAACGTTTAACCGACAAAATTCCTGAATGCAGATATTAGGAAACAAATGAAAGAAACAAACAAACGGAAGTAAAATGAATTGATAGCCCACCCACCCATCCAAATAACCAACCAGTAAATAAATAATTAAATAATTAATTAAATAAATAAATACAAATCGCTTTGAGTTTGCATAGTACCCTTAACGTACTACCACTAATTCATACTAAAGACAAACGCTTAACTGATAAAATTCCATGAATGCAGCTATTATGATATTCTCTCTCGTCTACTTAGAGGAAATCTGCCACAATGAAGCCTTGAAGCCTAATTTTGAGAAGAAGTTTCCTTTGTGTAATTTCTGTAGCATATCTTCTACGTTCTCTGTTCTGAATACAATGTTTGTTCAATTTTTTGTCATCTAGTGTGACACGAATCTTTTCATTTGATGCCTTAATTATGCAGATCGAATTTAAAAAAAGGTGAGCTTAAAACATCCAACTACTCCTCCTCACAGTAAATTGCACCAACTATTTCTTCTCGAATAACGAATGGAATTTCCCTTGATTTATAATTATACTGTTCAAAATGTGTCATTTTGAAGGAATGTGCTTAAGGTATTTCCGGCCTTCTCTTAACACTTTGATAACTCATCGCTGTGTTTGGTCTAAGTAATTTTTCCAATTTACTTTCTCTAAAATTTGGATTTTGTAGATGCTCACTGTTTGCTGCATCACAGTATCTAATTGCTAATTTTGGTGGTTTTTCAAACCCAGCATAGAATGGGCCACGAGAAATGAAACATTTAAAGAGCACAGAAACAAATGAAAGAAACAAGTGAAAGAAACAAATGAAAGAAGCAAATGAAAGAAACAAATTAAAGGAACTAAAATGAATAGATAGCTCACCCAACCAGCCACCCAACTAACCAACCTACCAATAAATAAATATATAATTAAATAAATACAAATCCCTTTGAGTTTGCCCAAATGATTTGCATAGTACCCTTAAAGTACTACCACTAATTCATACTAAAGACAAACGTTTAACTGATAAATTTCCTCAGTGCATGTACTACGAAACAAATGAAAGTAACAAATGAAAGAAGCAACTGAAAGAAACAAATGAAATAGATGCAACCATTGTTAAATGTTTCTGTCACTGTACACTTTGCTGAATGGTCAGCGACTGCTAACCTAATCCAGAGTCTTCCGTCATATGGTAGGTCTTCTCGGAGCTACTCTAACAATGGATGTCGAAAATAGCTTTTTAACCTCGGCAAACGCTTCTTCTGTGTCCACTGCCCCCTTCCGTCACTTTGACAATTCTCGCAAAGGAGGGACCTCTGATTAGAAGTCATATTACTCTTTATTGATATAAGTATTGTAAATGTCCTCAATTGTTTACCATTCTTTGCTGCCAAAATTGTATTAATGCCTTCCATCAAATCTTGGTTTAGGTCTTATTCCCTCCGTAATATATTCATATCCTGTGTACACTCTTCTACCGAGAATGCGGTTTTGCTTGGCTTCCTTCCCTTTCTTCAACTTCTCGCTCGAACTTATTACGTTTGTATTCAATTTACTTTTAAGTGTTAAACATATTTGCATAGATTGCAAAATTATGGCAGTTTTGAGCTCCCAAGTACCGTCCTCTGTGGTCGAGCGGTTACTTAGAAGATCTAGTTCCCGTATTCGCGTGCTCAAACATCCACAAGGGGGGTTTCTGGCGTAAAATGGCTTAGAATGACCTCCTTCGGAAGTGATATAAAGCCAGCGGTACCGTGTAAAGGAATCTTAGACCTGAAAGAGGCCTTAGAAAAATGTGGTGGTTTTCCAAACCCAGTATAGAATGGGGCATTGAGATCCAACACATTTAAAGAGCACAGAGAAAATGATAGAAACAAATGAAAGAAACCAATAAAAGGAACCAATGAAAGAAAGAATGAAAGAAAGAAAGAAAGAAAGAAAGAAAGAAAGAAAGAAAGAAAGAAAGAAAGAAAGAAAGAAAGAAAGAAAGAAGGGAGTAAGGGGGAGAGTGGGAGAGGGGGAGAGAGAAGGGGTGAAGGGGGAAGGAGAGAGGGGGAGAGTGGATGAAAGGGGGAGGGGGAGAGAGAAAGAAAGAAAGTAAAACGAAGGGATAAGCGGCCCATCCACCAAATCAACAAAACAATAAATAAATAATTAAATAAATACAAATCCCTTTGAGTTTGTCCAAATGATTTGCATAGCACCCTTAACGTACTACCACTAATTCATAATAAAGACAAACGTTTAACTGATAAAATTCCATGCATGCAGATATTATGATATTCTCTCACGTATACTTAAAGGAAATCTGCCACAATGAAGCAATGAAGTCTAATTTTGAGAAGACGTTTCCTTTGTGTACTTTCTGTAGCATATCTTCTGCGTTCTCTGTTCTGAATACAATGTTTGTTCGATTTTTTGTCATCTGGTGTGACACGAATCTCTTCATTTGATGTCTTAATTATGCAGATCGAATTTAAAAAAGGTGAGCTTAAAACATCCAACTACTCTTCCTCACAGTGAATTGCACCAACTATTTCTTCTCTAATAACGAACGGAATTTCTCTTGCTTTGTCATTTTACTGTTCGAAATGTGTCATTTTGAACGAATGTGTTTGAGGCATTTCCCGACCTTCTCTGAAAACTTTTCATAACCCTTCTCTGTGTTTTGAGTAAGTAATTTGTCCGATTTACTTTCTCTGAAATTTAGATTTTGTAGATGCTCACTGTTTGCTCCATCACAGTATCTAATTGCTAAGTTTGGTGGTTTTTCAAACACAGTGACATCCGTCCCAAATTAGATTATGGCAGTATCGTTTATGGCTCAGCACGACCATCTGCGCTGAAAAGATTGGACACAGTCCGTTGGGGCATTTCCAACGAGCCGAGTTGTAAGCCTTTATCCTGGATCTGCAGAACCTCCTGTGCAGGATAGGCGCAACATGTTATTGACAAATTATGGCTGTGGACTTAATTGCATACCCACACATCCATTGTTTAGGCCGTTCTTTAACACCTTAATGGACGTGCGCTATAGAAGCACTTCTATTAATCCAAAGTCATCTGGTTTTCGATTCCGGGAGCTCCTTAGACAGCTTGATACTGAAATGCCCAAGATGTGCCCTAGGGGGAGAGGACATACCCTCCTTGGTTGTGCAGAGTGTCCCTCGTTGATCTGGGCATGACTAAATTTGATAAATCTACCATGTCTATGTCTAATATCCGCACATGTCTTTTAGAATTTTTATCGCGATATGAGGACCATTTTATAATTTCTACTGATGGCTGCAAGAACTCAAATGGTGTTGGTTGTGCTTACGTGTGTGGAACCGAACCCTATACTTTCGGATTCCACACTAGCTCTGCCATTTTTACTGTAGAGCTTTATGCAATATACCGAGCCATTTTACACGTACGTGTCGACGAATGTTGGGGGACTGCTTAATCCTGAGTGATTCCCTCAGTGCACTTCAAAGCCTACGGCAGCTGTACAACTACCACCTTATTGTGCAGAGTATCCAGGATGCCCTCCACGTTTTACACGCTTCTGGCGTTAGCGTGGTGTGTGCATTGATCCCTGGTCACGTAGGCTTGCGTGGGAATGAAATGGCGGACTCGGCCGCCAAGACGGCTACCATGAAGCCCAGGGTTCGAGTACCATCTGTGACATCGGAAGATTTTAGGGCCGTATTGCGGAGAGCTGTGCAAACCTGGTGGCAGGAAGATTGGTCCTCTCTCCGCAATAGTAAACTTAGATATGTGAAAGAACTTCCGATTACCTGGGTTACCTCCTGTCGGTCATGTCATCGGTAGGAGGTAAGTCGGGCTCGGTTGCGTATTGGGCACTGATTTTTAACTCATAATTTATTTTTAAAACGGATCCTGCTCCACTGTGTCCGTTTTGCAATGAAGCGTTATCTGTACGACACGTGCTGCTAGAGTGTCTTTCCCTAGCACACCTTAGGACGTCTCTGCAGCTGCCGGACAGCTTTGCAGAAATGCTAGCGGACGATAACACAGTAGTGGAGAAGGTATTTAGATTCTTTTTTAGACTAGACTTTAGGATTTAGGGAAGAGAATTTGTGGCCTTTTAGATGTATATTCCTTTTGTTTTTACAGTTTTTTATCTGCATGTATTATTTGTAAGTTTATTTACATATTTATAGTGTTTTATAGAAATTTATATCTGGCTATTGCCATGACCAGTTTTTTAAACTTCTGCAGTTGAGCGCCCTTATACTCATCATCATCATCATCATCATCATCATCATCATCATCATCATCATCATCATCATCATCATCATCATCATCATCATCATCATCATCATCATCATCATCATCATCATCATCATCATCATCATCATCATCATCATCATCATCATCATCATCATCATCATCATCATCATCATCATCATCATCCAGATGGTGCAGAACTTGAATGTGATACGAATGTTTCCGTAGATCCATCAGAATATGTGTAAGAAAGATAGGGAAACATACCGATGTACAAAACCTAATCCAGATAAGCAAAAATCATTGGGATGTAGAATAAATAATTCCTTTGAAGATGGAAAGGTCCGCCAAATTCCTTTGTATTTTCTAAGAACGTTGTGGGATGATGAATTGCCTTGTAAATGGTGGGAACTTAAGCTAAAGTATTTAAAATTGCCATAACAAATTTTAAAACGAGAAGGAACAAACTTTTAAAGTGTATAGGTTAAGTATAAACAGTGTAGTGTAAAATGTCAATTCGGTCTTTATTTCCTTCAGTTCCGCTGCCAGGTTGTTGTTTGCAGCTTTAGTCTTCGTTGTTAGTTTGTACATCTTCTCGGCTGAGTTGCTATTCGCCGTCTCCAACTTGTTTTCCATTTTCTCGGTGATGTTGTCATTTGCCGTCTTCATTTCCGAGGTCAATTTGGCCTTCATTTCCAGCATCTTCTCCAAAATGTTTTCCAATGCCGATTCCATGGTCATTATCCCACTTCCTGACGCCAGTTGTGACTTTGTGGGTTCGTGAAATTGAAAGTCCAATTGCACAAACTCATAATGTTCTTTGTTTCCACCGAATTACAGTTGGAACACTTGCCGATTACACAGAGTTACGTAATTCACACAATTACAATTCGTCAGTTCGTCTGTCACAGGTCCACTGCACGATTACAATCACGTACAGCTCCTCTGATACACGTACACCGTCTTCTAGTCCGTTTGCTCATTCGGCGCTCCTCACAGCTGCTCGCCAAAAACTGAACTGATTCGCCAACTGCAGCCCCCCTTTTATAGGAATATCGCTGTTTCTGGAAGTCTCGCGTTTCAGCGAGTCACCCCGAAGATTTAAGACGGCAGGGGAAGGGGAAAGAGACGGCCAGAGATGTTTTTCCAACCATCCCCTCTTTAGCGCTATAAGACAAATGGGTAGGCGTAAGCGAATGCCTCCTGGCCCTCACCCAGTTGCCAGAAAGTCGAGCCTTCTGATAATTGGGTGACAGTATAAACATTGAAGTGAAAGTGAAGTGAAATTTAAAATCTAAAGAAGTGATAAAAGAAAGGAAACTAAATAAAAATGAGAACACTGAAAGACTTTGAAAATAATATTTAAATAGAATCCTAAAGAAGTATTCGGAAATGTATGAACAAACGAAAATTAAACAGATTAAAAAATAAGTCAGCACAATGAAAGGCTTTGAAAGGAATGTTTATATAGAATCCGGAGGAAGAATTCAGAATTGTGTATCAAAAAGGGTTTTATTAATGTACAATGTTTTAAACATGGAAGTGTATATTTATGAATTGTTCTAAGCGTAGCAATAATATGAATTAATTTTAAGTAGATCAGATGGAGTAAGAAGGAGAGATAATGGTGTAGATTGAAGTATTTTCTATTGAGTAATATTTAAAAGTTGAAAATTGCAGATCAAAGTGTTGATAAATGTTAAATGAACTATTGTTAAGTAACCATGTGAACAATTCTTATGAAATGTTTATCTATGTCTTATGCAAATTTAACGTTGTGAAAAGAAATTGTAAAACGAATTTGAAGTTGCTGACAAAGGTCTATTATTTTGGTTCGTATTCGGGCAAGACATATATATTATTTTATAATGGGATAACAAAATAACATCCATGGAGGCATTTGGTACCGAAATTAAAGGATTGCAATAAGTGAAGAATCATGATGGATTTCAAAGGGGTCTTTTACATTTGTTACGACACGAACAGGTGCAGTTGGTTGAGTTGTGTAACAAAAGACAAAGGAAAAACAAAATTCTAAGGGATAGCACTTGAATAGGCATTCTTCGGACCCTTAATAATTGCATGACAAAATAGTCACAAACGGAATATTTGGTTGAATGAAGAGGGCTTCCAGAAAGTGAAAGTCACACATGCACCCACGAGCAGCTGTGGTCAGGCAGTCCGATTCATGCAGCCGATTAGGGCAGTCCTGTTGTTCTGTCTTGGGCCAGGCAGACCAGATTTGATCTGAGAAAATACTTTTAGGTTCATATGTACGTGAAGAACGAATTAAATTTATCGAGTAATAAGCATTCCACCTTCAGTCTCTCTGAACAGTGATATATTGGTAAGCCCTTGGTCGGCAACTTCAAGTTCGATGTTCTGATAAGAAGAAGCAGTCATTAAACCAGTTTGAAGCGGGCATTCCAGTGTCATTAAAACTATCCTTCTCACCCATATCCACGCATACCCTGAGATTTACTTCATTGCTTTACCCTGTGCTAAATATAGTTGTATAAAACTGTAGCGGAAAGTGGAACTGTTGCGCCAGCCAACATTATAATTAAATTGAACCAAACTGGTGCTCTAAAGTAGAACAATTTGCTCGCCACATAATAATTTCATCATACCGAATATCAATTTCTGATAATGTTTAATTTTCTATATAATTGAATATTAATATTGGTAAAAAATTAGCCTTCTCTGGGTAAAAATAACCTCCCAGTGCCCTTCACTTGATTAGGTGTTCCAGTTAAGTAGGTTAAATATTGTGGTTAAGTTAGTAAGGTATTTTGGTTAAGTGCGATTGTGCCTTATGCTTAAGTCTTGTGGATAGATTTTGTGTATAGTCTTGTGGTTAAGTATTTTGATACTGTTCTGGGCGCTTTCAGGATATTCCAGAGGTTTATGCATGTCTTAGGACATTCGGAAGTGTTAGTACAGCTATTTAAGTCATATTTGTCATTCCGCAGAGTTTTGGTGCCATTTTGAGTAGTTTAGAGCGCTCTAGGTGTGTTTTTTGCTTCTTTTCCTAGTGTTCTGTAGTTACTGCAGTGCCAGTTATCACAGGGGTCAAACCAGGTCAACCAAGATGGGAGAAATGAAATCACGACAGTTTAGTGTGCCATCTGAAAATAGGGTGGTAGCTTACTCCTACGCGAAAGGCAATTGGCTGATTCAACTTATGCTACAAGTTATTAATTTACAGGTTCTGATGCTTGCCATTCTGAAAATTTCAGTGTGGAAGAAAAGAAGGCGTTCTTCATTAAAGAACTACATTAAAATGAAATATGTAGTGCTTAACGCCCGCGTTTACTACATACGGCACCGCAGGCGATGACACTGATGATACATGAGATGAAGTTGGATCATCGGTGGAATGAGATGGCGGGGAAAACCGGAAGTCCCGGGAAAACCCTCCCAGCGCCGTGTTGTCCATCACAAATCTCACTGAACTACATTGACAGCACTTTATGCAAAATAAATGTTCCTTGCTGTTAACTGCTACAGAGGTATTCCCTATCATTTGTTTCAATTTCCAAATACCTTTTTCATTAGAGAACTCATTATTCCTTTCCAAATCAGAGTGAAATTTCATAGCCATCGTAGAATGACCAACTCTTAAAGAATCTGACTATCGCTTAAGGTCTGGTGGAATTATCTATTCCCTTTGCACCTGCAAGCAAATTAGCAATTACGTAATGTTTGTCTCGATTAGAGGAAGTGCATAGAGGAATACACGTTTCCAAAGTAAGTTTCTACTAGAGTAAAGAAGGCCACGTCAATGCATTATATCAGGTTTTGTCTATTTCTCATGCAAAGAGAATGTGGTTCTTAATATACCACAACCAGCTCTTCAAGGCTGGAATATGCCTTAAGCCTACAGAATTCCGTTATCCTTGCACCTATCAAGGATATGAGCATTATGATTATATTTATTGCCATTAACCTGCGGTAGATATATGCATGAGGGTTTTTAAGAATCGTTTGATTTTGAATAGAGCCATGCGTGTGCAACGAACCAGTTTTTCCTCGCCTTAGCACATCTTAGAAAGCTTATCCTTACGTTGCAGCTGTACAAGAATTCTCAGTTAACGCTATGCATCTCCGTGGCGTTTTTACCCCAAATTTTGAAAACAGAAGTAATATGTGAATAGGCAGATTTGAGAATTCGTTGTTAGTTATACCTGTTTTAGACTCTTTGGTTTTAAATTGTCCTCTTCATCTAAAACAAAGCAAGGGCGATAAATCGTTACTGTTCTGAAAAACAATTGCTCTCGAATATTTCCTTAGTTACACATAAACAAATTTAAAGTTTCCTGCAAACGTTTAATTTTGCTTAGCATGAAAGTAATTATCTGCATTCCGTTGCAGCTTACGTCAATTTGAGAACAAAATTTACAGGAAACAGGATTCCGCATGCCTGGAAGCTGAAAATTAAACACATCTTAATCTAATATCGAAATCTATGGAATCTCTTCACGAGCGCAAGTAAGAGGAGTGATTACTTCAATATGTCAGATACTGTACCAGTCTCAATGAAAGGAAATTTAGTAAACGTTTATAAATCAGTCTTCACTTGAACATTATACAAAAAATGTAGATAATAGTATCAAAAGTGCTGAAGTTAAAGGTGTGAAAGTTGAAGTAATATGTCCTAACTGCTCACGGGCAGTACCTGAAGAAGTAGACCTTCAAAAACCGCCACCTGAAGACTAAAGTGCAAGAACATTCCACCGTTTTGCAACATATGCATCCTCTTGGAAAACAGTAAAGGAAATCTCAGATGAAGGGCGTACGAACATTCATAAGCTTCAGGATATCCGAAGAGAAAATCCGTCTCCAAGTTTGAATCCCCTAGCAAAACATTGGAAACGACCCGCCTAATCCTGCTGCTACCTGGAGGTGTGAACTGTTTTGTACAAAGTTCAAATTTTGTTCGTATTGTGGTACACTCTCTAACATTTAACAACTCACAATGCAAACCCTTGTATAGGGTACCTATGATAACATAAAATCTTTAATTTCAGAAGTGCATTACGTTGAAGTATTAGTCTTCAATAACTGGCTTACCGCTGTAATTATGAGTAAATTACTTGTAAATCAACGTAAAATTAAATAATTCAAAATCTTCCTTCTTTACAAGTATCGCGGAAGCTTCTAAGAAAGCTTAATCTTTTTTCTGAAACTGTGTTCAGGTATATAGATGAAGGAATAAAATCGAATAGCAACTGTAATGTGTTACTTATAATTCTTGATCCGTAGCTACATGTTCCACGTCTTTTTCCATCAAATGAGAAAGAAATGTTTTGCTTTTCCAATCGTGCTTGCCAAGGAGGTAGAGGATGTACGTACCCCATCCGAAAATTTTGTATCAGAGATTAATTGCCATTGCAAATACATGTGTTAAGATAATCCCCTCCATAGTAATCCTAATCCTAACAATCTTCATTTATTCTATTCCCTCAGCGTAATCTTTGTTCATCTAATCTACCTCCTTTAGCCTAACCTGCTCTTTGCTTAACCCTTAAACCTAATCTGAGTATATTTTCTTCACGTTGCTTTATAGCAAGCCAATGACATTTCTCTGTAAAGTGTAGTAGTTTTCTATTTGGTCAGGTATTTTGTATTTTATTCTAACCCCTAGGATATATAGATTTAAAAAATTTGAAACCTTTCGGAGAGCTTTGATGCTATTTTAACAGTTGTATTTACATTCCAGTGTTTTCCCGACAGGTTTAACACCTGAAGCAGTTCCAAATACTTCTAGCAATTATAGCGAACTAGTCAGAAAATGCCAGCAGCAGTAGCGAATTACTCAAAAAATCTGAGAAATGTTCTAAAATGGCATAAAAGGCCTATGAAATGTGAGCAGACGTATATTTAACTGCACTACTGCCTGACAATACACCTGAAAGTTGCAAGGTGATGCATTTGTGAAATCTGAAAATTCTACATCATGCATACTATCTGACTGAAACTTATAAACGTTATTACAAACGATAAGGTTAATCATTGTGCAAAATTTCAAGCTTCTAGCTTATATGGTTACAGAAATATTAATTTTATATTGTGGAAATTAACTGCACTGAGCAAAAGGAGGCACCTTATACACTTTTCATTTGTCCCCCTAAATCTTCCACTGTTTATAGTTAAAAATATAGAAAGAGATTTTTCATATTATATTTTTATTAATCTTCAGCTGTCTAAGAAAAAAATTTTTATGCATATTTCATAACTTTGTAAAATTTTCAGTTTTTCCTGTATTATTAGTGTTTTGTATAAAAATGAAAGCATGTTTTTAACAAAGTAATATGACCATTTCATTTAATAGGCTCTTAAGTGGGGACGTACGAGAAAATGTTCAAAAAATCAATTTTTTTTAATGTTTTGTAAAATAGTATATAGTGTTAGGTATCAAACACCAAATATTATGACTGTACGTGGTCTGTATGTACCTTTAAAAAATTAAATTCCCTAGTGTTACATAGTAGCATAGTAGCAACACAGTCTTCCATCAGCTGTCTTGGAATCTATAAAGCCCACCTACCAATTCTTAGCACACACAGACTTGCTAAAATAATGTCTCTATGGAGAGACACAAAACCCAAATGAAAGCCTGAAGAGTCTGATATGGAAAAGGTGTCCCAAGACATCATTTGTGTCTTCCATAGTGGTGAAAATTGCTACATTTAATGCTGCAATAGTGTTTAATGATGGAAATGTTAGCACAAAGAAAATTATGCATCAATTAGGGTATGAACCTGGTGTGTTTATGGAAACAATTTTGCAGATTAACAACAACATTCGCATCGCTGGTGCAGAAAGAGCTATGAAAATTAATGCAGAAAGAAGCAAGACAGAAGACGAATTTAAAAAGAAAGGCTGAAGAAGTTCAGAATGAGGATAGAGACTATGCCTATGGGAAGAACTGACTGAAAATTAAAAGGCAAACTGAATAATACTTATTGTATTTTTAATTGCCTTTCTCCTTTTCTTGCATTTTCTACAACTTCAACACATTTTTCTGTCAAAATAGTTCATCTACAGTGATGCAATTTAGCACACAGCTTTCTTATGCCACAGTGAACATTTTGTTGGTTCTAGAATTGAAGATTAAGCTCCAGGTGGAATGTGACGATGCAAAATTTATGAAATTATTTTAATTTTTAAAGGATAGATATGATTATCATTTTTTTTTTTTTAAATTCTATACAGCTTCAATAAGAAATCTAAATCCAAGAAGTTCATGTTTAGTGTGTTTTAAAATAACATACCAAATTTCAGAAAGATAGCATATGGGAATTTTGAAAAAAATAGGCTTAAGTTTGTAAATATATCTGCACCAAGAAAAAATTTGTAGTATTAGTTATAAAGAATGGAAAATTATGAAAACAATTTTGCATATTAAGTGTATTATCTGAAATGTGTATTCTAAGTTTCACTTCCTTAACCTGAAAACTTTGAATGTTATGGCTATTTATATAAGACCCAGAATATTTGCATATGTCTCCCCTTAAGCTATTATAATAAAAATTCAACAAAAGTACATAAAAAATTGCATACTGTGCCTTGTTTTCCATATGTCAATATGTTGAAAATTTTTTTTATGAGATAACAGAGTTTTAAGCTTCAGCATGCAAAAATTTTAGTATTTCTGACTTTCAGATCTCCTAAAATTCACTAACTCCATTAGATGGACCATTGTCTTTCTTGTTCTTCTCTTCTGCAGCAATCTTAGACAGGTATATATTCTTTCAAGCAGACTTTGTGGGATGTTGACCAGATTGTATCCAAAATTAATGCTGGGACAAGACCAAATACATTACGTACAAACTATCAAATTTCTGGGACTAATACTAGATGAAAATTTAAATTGGGAAACTCACATAGAGGCATTGACGAAAAAGCTTAGTAAAATGTGTTTCTTAATGAGGGCGATTACAGGCATGTCAAGCTTGAAAGTTCGGAGAATAGTGTACTTTTCATATATACACAGTTTGTTGGCATATGGTATAACTTTTTGGGGAAATTCTAAAGACAGTATAAAAGTATTCAGATACCAAAAGAAGATAATCAGAATCATAGCAGATGTCTCAAGCACAACTAGTTGTAAGCCATACTTCAGTAAATTAGGTATCTTACCACTGCCAAGTATATACATATATGAAACTCTTGTACATATGAAAGCAAGCCTAAGTTTATTCAAAACAAATTCTGAAATTCATATACACAACACTAGAACAAAGAATAATTTATTTGTGAAGTCACACAAAACAAAGATATATGAAAATAGTTTCACATATGCTGGCTTACATCTTTACAATAAGCTAGCTGAATCTATAAAAAAGATTGAATCACAACATCAATTTAAGAAATTGTTATTAAACTTCCTTAGAGCCAATAGCTTCTACAGCGTGGATGAATTTTTAAATTTGTAAATATTTAGTTATCCACCTTAATTATAAATATTGTACTTAGTTTTTAGTTTTTAGTTCTTAGTTTTTAATTTGACGTGTCCTATAACATGTACATGTTTTAATGGATGAATCAATAAATCAAATCAAATTTCAAGCTTCTCTACAGTTGACGTTGGTGTTTTACTTGGCTAATTTTCTTTGAAGCTGGACTGAAGTGAAGACTATGAGCACCTTTGATTAGTTTTTCACTAGTCATGCATCCAATACTGAACTGGCACAGTGCTCTTGATACCCCAACATGCAATTTTTTCTTTGAAATAAAAATATCCTTTGGACATTTAGACAATATGATGTTGTTGAAAGCCTTATTGGCATTTTCAGTTTTCCCTGCAGCACATCTCTTCAACAGTTCCTCATTCCATAGTCTCTAATATATAGGAATAAGCTTTTGAATTACTTGGGTTTTTAGTGGAGTTTTTATTGTCGTTATTATTAGGAGGAATCACCTCACAATTTGCAATGGCTCTGTTGTACCAACACAAAGAATTTAAACTTCTAGGACATTTATGGTGTTGTGGAGCACTGCATTTTGAGCTACAGTGATATACAGTTGCATATATTGCTATTTTCGTATGCCCTACATTAGGACAATTTTCTTTGATAACTTTCCTATCATAATTAGTTAATTTTACTAGTGTATCTTGTTTCAAACTTCCAAACTTCTGCCCACCAAAAGTGATTGCCATTTTCCTCTATTCTAATACCAACTTTCTTATTCCTCTTCTGTAACCCTAAGCTACACGCTTCAAGCATTCTTCTTTTTATCTAAATAACACTATATACTGCCAAAACCTGTAAGTATCTTGAGGTCTCCATCTGACAAAATTGTTCTGTAGCACATTCTGCTTGAGGTCTCTTTCACAGTATAGCTGCACTTGTCATTTTCCACAGCTCTTGAAGAACCACTATAATTAGCTTCACAACCTCCAATGTTTTATACTCTGTGACCATTTCTGATAACCATCACTTTTGAAGTTCTAATGATTTTTGTTTCTTTACACAAAAACTATAGTATTTAGACATAACTTCAAAGTCAATAGCAAGACCTGTAAGTACATCTACAATAACCCTTATAATACAGGATGTCTCTAAAATCACTATCCATTTCAGTGAAGGAAGGTAGTGATTGAAAAATCAATAATATTTTAAAGTGTTACACATATTCTAGTGCCCTTCTACATGACCTCCATCTAGCTCAAAACACATACGCCATCCTTCAGTAGTGGAACGAAATGTAGACTGTAAAATGTCAACCGTAATTCGAACTGCTGCTTCCCTGATACGATTCCGTAACTCAGACAGACCATTCACTTTGCTGGTGTACACTTTAGGTTTCATGAACCCCATGCAAAAAAGTCTAAACGAGTAAGTTCCGGTGAACTGGAAGCCCACAGCCAGGTAAACCTCTGCCTATCCATCTCCCTGGAAAGGTTCTGTTCAGGTAATCACGGACAATGTTTTCAAAATGTGGAGGCGCCCCATCTTGCTAAAACACAACTGTGTCCAGTATGCCATCCTCTTGAAGCTGCGGTTCAAAGAACAGCTCTAACATGTTGAGGTAGGTGTTATCTGTTATTGACCTTTCGGCAAAGAAAAATGGGCCATACAGTTTTTGCGTTTGTCATAGCAACCAAACATAGACTTTCGGTGCATCAAATTCCCACTCCGATACGTCGTGTGGTTCTCCATATGCCCATATTCGACTGTTGTGTTTGTGCACTTTCCCACAAACACGGAATTGGCTTCATCGGAGAATAAAAAGTTGTTCATTAAACTCTCATTCTGTACACATTCCAGGAGGACATAACACATTGCCCGACGACAGGCGACATCTTCGTCCTCAAGATGGTGCAGAACTTGAATGTGATACGAAAGTTTTCGTAGAGTGAAACGTAGAATTTTCTGTGTGGCTAGGTGTTTTGGTTCATCATCATCATCGTCATCGTCATCGTCATCGCCATCGTCATCGTCATCGTCATCGTCAGCGTCGTCGTCGTCATCGTCGTCGTCGTCGTCGTCACGGTATAAGCATTGTGGCCCGTTCCGACTTCAAGGTAATTGATCGGACCATCTCATTCGTGCCTGCCAACATTTCTTCTACCTACAGGTTTATACTTGTGTATTATTTGTGGTGTACGGTCTTCAGTCATTCTCTGCACATGATCTTGCCATTTTTGCCTGTATGTAATGATTGTTTCATTTAGACTCTGACATTCCAATTCTCTTCTAATATCCTCGTTTCTTTTCTTGTCTATGAGTCTATAACTTGCCACCTGTCTCAGAAATTTCATCTAAGCAGCCTCCACTTTCTTCTGTTGTGAGATAGTCAGGACCCAGTTTTCACACCCATAAAGCACGGCAGGGATCGCCATTATTTTATACAGTTTTAACAAAGTTTGACGATTACAATTTTTAAAAGTTCTTTTTAGTGTGCCACATATTGTTTGGAATTTGTTTATTTCGTTTTGTATATCTCTATTACTGGTATATGAGACAATATAGCCAAGATAATTAAAATAACTTTGTTTGTTGGATGGGTTTATCATTTATGCAAATTTTTGTTCTCAAAATATATTTGTTCTCAAATATATATATATGGGCAGGTGACAATGCACACCCCTGTATTAGTGCTAAATTAATCTCTACTAGGTTATCTTTTTCTATGGATTTCTCCAATTTAAATTTTGAATTTATATACAAACTTTGTACTGTTCCTACTAAATGTTGAGGAAATCCATTTTTAATCATTAATTCCAATGACAGATTACTTTTTACTTTAACGAATGTTTTACATAGTCTATAAAAGCTATTAGAGTTGGTAGATTATATTCTCGTAGTTTCTCCATAATCTGTATTGTTGTGAAAGTACAATCATTGCAGGAACGCCCTTTTCTAAATCCATTTTGTGAATCATGCAATTTAGTTTCTCAGATTGAAGCAATTCTTTTTGTTATGATTTTTGCATAGATATTGTAACCTGAGTTCAAAAGATTGATTCCTCTATAATTGTCACATTCTGTTCGGTCTCCCGTTTTAAAAATCGGACATATCAATGCAATATTCCATTCCTATGGTAAATGCCCATTTTTCCAACATATATTGATGAAATTCAAAAGTCTAGTCTGGAATTTAACCGAGGCATATGTAAATAGTTCCATATTAAATCCATCAGTTCCTGGACTTCTTTGTTTTTGAAACTTTCAAAGTTTCTTTTAGTTCATCCATACTTATTAAATCTACATATTCGTTAACATATGTTGTTACTGATTTATCTTCGTCTGAATCAGTCCATAATTTCTTATAATATTTGTTTCATTCATTTGTCTTAATTGGGTTATGCGGCAGTTTATCTTTTTCATTCTCATTTAACTGTTTTAGGACTTTATATACTTTTTCTTGTCGTCCATGAAGATCATGCTGTAATTTGTTCACATATTTATCCCAAATTTGTCGCTTTATTTCCCTTATTTTAAGTTTGGCTATAGCATTTAACCTCTTATATTCTGTTAGGTTCTCTTGTGTTTGATTATTTAGGAACTGTAGATATGCTCTTTTTTCATTTACTATGTTCGCAATTTCTTCATTCCAAACATTAAGTCCTCTATTGTTATACCTTTTAGTCCTCTTGCCCAATACTTCTGTTGCACCCTTAATAGTTATACGTTTAATTTCTTCCCATTATAAATTGATATTATTTATTTGGTTTTCATCAACATATTGATCAAGACGGTTCTGATATAGTTGTAATATGCTTTCTTCTTGAAGAAGGTGAACTTTAAAAGTTTGTTTTGGTTCATTTATGTGTCTTTTAATTTTTTTCCACCTAGATGGTATAGAAATTCTTGAAATTAATAGAAAGTGGTCTGTATCTACATCACAACGTCTAAATACTCCTGTATTTTCCACTAATTTTGATACTTTTTCATTTGCGATAACATAATCTATTATTGTACGTCTACCTTTAGTACTCCAGGTATATTTGTGTATGTATTTGTGGCGGAAGAATGTCTTTGTAATTTTCAATGTGTTATATGATAGAACGTTTCTTAAGATATTTCCGTTGGTACTGATTGTAGGTCCTCCATTAGTTCCTATTATGTTTGAAATTGCAATATTCCCTATTCGAGCATTTAAATCTCCTGCTATGATTGTATAATCATTTTTATTTGATTTGTCCAATGTAGTTTGTAGCTGATCATAGAATTTATTTGTATCTTCTAATTTTCCTTCCTCTGGAGCATAGCATTCTATTATTGCCATTGGCACTCTGGGTGTTTTATATCTCAGTTTCATTATGCGTTCATTAATAAATTCGTAACTCTGTATTTTTGTTTTCCAGTTTTTCTTTAATAGTATTGCGATTCCTGCCGATGCTCTCTTCATTTGTGAAACTCCGCTGTATAACATTATATAACTTTCCAACTCTACAGATCCCTTTAATTTCTTTTTAGTTTCTGGGATGATTGCTGTATCAGCATCTGCTTGTTTAAGTTCTTTCTGTGATTCGTCTTCTTTGTGGCATATACCTCTTACATTCCAAACAGCTAGTTTTAGTTCCTCAAATATTCCAAATCTTTTGTCCTTTTTCTGAGTTGGGGGCGTCATAATATTTATCCGGCCGTTTCTGTTTCCTTGAAGAGATTGAGTAGAGTTAATTGACCTTTGGACACGGTACCAACGTTAAGCAGAGTAAGACTGTTGCTGGGGTTGCCAGCTCATAGACTAACAGACACGTCTATCATATATACCATCCCCATGTGAAGGGCTGCCTCTTCCGCCGCCATGAATGTCACCGTTGGGGTCTTCACCCAGTTACCCCGGGCATGGGACCTCCATATTTATATCCCCCTGGAGTTAGGATGTCCCAGTATTTCAGCCCCCAGGAACCGGACTCCTTGTTGCCCCACGGGTCCTTATTACCGTGGCTATTTGGACCAACCGACCATTTCTGCTGGGCTCCCCCATCCGCCACAAGGCGGACGCGCCCGGTAGGGGTTACAAGGTCCCCCCGAGGGTGTTTTGGTTAAATGTGGTTATCTCTTATGATTATATAGATTATTTCTCGTGGTGAAGCATTGCAGTTCAGTTGGTTAGGTGTTATGACCTAAATGTGATTGTCTTGAGGATAATGATTGTCGTTTGTTATGGCGCTTAAGCTGTTTAGGTCTTGTGGTTCAGTGTGGTTAGGTTTTGTGGTTAAAGTGGTTGTTTCTTGTGGTTATGTTGAATAGCACTCGTGATTTAGTATTGCAGTTAAGTTGGTTAGGTGTTAAACATAAATGTCATTAATACACGTGGTTAAGTATTGTCAATACATATGATGCTTAAGATGGTTAGGGCTTGTGTTTAAGTGTAGTTGGGTTCAGCGGTTAATTATGGTGGTTACGTTGTTTATGCCTTGAGGTTAAGTATATTGTTTAAATTGGATAAGTCTTGGCGTCATGTTAGTTCAGGTCTTGTGGTTAACCTGGTTAGGTGTTGCAGTTAAGTAGGTTAAATATTGTGGCTAATTTTTTTTTTGTGTGTAATTTTCGTCCTCCAACGTTAAGTCATATCGGACGATGAATGAAATGGGCGAAATGGTGCTCAATTGAGCCTAGGATCCATGGAGCTTAGAGCTTCGTTTTTCAGGACAAGGGAAATCCCCAGAAAAACCTTATGCAGCTAACTCGCTCTAACAGAGATTCGAACTCGGCACCTCTTGAACGTTAGGCAGACACGCTGCCACCACGCTACCGACGCGGGCACATGACTAAGTTAGTTAGGCCCTTTGGTTAAGTGCGCTTGGGCCTTATGCTTAAGCTTTTTGGATAGATTTTGTGTAAAGTCTTGAGGTAAAGTAGTTTGATACTGTTCTGGGCGCTTTTAGGATATTCATTGCACATTTACGAGAGGTTTATGTATGTTTTAGGACATTCTAAAGTGTTAAACCAGCTATTTAAGTCATATCTATGTCATTCCGCAGCGCTTTGGTGTTATTTTGAGTAGTCTAGAGTGCTCTGGGTGTGTTTTTGTTTCTGTTCCTAGTGTTATGTAGTTACTTCAGTTTGCCAGTTATCACAGGGGTCAAATCAGGTTAAACCGAGATGGGAGAAATGGCAACACGACAGTTTAGTGTGCCATATGAAAATAAGGCGCTATCATACTGCATCGCGAAAGGTAATTGGCTGATTCAAGTTATGCTACAAGCTATCAATTTACAGCGCTCTGATGTTTGCCATCCTGGAAATTTCAATGTGAAAGAAAAGAAGGCGTTCTTCATTAATGAACTACAGTAACACACTTTATGCGAAATAAATTTTCCTTGCTGTTTACTGCTTCCGAATTTTTTCCTATCATTTGTTTCAATTTCCAAATACCTTTCCCAAAAGAGAAGTCATTATCCCATTCCAAATCAGAGTGAAATTTCATCGCCATCGTAGAGTGACCAAATCTTAAAGAATCTGACTATCGCTTCAGGTCTGATGGAATTATCTATCTTCTTTGCACCTGCAAGCAAATTAGCAATTACGTAATGTTTATCTCGATTAGAGGAAGTGAATAGCGGAATAAGCGTTTCCAAAATAAGTTTCTACAAGAGTAAAGTAGGCCACGTCAATGCATTATATCAGGTTTTGTCTATTTCTCATGCAAAGAGAATGTGGCTTTTAATATGCTACAACCAGCTCTGGAAGGCTTGATTATACCTTAAGCTTACTGAATTCCATTATCCTTGCACCTATCAAGGATATGAGCATTATGATTATATTTATTGCCATTAACGTGCAGTAGGTAAATAAATGAGGGTTTTTAAGAACCGTTTGTGCCAGAATAGATAGTCACCTTTCCCTCGCCTTAGCACAGATTAGAGAGGATATCCTTACGGTGAAGCTGTACAAGAATTCTCTTCTCCGTGGCGTTTTTACCCTAAAGATTGAAAACAGAAGTAATATGTGAACAGGCAGATTTGAGACCTCGTTGTTAGTTATAAGTGTTTTAGACTCTTTGGTTTTAAATTGTCCTCTTCATCTAAAACAAAGCAAGGTTGATAAATCGTTACTGTTCTGAAAAACAATTGCTCTCGAATATTTACTAAGTTACACACAAACAAATTTAAAGTTTCTTGCAAACGTTGCATTTTGCTTAGCATGAATGTAATTATCAACACTCCGTCGCAGCTTACGTCAATTTGAGAACAAAATTTACAGGAAACAGGATTCGGCATGCCTGGAAGTTGAAAATTAAACACATCATAATCTAATATCGAAATCTACGGAATCTCTTCATGAGCGCAAGTAAGAGGAGTGATTACTTCAATATGTCAGATACTGTTTCAGTCTGGATGAAAGGAAATTTAGTAAACGTTTATAAATCAGTCTTCACTTGAACATTATCCAAAAAATCTAGATAATAGAATCAAAAGTGCTGAAGTTGGAGGTGTGAAAGTTGAAGTTATCTGTCCTAACTGCTCACGGGCAGTACCTGAAGAAGTAGACCTTCAAAAAGCGCCACCTGAAGACTAAAGTGCAAGAACATGCTGCCGTTTTGCAACATTTGCATCCTCTTGGAAAACAGTAAAGGAAATCACAGATGAAGGGCGTACTGACATACAAAAGTTTCAGGACATCCGAAGAGAAGATCCGTCTCCATGTTTGAATCCCCTAGCAAAACATTGGAAACGACCCGCCTAATCCTGCTGCTCCCTGGAGGTGTGAACTTTTTGCACAAATTTTGTACAATTTTATGCATAAGTCATAAATTAGTAAAATTTTCAGTTTTTCCCGTTTTATTCATTTTTAGATAAAAATTAAATCATGTTTTTTAAAAAGTAATATGACCATTTTATTGAACAGTTTCTTAAGCTATTATAATAAAAATTTAACACAAAAATATAAATAATTGCATATGTGCCTTCTTTTCCATATGTCAAGATGTTGAAGAAGAAGTTTATGGGAAAACTAAGTTTAAAGCTTCAGAATGCAACATTTTAGTGCTTGATTTTCAGATCTCTTAAAATTCACCAGCTCCATTAGATGGACCCTTGTCCTTCTTGTTCTTCTCTTCTGCATCAATCTTAGTGAGGTATAGCTTCTTTCAAGAAGACTTTGTGGAATGTTGACCAGATCAAGCTTCTCTACGGTCGACGTTGGTGCCTTACTTGGCTAATTTCCTTTGAAGCTGGCTGATGTGAAGACTATGAGCTTCTTTGATTAGCTTTTCACTAGCCATACATCCCATACTGAACTGGCACATTGCTCCTGCCACCCTATCATGCAGTTTTATCTTTGAAATAAAAATATATTTTGGACATTTGAACTATATTATTTTGTTAGAAAACCTCATTATCATCTTCAGTTTTCCCTGGAGCACAACTCTTCAACAGTTCCTCATTTGATAGTCTCTAATATATAGGAATAAGCTTTTGAATTACTTGGGTTTTCAGTGGAGTATTTTTATTGTTGAGTTATTATGTGGAGGAATCAGCTCACTTTTTGCAATGGCTCTGCTGTGGAAACACAAAGAATTTAAGCTTCCAGGACATTTATGGTGTTGTGGAGTACGGTCTGTTGAGCTTCAGTGATTTATAGTTGCACATATATTGCTGTATTCTTATGCCCTACATTAGGAAAATTTTCTTTGATAGCTTTCCTTTCATATTTAGTTTACTTTACTACTGTATCTTCTTTCAAACTTCCAAACATCTGCCCACCCAAAGTGATTCCCCTTGTCTATTCTATTACCAAATTTCTTATTCCTGTTCCCTGCCCCTAATCTACATGCTTCAAGAACTCTTCTCTTTATCTCAATAACACTATATACTGCCAAATCCTGCAAGTATCTCGATGTCTCCATCTGACTCTATTCCTGTGTATCACATTCTACTTGAGGTCTCTTTCACAATATAGCTGCACCTGTCATTTTCCATAGCACTTGAAGAAGTACTATAATTAGCCTCACAGCTACCAGCGTGTATATACTCTGTGACCATTTGTGATAACCACCACTTTTGAAGTTCTAATGATTTTTGTTTCTGTGCACAGAAACTATAGTATTTGTACATAACCTCAAAGCCAATAACAATATATGTAAGTGCATTTATAATTACTCCTATAATACTGTGTGTCTCTAAAGTCACTATCCATTCCAATGAAGGAAGACAGTGACTGAGAAATCAATACTAGTTTGAAGTGTTACACATATTCTAGTGCCCCTCTACATGACCTCCATCTAGCTCAAACCACATACGCCATCTTTCCGTACTGGAACGAAATGTAGACTGTAAATTGTCAACCGTAATTCGACCTGCTGCTTCCCTGATACGATTTCGTAACTCAGGCAGGCCATTCACTTTGCTAGTGTACATTTTAGGTTTGATGTACCTCCATGCAAAAAAGTCTAAAGGAATAATTTCCGGTGAACGGGAAGCCCACAGCTGAGGTAAACCTCTGTCTATCCATCTCCCTGGAAGGCCACGCCGTGGCTCAGTGGTTAGACCGCTTGGCTCTCACCAAGGCGGCCCGGGTTCGATCCCAGGCGACCGCAAAGTGAGATTTGTGGTGGACAACACGGCGTTGGGGCGGGTTTTCTCCGGGACCTCCGGTTTCCCCCGCCATCTCATTCCACCGGTGCTCCATCTTCATCTCATGTATCATCAGTGTCACCGCCTGCGGTGCCATATGTAGTAAAAGCGGGCGTTCAAAAAACACTACACTACACATCTCCCTGGAAAGGTTCTGTTCAGGTAATCACGGACGATGTTTGCAAAATTTGGACGCGCTCCATCTTGCTAAAACACAACTGTATCCAGTATGCCATCCTTTTGAAGCTGCCTTACAAGGAACAGTTCTAACATGTTGTGGTAGCTGTTATCCTTTATTGACCTTTCGGCAAAGAAAAATGGGCCATACAGTTTTGCGTTTGTCATACCCAACCAAACATTGACTTTCGGTGTTTCACATTCCCACTCCTGTACCTCATGTGGTTCTTCATAAGCCCATATTCGGCTGTTGTGTTTGCGCACTTTTCCACAAACATGGAAGGTGGCTTCATCGGAGATTAAAGTGTTGTCCATTAAATTCTCCTTTTCTACACATTCCAGGAGGTTATAACACATTGCCCGACAACAGGCGAAATCCTCGTCCTCAAGATGGTGCCGAACTTGAATGTGATACGAAAGTTTTCGTAGAGTGAATCGTAGAATTTTCCACACTGTGTTGCGAGGGTCGTTCAATTCCCTAATGAGGGGTCGAATTGGTGCCTTCGAACTCCTATCCCTGGCAGTTTGACACTGCTGCACTGTTTCTGCCAAGACATGTGGTCGTACAGGACGCGTCTCATCACACCCACTGCCGGTACGCTTAAATTTGTTCACAAGCAGACGAATGTGTGCCCTTGATGGGGCTGGTTTGTGGGATTTAGGGATAAATTCTTCTCTGGCGTCTTCATACTAACAATCCGCGTACACGCGCACAAAAAATGGCAACCCGTTCTTCTGTGCTAAATGTCTTGCACTAAGATTCCAGTATCTGAAAATAAACAAAATATTGCCTTTTCAGTGAAATGGATAGTGACTTTAGAGACAACTTGTATATAAAGAAGAAAATCCTCGTTTTTTTCTTTCGAGTGCTTCTCTTGTCTGCCAGTCCACTCATTGCTAAGACATCCAGTTATATAGGCTAAGGCTAAAAACTCTAAATTTCAATGCTATTTGCTAGAGGCACAATGCACAACACTGTAATGTTCTAATTTTTATACTACTAAAACTTAAAATCTCTTAGTTGTAATGTACCACGTTAGTTGTAGACTCCTATAACACTAAAAGAATCAAAAACAACTCAGAAAGTTCTATTACAGCAAAAGAAACCTATATTTTACAGCATCAACAGAACCAGGTGTATGTTTTGTTAACAGAAAACATAAAATAGGCAGTAAACTGTATTCATTTGTACTACAAAATCCTTATTGAACAGTCTAGCCAGCTCAGGATATGCAAAACAGAACATTCCTGTAACTAAAGGTCCTTAAATTCAAACTTGGCAAAGTATATGAGCATAGCAAATTGGAAAGCACATGCTGCTGTTGGCGTGGCAGGTGGGAATCATGCGCACGGGCATTTAAAACGTTACATATTTCAGGTTTTAAACGTTTCAAACACAATGTGTGATGACTTTTCATAAAGTTTAAAGTCCCTACTAATTTAACTGCAAAAACATGGTCAAATTTCACAGATGCATCTACCTTCAGGTGTGCAAAATGCTTGGTTATTTTTACAGTAATTTAGCTCGTTGTGCAGTAATTTCTATGTTTTTATTATAGTTTGACGTCTTTTGTAATATGGAGTCTTTTTAGCATTCTTTCAGCATTCCGGAACACCTATTTCATTTTTATGTAGATGGTACCATGTCCTTTTGACACCTTTTAATAGGTTTAAGATATTCACAGTCGATTTATGACATTTTAAAGCGCTGTCCATGTCTACTTTGACGTATTCCACAACTATTTAAATAATTTTGTTGTTATTTCAGGAAGTTCACAGGTTTTAGGTGGTAATTCAGGGTCGTTATGAGCTCTTTATGTGTATGTTTAGGTTTCTGTTCCAAGTATTCTCTGATCCTCAAACAGCGCCTGTTAGATATATCTTCGTCACTAATAGAGCTATACACGGTGTTCATTTTTATTAGTGATTTCCCGCCCTCCGAAATAGCAAGAATGACATCATAGTTTATTGTTGAGTCTATCTTGAAATCATAGTACCCTCTAAAGAAAAGAAGCAGTGATGTTTATGGAACAGAACGCTTATTACAGCGCTCTGTGTGTGGTTACGCTAATAACTAATAGCTACCCTTTCTACCCTCTTTACGGTAATCATTATTATCATTGTAATACATACAGATACTCCCAAAAGTATTGGTCCAATCATAGCACATAGAACATAACAAGCTGAATCAGAAAAATATAGATAAGAAACGAACAATAACTATTTGCTTACATCGGCTGACATCTAGATTCAAAAATAAAACACAATTTGGGTTCATGTACTGCTTAATTAGTGAACAGCTCTACGTTATTTAAAATCGTGTCTAGTAAACAAGATCGCAGGTATAGTGCCTCGCTGACACACACCCGTTTCCGTTTCTTATGCAGTTGTGTTTCTTCCACTATCGATGACAGTTCCACGTCTGTTTCCAAAGCCATTGACTGCTATTTAAGTAAAATGGGTCGGAAACGTCGTGGATCTGCAAAAGAAGAGAGAGAGAAATTTGCATCAAGTCATTTAAAATGGTAAGTATATTCAAGAAATTGGAGAAACCATTGAAAGACCTACAAGTACAGTGAATACTATTTATTATATGCAGGCTTGTTCAGAACAAAATTTACGAAAACCAATCAAGAAACGGTCATCCTGCAGTCTATCCGAGATGGAGAAACGACAGTTGCTTAGAGATGACAAGAAAAATCCTAAACTAAGTGCTCCAAAACTTGCAATTGTAGTTCAAACACACACAGTAGAGTCCGTTTCAGCACAAAATATGAGAAACGTGCTTTTTGAAGGTGAGTATGGAGGCCGAACAGCCCATAGAAAACCTAACATCAGCAAAATCAGCAGAACGAAGCGAGTTTCTTTCGCAAAAGAAAATAAATACGATGTGTTTGATTTCTGAAAGAAGGTCGTATTTACTTGTGAGAGTCAATTTGAGCTCTTTAACTCAAAAGGGCGAGTAATAGTGTGAAAAAAAATTGTGAGCTTGAGGAGAAAAATATAACAGCTTCAGTTAAACATGGAGGCGGTTGAGTACTTGTGTGGGGCTACATGAGTGCAAATGATATGGGGGATTTGTGTTTTATTGGTGGAATTATGAACCATAAGGTTTATATAAACATCCTAAAACAACGTCTATCAAGAAGTATGAATAATATGGGTCTCTCCGAGGATTATATTTTTCTACAGGATAATGATCCAAAACACACAGCTCTAGAGGCAAGGCTATGGTTGTTGTATAATACTCCAGGATAAATGCCGACACTATCGCAATCCCCAGACATGAATCCAATACAGAATTTGTGAAATATACTGGACAACAATATTAGGAATAATCAGATATCTAATATAAAGGATATAAAGAACGCTCAACTAGAGGAATGGCGTAAAATTAGTGTGAAAACTACACAATCTTTGGTGAAATCCATGCCAAGGAGAGTGCAAGAGATTATAAAGAGGAATGTAGGGCCTACTAAGTACCAACCGTAACATCTACACCATTTTCAGTACGCAGACGAATACTTATTTTGCATCCTATACTGCATATCTTTAATTTTGAATGTTTAACTATGTTTATATGAATATATACTATATGTTTCTTTATCGTATTCTCTTTTTCACCAATCAATAAGTAAGGCAGTGTCCCTGCTGTACTTATGCTAATGACTTTCCAGTATCCATACATCCTTAAACAAACTCAGGCATTAGACCAATACTTCTTGGAGTAACTGTATGTAACCTAGCACGTTTCTACTCTAAAAGTGGATATCTAGACGGAGCACCGCGTCTTCATGGATGTATGATATTTTCGTACCGGCATTAAAATTGGTGCGACATATAAATGTAATTTAAACCACTGCAACGCTATCCAGCATTCAGAGAAGTTTCTCGGAGCCTAATGTCAAAAGTGCCCAGCTACCGTCAAATTGACATACTTTTGTCTTACGTTTTATCAGTACTTGATATAATCTTTTCATTCTCACGGTTAATTAAAATGCCTATTAATATTGGTTTCCTTATGTTTTTTTAAATCAATAGCTGCATCAAAACTTTCCAAGATACAGGATCAGTTACTCGCAAAATAAGAGACACGGGAGGCTATAAAGTGACTGGTCCCAATCTAGAAGTAATAAACATTATAAGTAAATATTATAGATACCTAATATGAATAATCTGTTTCTTGCCCACCTCCGTGGTGTGAGGTAGCATATGTGCCTCTCACTCAAGAGGTCGCGAGTTCGAATCTGCTAAGAATGAGTTACATGGGTAACGTTTTTTTTTACCAGTGTTTTCCTTTATCCTACGAAGACGAATGTCGGATAACTCTGAGCTTTAGGGACGCTGGACTCATTTGAGTATCCGTTTCATTCATTCAATCAGTCATTCATTTATTCGTTCATCGTTCGATCTGACGTGGGCTGTTGAAAGGACAAGAAAATGTTTTGGAACTAATACTGTTATTAATTTGACATTCCTTTATTAAATTATATTAAGATATATATCTTCACAGAGAATCAGCAAATTATAAGATGTTGTTTGCATTTATCCGTCGTTTATAGCACATTCATTAATACGAGCTACAAGAGTTATCGCATCTACGCACCAGGCGAAATTACGCACCTTTATACTACTCGAGCACTACCAACCTCTCAAATAGTAAATTAACCTGCCGGGAGAGGGAGGCCTCAAAGCTGCTATCAGCACTTCAAATATGATAGCAAGGCACTAGGGTAATCGTATATAAACTCGCTCCATCGGCTTTGCTATTGATGATGCCAAATTTTGCGGAGTAAAATCACATATAAAGATGAATGCTGTATTGTTGTCGGTGTTTTGGGGTAGACAAACAGAAAAGTTAGGGAAGCCCAATTAGAAGACTACATGATACGTGATATAAGACTTGTTGTTCATTGTCGCATTGGCAGGTGATACGTTTGAGATTTGTGAGATTTTGAAGCATTAAATCTTGAGAAGGACAATAACTAACTCCTTAAAATAGACATTTCTATACTCGGTAAAGTTGTAAAGATATTCTAATCCAATAATTTCACCCATCTTGTTTAAATACCAACTCATCAGCATCTGATGCCAATTATGTTTAACTGCGTTGTATTTAGCCGCAGACCAGGCATTGTCTATCTCAGCTTGCCTTTATTAGTCACGTCTACAACCGCTGCAATTATTTCGGTGTGGTGCATTAACGTGCTGTATATGGTACATACTAAATGTGTGTATATATGAAGTACTTATTTATTAATTTGAAATAATTTCTAAGAAAAAAGTAATCCTTCTATAGATAGAAGAATATTTTTGTTTAAAAAAGTTAATGATGTATAATATCAATATCATTGCATTCATAAAGTTCTCTGTCTTCATTATTCTACAAACATTTGTTACAAAAGCGTATTCTCCCATCTAGTAGTCATTGTAAATTTTAGTTATACATTTCGGTTTAAATATTGCACTTAAGGCACGGCTAAACTAAAAATTGGCCGAAAATGTTCAAAATCATGGAATTTTCTTTTTTGGAATTTTTGGTAGCTTAGAGTATGTATAATAGATAGCATACTGTTTTTATCATTTGCGCCACTTTAAGCCATCACATAAACATTTAAAGAGACCTTTAACAATTTTTAAAAGTAACAATCATAACTTTAAAAGTGATTGTCTGAGAAACTTTTTTCTAACACTTTTCAGTATACAAAATGCCCCACGCGTCAAAGTGTTCCATTTAACTTGGTGAAACGTACAGGATAGCTCCATAATATGTAAATGAGGAACTTGAAATTCCCCTTTTTTGTTAATGCTCATGTTTTGAAAATTATATGGTGTTAAATAATAAAATAAGTTAATATTTTCAAAATTTTGAGACCTAACACAAGTAAAATATTTTATAACAAATACTACAAGAGTATTCCAAAAAATAAGAATGTTTTCCTTTTAAAATTGCTCTGTACTAGCCAAAAACAAATATTCAACTTAAAATCTCAAATTTTTAGACGCGTAGAACATTTTTAATTTTTACAATATTTTCACAAAAGTAATTAATAATTAATTAACTATTCGGTGTACCAACATACAAATTTGCATGCAAGTTTAAAATAATACTCTAATTATTTGGCTAAATTTTCATAATGTTAAGATTATTATTATAAAATTTGCAACTTTCAGTGTAGCCTTGCCTTAACAAAACAGTGTTTTGAAATTGAAATCATGTTCAAAAGGGAAAACAAATAGTGGCATACTGCTGAGAAAAACAAAAGTATTTGCAAGAAAATTTCTGAAATGGTTTATGTCACATCAAATTTGGATTTAGATTTTGTGCTTTAACGAGATCTGCATTTTTTGTAGAATGTTTAAAATTTTATATGAAGTCATTAAGAAAAAAACTTAACAGGATATTACTCCTCCCAATAATAAATCGAGATGAACATTTTATCTGTTATGCAAATATCTTAAAACGTATACTATTTAATTTAATTGGATGAAGTAATTTTTGAAAAGAAAAAAAAAAACATTTTGCCGTTTAAAGGATAGTTTGGAGTGGGAAGGTTTCTTTTAAATTTTCATGTCGTTTCATTGAACGATGCTAAATTTAATTATTTAAATACTAGATTTAGTAATTAGCCCATTTTTATTATTCGGTTATGCGGTTTAGAGGACATACGTTGACGAATGCCGCTTGCCGGGGTCGTTAAGATAGGGATTAGTGATGGATAGGTGTAGTGTATTAAACCCTCCAAAACTGTTCTCCAAGACCTCGTAATTGCCAAATGCCTGGGAGGTACCCTAAAGTTAGGCCTGGAACGTTTCCTCCCCACATCTCATTTCCCAGTTATTTCATTCTCCACCAGAGTCCACAGATTGCAATAAGAACAGGCGCTAAACGCTGCTCCAACTGCCGTTATTCTAATACTACTGCTACTATGCTGCTATTTCTACTAATGCACACAAGGAGCGCTTTCTAAAGTGAATTTTTATATTCAGGGATTCTCGTTTATTTCCAGTGGTTAAAATTTCGATATGAAATTTTTGGGTGGCTGCAGGATTTCTTCAGTTTACTATAAGTAGTAATGGATAGGAAAGAATTTTACGGAGGGGTTCAGCACGTCGACGAAACAATTCATTTTTACCTATGCGGCCGACCCCAGGGAGTCACGATAGAAAGAGGTCAGGGTCCTTACCATTTACCAGCTTAAAACTCCACGGAAATCTAGTTCAACCGGCATCCCTCCTACCGTAGTCTCGAAACAGTCCACCAGTCTGGCTTAGAGATCGAAGGCGGCCATTCCAGGGTTCGGAAAGCTCCCGGCAGGCCTCCACAACCGACATCCTGCTGACCGCGTTCTTGAAACGACCTGTTAGGCCAGCTTGGAGACCGAAAATCGTCCCAATGGAGGACGAAAGTGTTTACCAGGAGCATGCTGCCATGCAGCGCCGAGGCTTCCGTCTACACTTCTACTCCAAGAAAGAGGTAATCATATGAGAGATGATATGAAATGATAATGGAGGGGATATGGAGGGACACAAATCGGGGGATGTAATCAACCTTTCCTACAATCAATCCAGGAAAACACCCTAAAAACCTATGAGACTGGTGGGTCAGCCACGGGAATCAAACCCGAACCTCCCGAATGTGGGCCACAGAGGAAACTGCCGGAGTCATCCCGCTCAGTAAGTAGTAAAGAAAGTAGTAAATTATCGTATGCACGTGCATTGAAATCGTGATATGCGACTGCACTAGGGTTTTCTTATTAGGACCTTAGGTCAAGTGTAAAGGTGAGGTGCTTGAAATAGTAGAAGTGAATGTTCTCAGGAAATAATGCTATTTGACGTTTCACTTCTCCGAAAAATGTCCATGCTGATTACTCGAAAAGAGATATGAACTCACGTCTTCTATTTTGGAAAGCTAAAATTAGAAACAGACTGTGGTATATAATAGTCACTTATGCATAAAATGGATTCGAGGAAATTCTAGAGAGGAAAGAGTCATGAGCTTAAGCTCATGTTCTGCCAGATTAAATCATATTAAAGCTTCGAAGAATGCCACATATCGTTTACGGTAGGGGGGGGGGGGGGTGGAGTAAAGAAAAAATGAAGCTCACCTATAACATTTCTAATTCACTTTGGACAGAGTAAAAAATAAATCTTTGGCAAAATATATGTTCTTTCCATTTTTACGAAGAAGCTAAATGTAAAATATCTGATTTGTAATTTTTATTTAACTCAGTTTTAGGACGTAGTATATTCTATAGGCATTTGTACAGAGGGTAAACATTTGTTTTTTGTTGTTGTTGTAATTTACGTCCTCCAGCGTTAAGTCATATTGGACGATGAATGGAATTGGTGAAATGATGCTCAAATGAGCCCAGGGTCCATAGAGCTTAGAGTTATCGGACATTTGTCTTTCAGGATGAGGGAAAACCCCGGAAGAAACCTTATCCAGGTAACTCACCCTAACCAAGATTCGAACTCGATTCATCGATAGATGAACTAAGTCAAGTCATCTTTTCCTTGGTATAGTAAAATAATTTCCGCGAACTTCACAAGGTCACAAAGATATTCAATTAGTTTTTTGTGAATTGAATTTACATTCCCGAATTCACAAACTAAAATTTTGAAGAAGGTATATCAAGGATTCGCCAGTATTTAACAATTGTCTGTGGTCAAATATTTACAGTGTTATATTTCGTTCAGGTTTTAATTATTTGTCTAATCCTCGGAAGGTATACCATCATTATACATAAAAAGTTTGTCTTGATAACAAATGATAAACGTTTTTGTAATAGAAAATGGTAAGGGAAATAGTTTTAAACACTTTGAGAAGGATGGAATATCTTTCTACAATGTAATGCTTTTGTTTGTCGAAAATAAAAGGTGTATGTTTTCCGTAAAAGTTTGCGTGTATACTTTTATATTTAGTTAATAACTTGGTCCATTGCAACTTCAGGTTTTCTCTCTCACGTTTTAAACCTTCTTTAGAGTTATACAAATATTTCAATAGATGGGAATGTTCACACATTATATGTTGTTTCATATGGTTCATGCATATCCTCATAGGGAATCCTTTCCTTTTTCACACACTGTAATGCCATAAGCAAGTATGTAGGAGATGGACCTACAAATGTTCCAATCCCATTTTCCCTTTGTGAACATCTGTGGAACATCCATTTTAGATGTCCAGGTTATGAAAGAGATAAGTTTCTTCTAATCATTGCTACTAAGTATCAGGAACCATTATACTCTATTGTAATAAGAAACTCCATGCTACTAACTTCATTAAGTTTATTGAATATATATATAGTTTTAATTTTAAGTGTTATCATTCTCTATTTTGAAGTGGGGTTAATTTAGAAACATTGTGAATCCTTGTGTCGATATTTGTTTCTTTGTTTGCTTAGGTCCATAACAGTTTTATTAATATTATATGATTTCACCAGCTTGTTACCTTTAGTAACATAATGGACATTTGTGAGTAAGTAGAGCTTTAATGTGCCTCACGTCAAAATAAAGGTTCAAGTCTCTTGAGATTAAAAACTGATATTTCTGGAAGCAGGGAGATTACACCCACATCATAGATGTAGATCAGTGTTCTAAGATACATCCTTTACTTACCTTGATTGTTTTAGGATGAAGCTATAACTGTTTATATATATATATATATTGATACCGAAATTATGGTTTTCCAGAAGCAAAAAATCATGATAGATGTCAAAGGAATGTTGGTTCTTTGTTACGACAGGGGCAAGGCCAGCAGTTGTGGGGAAAGTGTTATAACAAAAGCAATGTAAGAAAAACAGCGTCCTTAGGAGTTTCTAAAGGGGCTCACTTGACATGTATGAATAGGGAATTCTTTGGATCATTTACAATGGCGACAAAACAGCCACAAAGGGACTTTGGTTGAAAAGGAGTTTTCAGTAAGGGAAAGTGATACACCCACACACGCATTTGTGGTCATTGGGCAGTCTTCGGCGTGGAGCCGATGTGTGAAGTTCGTGGCTAGGAAGCAATTAGAGGAGTCTTCAGCGTCAGGCCGATGAGAAGAGTCCGAGGCGTGAAGCCTATTAGGGCGGTCAACCTGTTCTGTGTTTGATAATTGTCGGTTCGTATATATGAGGAACGAATAAATTTATCGAGTAATAAACATTATGCATTCAGTAACTCTAAACCGAGATTCGTAACCCTTGGTCGGCAACTTTCATTTCGATGTTTGAAAAGGAGAAGCAGTGAATAAATAATTTGGAGACGGGCATTCCAATGTTATTAAAATCGCCTTCTCAGACACATCCACGCATACCCTGAGAGAAACCGCATTGCTCGCCAATTTATTTGCTCTCCATTAAATTATTGCTTCAAATTCGCGTCCACTTCGCCAACCATTATATATATCATGCATCATATATATATGCAAGCGTGGCTAAATAACTGTCAGAACTCAGTACACAGAGGGATTTCTTTTATGGGAACGAACTCAGAAGATAATGTTAAATGTGACGTAATTTCGTGTAACGTTTCCTTGAGATCCCCGTGGCGTTTCTAACCGAAAAATTGAAAACAGAAGTAATACGTGAACCTCCAGAGTGGAGACTTCCACCTTAGTTACATTTGTGTTAGACTCTTTGGTTTTAAGATGCCCTCTTCATCTAAAACAAAGCAAGGGCGATACATCGTTAGTGTTCTGAAAAACAATTGCTCTCGAATATTTCCTTAGTTACACACAAACAAATTTAAAGTTTCTTGCAAACGTTTCATTTTGCTTAGCATGAAAGTAATTTTCAGCATTCCTTTGAAGCTTACGTCAATTTGAGGACAAAATTTACAGGAAACAGGATTCCGCATGCCTGGAAGATGAAAATTAAACACATCTTAGTCTAATATCGAAATCTACGGAATCTCTTCACGAGCGCAAGTAAGAGGAGTGATTACTTCAATATGTCAGATACTGTTCCGATCTGAATGAAAGGATATTTAGTAAACGTTTATAAATCAGTCTTCACTTGAACATTATCCAAAAAATGTAGATAATAGAATCAAAAGTGCTGAAGTTGAAGGTGTGGAAGTTAAAGTAATCTGTCCTAACTGCTCACGGGCAGTGCCTGAAGAAGTACACCTTCAAAATGCGCCATCATAAGACTAAATTGCAAGAACATACCGCCGTTTTGCAACATTTGCATCCTCTTGGAAAACAGTAAAGGAAATCACAGAAGAAGGGCGTACCGACACCATAAGCTTCAGGACGTCCGAAGAGAAGATCCGTCTCCGTGTTTGAATCCCCTAGCAAAACATTGGAAACGACCCGCCTAATCCTGCTGCTACCTGGGGGTGTGAACTGTTTTGTACAAAGTTCAAATTTGTTCGACTTGTGGTACACTCTGTAACATTTAACAACTGACAATGCAATCCCTTGTATAGAGTACTTATGATAACATAAAATCTGTAATTTGAGCATTGCATGACGTTGAAGTATTAGTCATCAGTTACTGGCTTACAGTTTTAATTATGTGTAAATTACCTGTAAATTAACGTAAAGTTAAATAATTTAAATCTTCCTTCTTTACGGGTATCAAGGAAGTTTCTAAGAAAGTTTAATGTTTTTCTGAAAGTGTATTCAGGTGTATAGATGAAGGAATAAAAACAAGTTGCAACTGTAATGTTTTAGTTATAATTCTTGATCCCTAGCTACATGTTCCACGTATTTTTCCTTCAAATGAGGAAGAAATGTTTGGTTTTCCAATCGTGCTTGCCAAGGAGGTAGAGGATGTACTTACTCCATCCAAAAATGTTGTATCAGAGATTAATTGCAATTGCAAATGCATGTGTTAAGGGTAGGCATCTGTGAAAAATGCTAAAATCCAGAGTTTACTTCAGAACTGCTTGTCATTAGGTGGGTATAGGGAATCTAGTTAAGCTTTTAAAATTCATCTTTCTATCTTGAATATTTTTTTCAAAAAAATAATATTTGTTGCTTTTTATAGTATGATTTTTGTATGTTACATAAAAAGTCCCAGGTCATACAGTTTTTCTTTCATAAACTGTAAATTTAAGTTTCACATTTCTCTGTACATCAGTTATAAAAGTTGCTATACTGGTAAAGTGTGTATCAAGTATTTTTGGAGAAAAAAAATTTATGTGTGAATATATTAAATTTTTCCTAATTTTTTTGCAGTGTTGAGATTTAAAAATCAATAATAAATAAAATATTTAGTTTAAATCAACAAAAATACCAAATGTCATTACAAATTTGTTTAGGAATATGTATGCAAAGTTTAATACAAATTTGTTGAGAATTGCAGAAGTTGGAGCATTTTGAAAATACAAAAATGTTCAAAAATTGAAAGTGGAGAAAAATAAATTTAAAAATTTAGAAAAAAATTTTGAAAACTCCATGCATCATATGCAGGCCTTACAGCTATCTTATTACCTTAATTCTCTTTAATTTGGTTACCTTTGGCCCTTTTTTTTATAATTTTTCTATCTACAGTAGTTTTTACCAAAAAAAAATAATAATTTAATTTTTTGCTACAATTTCTTTACATTGGAAACATATTACATTCTCTACAATTTTTGTTATAAATGGTTAGAACTTTGGATTCTGTTTCCTTTTAGATAATTGTTACAAAACTATATATGTATATACTCATTTGCCCATGTCTAATGGTTCTCAAGGAGAAAAGTTAAGGAATATGATAGAATTTTCTTGAATTGTTTTCAATTTTCTTTTTTCAATACCAATCATTATTAATTTTTCATATACAGCCATAATGATACCAATTTTTATTGAAAACTTATCTTGGAATATACAGATATGCAAAACTTAAAGAAATTCATTGAAAACTTTAGTGTCTAAACTATAAGGTGTATTAAAAATGCTAAAAGTTGAACACGAAAAAAATTTAGTTAGAAGATCTAAATATAAACAACATTTTTTTCTATGTTTCAAAACCATCCTGCACTATATGAAGACCACTCAACTTGTTTACTATCCACTTCTTCATTTAATTTAGTCACCTTTAACTGCTGCTTGGCAGATTTATATTTGCTCACTGAACTTTGATCACTTTGTTTTAGTTTTCACCTAGCCCTAATACTGCTAATTTTCTTGCTAACAAGACTTACTTTTCTGGCTGCAATTTTTGCCTTAACATTTAGTCTATCTTTATAACCCATATTAAATTCACCAACAGCTGCAATCACTGCAATTTGCAATCTCTTTCTTAATACAAAAGCTTCTTTTTGACATTTACTCCATGAAAACTTTCATAAGCATTCTGTGCTTCTCCTTTAATGCAACTTTCCCATATAATAGTACTAAGTAATCTCTTTATTTTTGTCTATGAGGTGGAAATTGTAAGTAGAATAGTTCAAGCAATTCATACCCATCATCATACAAAACTTCTGCATAGAATTATGACCCTTACGAATGCCCAGAAATACATCAACCATTCTTCTATTTACATCAAAAGGTGACCTACTAGAATCACTGTTAACTCTTGGGCTATAATATGTTTTCACTTATCATTTACTCCAAGCATAGCATTCTAGTATCATTACTTACTATTATGGCTAGAACACCTTAAAGTTTCATTATATTTTGCTTTGAAATAGCGACTGTACTCCTAACCTAACCTGGTATGAATCATATACCTACTGTTGCAAAAAGAAAGAAATACAGTATTAAATTTTAGATGAGTCGTATTTCTTACAGTTAAATCTCGATATAAGAAATACAGTGTTAAGTCAGGCTCTATTCATATCCTAAACAATAATAATTTAATATAAGCTACTATCCACAGCTTTCACTTGCATGTAAACCGTATTTCACAAACACTATATGTCAGTGGAAATGTTTGTTTACTTTCAAAAGTAGTAAGTGGGAAGTAATATATAAAAATGGTAGCTGAAAGGTTCAGTAGCATCCAGAAGATGTCTCTGCACATTAGAACAGTCACAGAATCAAACCGCGTAGTATAAACGTGAGAATTCCATCAATTTCTTTGCGACACACTGGAAAAAGAAATGTAAATGGCCAAGCCCGCCCTTACATGGACATTTAAATAATGACGTAGCTGCTCTTTAAATGGTGCTAGTGCCTAACTGATGGCAGATTCTAAAACTACAATGTTTAAACATAATTTTAATGCAAAAAACCGGAAAATATAGTTTTTTGTCATTTTTGACGATATTTCACCGACGCCTCCCCTTAAGATAATCCCCTCCATAGTAATCCTAATCCTAACATATCTTCATTTATTGTATTCCCTCAACGTTACCTCTGCTCATCTAATCTACCTCCTTCAACCTAACCTGTTCTTTGCTTAACCCTTAAACCTAATCTAAGTATAATTTCTTCATGTTGCTCTATACCTAGCCAATGACAGTTCTCTGTAAAGTGTATTAGTTTTCTATTTGGTTAGGTATTTTTTACTGTACTCTAGCCCAATGTAAATATAGATTTAAAAAATCTGAAACCTATCGGTGAGCTTTGATACTATTTTAACAGTTGTATTTACATTCCAGTTTTTTCCCATGAGGTTTAACAGCTCAAGGAGTTCCAAATACTTCTAGCAATCATAGTGAACTAGCCAGAGAATGCCAGCAGCAGTAGTGAATTAATCAAAAAAGCTGAAAAATATTCTAAAATAGCATCAAAAACCTATGAAATGTGAGCAAACATATATTTAACTGCACTATTGCCTCACAATACACCTAAAAGTTGCAAGGTGATGCATTTGTGAAATTTGAAAATTCTACACCATGCATACTATCTCACTGAAATTTATATCAGTTATTACACACAATAATGGTAATCATGGTGCAAAATTTACAGCTTTTAGCTTTTATGGTTACAGAAATATTAATATATTAATTATATATTTTGTAAATTCACTGCACTGACCAAAAGGAAGCACATGATGCACTTTTATTTTTTTTCTCCTAAACTGTTTATAGTTAAAAACATAAGAAGGTATTTTTCACATTAGATTATTTATTAACCTTCAGCTGTCTAAGAAAAAAATGTTTATGCATAATTCATAAATTTGTAAAATTTTCAGTTTTTCAGGTTTCTTAATTTTTTCTAAAAAAATTACAGCATGTTTCTAAAAAAGTAATATGACCATTCCATTTAATAGGCTCTTAAGCGGGGATGTACGAGAAAATGTTAAAAAATTCTAATTTTTTTATTGTTTTGTAAAATAGTATATAGTGTTAGCTATGACTGTAGGTGGTCTGTATGTACCTTTAAAAAATTAAATGCCCTAGTGTTGCATAGTAGCATAGTAGCAACACATAGTCTTCCATCATCGGTCTTTGAATCTATAAAGCCCATCTCCTAATTCTTAGCACACCCAGACGTGCTAAAAGATGCCTCTATGAAGGGACACAAAACCCAAATGAAAGCCTCAACAGTTTGATATGGAAAAGGTGTCACAAAACATCATTTGTGTCTTCCATAGTGGTGAAAATGGTTACATTTAATGCTGCAATAGTGTTTAATGATGGGAATGTTGGCAGAAAGAAAGTTATGCATCAGTTAGGGTGTCAACCTGGTGTGCTTATGGAAACAATTTTGCAGAGTATCGACAACATTTGCATCGCTTGTGCATAAACAGCTATGAAATTAATGCAGAAAGAAGCAAGACAGAAGAGGAATTTAAAAAGAAAGGTTGAAGAAGTCCAGAATGAGAATACAGGCTATGGAAATGGGAAGTTCTTACTTAAAATTAAAAGGCAAACTCAATAATACTTATTATATTTTTAATTGCCTTTCTCCGTAACTTGCATTTTCTACAACTTCAACCCATTTTTCTCTGAAACTACTTCATCTACAGTCATGCAATTTAGCACACAGCTTTCTTATGCCCCAGTGAACATTTTGTTGGTTCTATAATTTAAGATTAAGCTCCAGATGGAATGTGATGATAAATATATTAAATTATTTTAATTTTTAGAGGATGCATATGATTAACATTCTATACAGCTTCAATAAGAAATCTAAATGGAAACAATTCATTTTAGGGTGTTTTAAATAGCATACCAAATTTCAGAAGTATAGCATATGTGAATTTTGAAAAAAAATTAGTTTAAGTTTGTATATATATATATATATATATATATATATATATATATATATATATATATATATATATATATATATATATTTCCATATAGAACAAATTTGTGGCATTAGTTATAAACAATGGAAAATTATGAAAGCAATTGTGCATATTAAGTGTAATATCTGAAATGAGTGTACTAAGTTTCACTTCTCTTACTTGAAAACTTTGGATGTTATGGCTATTTATGTAAGACCCTGAATATTTGGATATGTCTCCCCTTAAGCTTTTATAATATAAATTTAACAAGAGTACATAAAAATTGCATAGTGAGCCTTCCTTTCCAAATGTCAAGATGTTGAGAAATCAGAGTTTAAAGTTTCAGCATGCAAAATTTTGGTATTTCTGACTTTCAGATCTCTTTAAATTCACCAGCTCCAGTAGATGGACCCTCGTCCTTCCTGTTCTTCTCTTCTGCAGCAATCATAGTGAGGTATAGCTTCTTTCAAGAAGACTTTGTAGAATGTTGACCAGATTTCAAGCTTCTCTACAGTCGACGTTGGTGCCTTACTTGGCTAATTTTCTTTGAAGCTGGACTGAAGTGAAGACTATGAGCTTCTTTCATTAGCTTTTCACTAGCCATGCATCCCATACTTAACTGGCACATTGCTCTTGTCTCCCTAACATGCAATTTTTGCTTTGAAATAAAAATATCCTTTGGACATTTGAACAATATAATTTTGTCAAAATCTTCACTGGCCTTTTTTAGTTTTCCCTGCAGCACATCTCTTTAACAGTTGTTCATTTGCTAGTCTCTAATATATAATAATAAGCTTTTGAATTACTTGGGTTTTCAGTGTAGTTGTTTATTGTTGAGGTATTATGTGGAGGAATCACCTCACCTTTTGCAATGGAGACGAACGCGGAATAGACCGTTCTGCGGCTGAAAGTACTCGCTCGCTAAGATGTTCTATGAGCTCGTTAACAGAGGCGCACTCCTCATAACTAAAAACTGCCAACTGGGTGTAAAGGGCCCAGTTGTCGTGATCTAAACGCCAATTAGGCAGTCGTGTGGAACATACATTGTGTGCTAGGAGACTGATAAGACACGAGAAGTGGTCACTGGCGTGAAGGTCAGAGAAGACGTTCCATTGGAGGGACAGTGCTAGCTGCGGTGAGCACACCGCCAAAACCAGATGCGAGAAGGTTCTGAATGCATCAGAAAAAAACGTAGGTTCTCCGGTGTTCAGGAGAATAAGGTTGTTACTGTTCAGGAAGTCGGAGACAACTCTAACTCTTGCACACGTTCGAGTTGAACCCGAAAGAGTGTGATGTGCTTTGAGGTCTACCACCAACAGATGGGGGGAGGGTAACTGGACAACAAGATCTTGGAACGTGGTAAGTGATAGGTCATCTGAGGGTGGAATATAGATATGCCAGATAACCAAGTCTATCGTCCGCAGTACTATACGGACAGCAACGGACTGGATGGTAGTCTGTAAAGGTATCACGTCCACATATACGTCACTTCTGACGAGTACCATTGTCCCTCCGTGCGCCGGAATACCCTCTTCCGGGGCAAGATCGCGCCTGAATGGAGTATACCTCCTTAGTGCAGAGGAATCCCGAGGACGCAGTTTAGTCTTCTGCAAGAAAACTTCTAGTGGGTCTTTCTTATTAAGCACAAATCAAGCTGTGGGCGATGTGCCATAAACCCACGTGTGTTCCACTGGAAAATCGCCATTTAAACGGCGGGATATAAGTTTAGAGGTTATTCCACCTAATGGTGACTTGGAGGGTGGCCGAATCAATTTGCCCTTCTTTTTGGGTTACTCGCTAACTTTTTCCCAGCTGGATCATCGGGTCGTTTTCTGGAAGATTTCCTGGCAGTGTGGCCCGTATCCTCCTGTTCCATCTCCTCCATGGATGAGGCCCCTTTCCCGATACAAAACTTCGGTTCAAGGGTCCCAAACCGGTTGGGGACGGTGACCGACTAAGTGGACAAGCGCCGATCGAAGTCCTCACTTGAAGACTCATCAGAGGAGGAGCTTTTAGAGCCCGAGGACTCCTCTTATGGCTGTCAGGTTTTCTGGTATCCTCCACTTGTAGCTGATCTTGAACTGATTTGGAGGTGCATCGTAAACAACCGGCTTGTCAGTCTTGGATGTTAATGCTTTAGTCAGTGACAGTGCTGGCGATCTTCTTCCTGACGGAGGCTTTGGATGGATGGATGGGTGGATGGGTGGATGAATGGATGGATGGATGGATGGATGGACGGACGGACGGACGGATGAATGATTGTGTTGAGGGCGCTCAACAGCGCGGACATCAGCGCCCTTAAAGATGTAATCTTGCTAAAAAAAACTGGATAAAGCAAAATTACAACACCTCCATCTGAAAGAAAACAAACACATCCGTGTACGTCAAGGTCTAAAAGTACGTCAAAACCATAAAGCAGATAAAACGGATAAAAGCATAAAGGGCATAAATAATAAATCCGATAAAACTTACATTACTTAATTCTAAAATTTAGGGTTAAAAATAAACTAAAAACTTTGGCCACCACTTCCTGTTCATCCGCCAGCCCCTCTGTCATGCTGGCCAGCAGCTGAAAGGACCGGCGAAGATGAACCAGGTTAAAACATTCTACTAAAACTTGCCTGACCACCATGCGACTGAAGGTTGATGCGGCTTGGTAGTAGAGCGGGAAATGGGCCGTTCTGTTGCAGAAAGTATCTGCTCCGTAAGATGTCCTACGAGCTTGTTAACAGAGGCGTGCTCCTCATAACTAAATATCACCAACTGTGTGTAAAGGGCCCATTTGGCTTGATTTAAACGCCAGGTGTGCAAGCGCGGGGAAACGACTTTGCGTGCTAGGAGACTGATAAGACAGGGGAAGTGCACACTCGAGTGCAGGTCAGAGATGTCGTTTCATTGGAGGGACACTGCCAACTGCGGTGAGCATACTGCCAAATGCAGATGCGAGACGGAATTGAGGGCATCAGAAAGAAACTTGGATTCTCCGGTGTTCAGGAGAACAAGGTTGTCGCTGTCCAGGAAATCGGAGACAACTCTACCTCTCGCACAAGTTCCAGTCGAGTCCCAAAGAGGGTGATGGGCATTGGGATCTCCCACCAACAGAAACAAGGTGGGTAACTGGACAATGACGTGGAGCGCAGTAAGTGAGAGGTCGTACGCAGGTGGAATATAGATGATGCAGACAACCACTTTTATCGTTGTCAGTAAAATGCGTGTAGCAACGGCCTGGATGTTTGTCCGTAGAGGTAGAACTTCCACATATACATCATTCCTGACGAGTATCATACTACCTCCGTGCGCAGGAGTACCCTCTTCAGGAGCAAGCTCATGCCTGAATTGAGTATACCGCCTGAGTTGAAAGTAATCCAGAGGGCATAACTTAGTCTCCTGGAGATAAACGACTGATGGATCGTGCTGGTTGAGCAGCAGATCGAGTTTAGGGCGATATGCCCTAAGCCAACGTATGTCCCACTGTAGAAGCGCCATTGGGGCGGTGGAATACTGGAATTGGAGGTTAGGGCTCACACAACGTTACGACGACTTCGAAGGTGGCCGGATCAGTTCCACCCTTTTGTGGGGTTCGGGATAACCCCCTTCACTTCCGAGTTATCGGGCCGTTTTCTAGAGGAAATTGTGGCAATATGGTCCATACCCTCGTGTTCCATCTCCTCCACGGATGAGGCCCCTTTCCGGATAGAGAACTTCGGTTCCAGGGCCCCAAACCGATTCGACATTGAGATCGACGAAGAGGACAAACGTCGATCAGAGTCCTCTCCTGAAGACTACTCAGATGAGGAACTTTTAGAAGCCCTGGGGCTTCTTTTCCGGCTGGCAGATTTACTTGTATCCTTGAGGAAGTCGGATTTTTGTACGTCGTCTTAATTTGTTAATGGTTTTGGATGTAGAAGCTTTGGCTGGTGACACTGCTGGCGATCACCTTCCTGATGCAGACTTAGGCGTCGAAGGTGTAGACATGAGTTGTGTTTTGGCAGGCTTCGGAGATAGAATATTAATTTCATCGGAGACTGTAGCCTTACGGATGTTGCTCGTCTGAGTGGCGATCTCTCTCCGCGGCATGGGCTTAGCTGCTACCGAGCTGTAGGTAGCAGAACGCGGGAGCGATGGTATGAGCGCGTTTCCGGGCTTCCGAGAAAGCACCTTCTCTTTCACCCGGACCTATTGGACCGCCTTTTCCTCGACAAAGCGCGGGCTATCTCGTGAGCTGGTTGGGTGATCCCCAGCACAATTCACACATTTAGCTGGCGATGAAGACGCACCACCGTGATGTGTCATCGCACAGTTACAACATATAGGCGCGGTGTTACAGAACGCACTAATGTGCCCGAAGCGCTGACACATATAGCACCTTAGCGGATTTGGTATGTATAGGCGCACCTCGGTGGTCTCGTACACTGCCGATCAGTGCCCGATAAGTGGTCAGGAAAAGGGTACGGGTAGGCCCCGATTCCCCTCTTTCTCGACGCTGTACAGGGTACACAGCCGTCACACCTTGATCTTGTAAGTTCTCAAGTATATTGCCATTAGTCATACCGTTCAACGCAAGGGTGTTTACTACTCCGCGCGAGGAGTTGAGAATCTAATGGACTTTGACCGTCACCGGGTAGCTGCCGAACAAGTTTGCCTTCAAGAGGACTGCTGCCTGGGAGACAGAGTGTGCTTCAACCAGGAGCGTACCATTTCTTGAAGGAATACATGACATTACAGGACCAGAAATTTTATCCTAACCCTTTAGGATGACGAAAGGGTTCAGAGACAGAAAGTTCTTGCATTCCTCCTTTCTAGTTACTGCTGAACAGCGAGGACCACAGGGCTCAACTATTTACTTTCCATTTGCCTTCAGAGTTATAGGTTTAAATTTAGGTGTCATAGCGGAAATGTCCTCCACCGTTGCATACGTCTCCGATGGCGTGCTCACATCCTGGGCGCCACCACGGCTTAGGTGAGAGTCCTGGCCTAGACCTTGCTCACCGTAGGGTCACACCTACAGAGGGACCCAATCGCCTTCAGGAACTCTCACCTCGCGGAGGAACACAACCGAGATTTTGAACCAGAACATCTTCTGCCAGTTCTCGGGGTTACTGTTGGTCCTTGTCGGCAGCCGCAGTGGTTCTGGGTTAAACTATGTCCCCGCCGTACGTCACCCCATCAGTCAGTTTCCTACTTCCTGTCGCCCACTCCTTGGGACGAGGACCTTGGAGGTTGGATTTTGAGGGGCAATTTCTGCCGATATTCATTTGTTTCTCATACATAACCCTATGCCGTGAAGAATTTTCAATGATGTAGTTACTAATCAGTTGCTTAACACTTAGTGATTCTTTGCAAATCCTTTGGCATTCGTCTCAATTTCTTCGATATTCAATTGTTTCTACTATATAATCTTATGCCGTGAAGAATTTCCAAAGAAGTAGTTAGTGAACAGCTGCTTAACATGTTGTCAGTCTTTGCAAATCCTTTGTAATTCGTCTCAATTTCTGCCGATATTCATATGTTTCCCATATATAACCTTATGCTGTGAAGAATTTCCAAAGTAGTAGTTACTGGCCAGTTGCTTAACACTTTGTGATTCTTTGCAAATCCTTTGTCATTCGTCTCAAGTTCTGCAGATATTCACTGGCTTTTCATATACAAGCTTATGTCGTGAAGGATTTCCAAAGTAGTAGTTACTGAACAGTTGCTTAACACTTAGTCATTCTTTGCAAATCCCTTTGTCATTCATCTCAAATAATGCCGATACTCATTTGTTTCTCATGCAGAATATAATGCCTTGAAGATGACGATGTGTGGGTTTAAGGATGCTCAACTACAAGGTTATTAGTGCCCTTAAAGTGACGAAAAGGATAAACACGACGTAAAGTGCTAAATGATGGCCATTTAGATAAAACTATATAAAACTAACGCACAACAGTACCTCACAAATTAAAAGGAAACTTAAAACCGGTAAAAGGCTAAAGTGACCAAAATGCCCAAATGGTTTGGACCTATATCCTAAAATTTAAAGATAAAAAGAAAGCTAAAACCTTGGTCACCGCAATGTCCGCTTTGCAATGAAGCGTTATCTGTACGACACGTGCTGCTAGAGTGTTTTTCCCTAGGACCCATTAGAACGTCTCTGCAGCTGCCGGTCAGCTTTGCAGAAATACTAGCGGACGATAACGCAGTAGTGGAGAACGTTTTAAGATTTTTTTCTTGAGTAGACTGTAGGATACAGCGAAGAGGATTTAGGGCATTTTAGATATATATTTCTTTAGTTTCTATAGTTATAATGCGCATGAATTATTTGTAAGTCTATTTACACATTTATAGTGTTTTACAGAAATTTATATCTGGCTTTTGTAATGACAGGGCGCTAATAACCTCTGCAGTTGAGCGCCCTTATACTCATCATCATTGGTCACCACTGTCTCGTCATCCACCAGTACCTCTGCCAAACTGGCCGCCATCTGGAGAGACCGGCGGAGACGCACTAATCTAAAACAAACTAAAGCTTCCTGTCGCACCGTCAGGTAACAACCGCGCAGGGCCCAAAACCGGTCCTGGGGTCCAGTTTAAGAAAAATTTGTGGCTAAAATAGCAGTGGCCAATACGTGAACGACTTAAAACAACTTCCTCCCGCTGGGATGCACGAGAGGAAGTAGCCCAGGGAATCTGAAGCTCCTTTATCTACCGAAGTTTTTTGCTGCGGATAGCAGATCACTCACCGCGCCAGCACGAGAGTACCGCTCTCCGCACAACGAGCCAAAAGTCGTCCGAGAGCATGACATGGATGTTCATACTGGGCCGTGTGGTAGCCACTTTATTTGCCGAGTCTGTAATTTCATTTCCCCGCAACCACGAGTTACCAGGAACCCAGGCACATACCACGCTAACCCCTGAGGCGTGTATAACGTGGAGTGCTTCCTAGATACTCTATACAAGGGGTGTTCGTTGTACAGGTCACGAAGGCTCTGAAGTGCGCCAAGGGAATCGCTGAGTATAAGACAATTGCCCAATATTCGACGGCGAATATATCAAAGGGCTCGATGTATGGCTTGGAGCTCTGCAGGGTTGATGGAAGTGCTGTCATCGAGAACGAATGTAAAGGGTTTGTCACCATGGACATATGCACATCCCACACCAGCAGAGCTTTTTTAACCGTCAGTATAAATTAAAATGCGGTCTGTATATGCAGATAAAAATTCTAAAAATAATCTGCGGAGACTGCTCGTGGGCGTGGTCGACTAGCTGTACACTGTCATCCTAAGATCGACGTGGGGTACTACACGCAACCATGCAGGATACAAGCCTTCACCTCTAGGAGCATCTTAGGCATCTCGAGCGCATGCCTTCTAAGCAGCTCCCTGAACTGAAACCCCGGGGGCTTTGGAGCGACACGCGTGTTCCTGAAATGAACGTCAGAGGAGGTGTCGAAGAAGGATGTAAATGTTGAATGTGAAGGCATACTATATAGCCCAAAGTGATAATTCCCCAGCAAAACGTCGCGCCAATACTGCTGAGGAGGCTCTGCCGCTTCGGCATAGAGGCCTACGACTGGGCTAGTTGGAAATTCCCCAATTGCTAGACGAAAGCCAGAGTTAAGTACCATGTCCAACTTCTTCAGCACGGATGGACGAGCCGAAGCATATACGATGCACCCATTGTCCAGCTTGAATCACATCAGTGTGCGATACAGGCGAAGCAGCACTGCGCGATACGCTCCCCACGATTTCCCACTAAGTACCCAGAAGATGTTTATAGAACGCTCACATTTTGCTTTTAACTGCGCTATATGTGACGACCAGCTAAGTCCGAGGAACCTGGTTTCATCGGCAATTGGTAAAACATGGCGACCTATTCGGAGGAAGGGTGGTAAACGACTCTTGCGGCGCCAGAAGTTAACGCACACTGTTTTCTCAGTAGAGAACCTAAAGCCGTAATTAGAGCTTCAGTCCAGAAGGTTGTCCAAGCATTGTTGAGGACAACGCCCTAGGAACGGAGCACGCTGAGAAGTACAGTAAAGGGCGAAATCGTCCACGAATAAGCACGATGAAACTCCTCCAAGAAGGCAGTTAGAGATAGAATTAATGGCACTATCAAACAGTGTAACACTAAGCACCGATCTTTGTGGGACCACGTTCTCTTGGGTAAAAAGGTTTGAATAGACCGAGGTGACCTTTATTCGGAAAACGCGCTCGTTCATAAACTCCCGACGGAAGACAGGTACGCATCCACCAATATTCCATCTGTGCAGGGTGCTTATAACTGACCTGCACTCCAAAAGGTATCGTAAGCTTTCTCGAGATCGAAATATATGCCAACGGTCTGACAGTTCTTAAGAAAAACGTTTAATATCTGCGTTTACATAGGCTCGAGATGGTTTACTGTGGAATGCCGACGTCGGAAATCACACTGATTGTTCGTCAGTAAGTTGTGAGTTTCCAGCCACCACACCAACCGCCCATTGATCATGCATTCCACCACCTTGTACATCGCGCCAGAGGGGAAAGCGTTTTCCTCACAGCACATCAACCCGCCATGCTCCGCCAGAGACTACCACTGACACTTCTACCCTGAAAGAAAGAACCAGATAAGAAATAATATGGCATGAAATGATAATAGAGGGGAAATGGAGGGACAGCAAATTCGGGGAATATTATTATCCTAACCAGCATTTGACTAGCCACCCGAGAAACCCCCGAAAAGCCATTGATTTGGTAGGTTGGCCACGGAATTCAGACCCGGACTTCCCGAATGCGGGCTACAAACTAATCCACCTGAGCTATCCCACTCGGTTGCTTTAATATAACCTGGTCTTTTTCTTAGGTTCTCTTAATGCAACTTTAACGTAATATTAGTATTAGGGCTAATACGGAGGGGATTCGACGCTGCATTCACCCTTGATCTATTGTACCTATGCCCCAAAGTGGTGCATTCCCGGGAGGAAGGATGAGGCGAGAGGAGACAGAACGGCCGTTCGAAGGTGCCACGACAGTGCAGAGGGTAGGGTCCTTGCATGTTGTTTAGAGAAGACTTCCCCAGGTAGGCCAGGACAACCGACATTACCCCTACTGTGGTTCGGAAGTGGTCCCAGTAGCCGGTTATGAGACCGGCAACCAACCTGCCGGACGAGGAAATGGTTCACTCGGAGCATATCATCCTGTCATGCATGGCCGATACTTCTGCTCTGAAAGAGACCACCAGAGAAGATACGACGCGAAATGATACTGGAGGTGAAATGGATGAGGAGGAAATGCGGGGGATGTGATTAACCTATCCAGCATTCACATGGCGACCCCGGCAAATCCACGTGGGAAAAAATATGGTGTTCTAAACCATGTTAGGTAGTTAGTTTTAATTTTGAGGAACATGTCAACCACAGCAGATTTAAATCTTTCGTGCTTAAAGCTTCCCCGTACGGGAGGGCATCTGTCCACTTCAGCTGCCGCGGTGCGGTCGTTGTGGACTCCTAGCTCTCGTGGTACCTCTGTCGTTACTAGAGGAACCTCAGGCCGAACATTCGAGCCCCTTCCTGATTGGGACTTGTTCGGATTGTTTTGGACTCGAGGAGGCAGTTGTTCACGATACCCGTGGGTGATCGGGTACGTCTCCGGAAGGGGCTTTGGGAAGCCATTAATATTCCCGCGTACTAGCCAGTACAGCTAGCCACTTCGCCGATGGCCATTTAAACCCTTCAGGGGCCGGATACGGATACCCAATAAACAGAACAGGACATTTAAGTTGTTAAATGCTGTAAAAATGCATCATAAATACAATTCCGTATCTTCCGCATTTATTAAGTTATTTAAACGAAACAAAAACTGATTTAAAACTCATTAAAGGCAGCATAAATCCACAGTAACAATAAAGTAGAGACTACGTTAATAATACGTTGAAATTTCACTACTTTTGTCACTGTAGCAAAAGCCATTCTTTTTGCCGAACGCGCCTAACATTTGAATCATTTTGTTTTGTGTGTATACGAGCCAATGTATGTATGTTTAGCTACGCAAGCGACTTCTCCGATTCAAGTTTAGTGTATTTATGCTATACCAAGCGATGATCATACGAGTATATGTTGCGTTACACTGGAAAGAAAACTCTCTGTCAGCATCTGTTATTACAGTGTTTCTCAACCTCGCTCAGTATTTGTTATTTATACGCTCTGTGTATTGAGAGTGATTACTTATAGCTAACAAGAGCTAAACGAATGGCACATTTGAAATTGTTAAATTTCAATGTTAACCATGACTTATCCCCGTAATGTAGCAAATAAATTAGCTTGGGTATGATGTGTACAGGCTTCTGATGTTACTGTAGAAAATCTGGAAGATTTGTTGTGCGATTATGAAGGAGATGTTTAGGATATAGGCAGCTGTGTCGTGTACTGGCCTGCAGATTGAATGTTAGCTACTCCATTGTTTGGGGGAAATGGCGGGTCAAATATAGGTGATGTGGATCAGCTATTACTAGCTATCCCTCTTTATGGAAAACAGTTAAATGGTAAAGTATTTTATACCACTGGATGTAACTATGCATAATTGTTTACTACTTTTCATAGCTGTAAATTCATGTAAGACATTCATCTACCTGTACTTACGCTTATAAGGAACTCGTAACCTAATTGAGTACTATAATACTCAGAGGCCTCATTATACGGGAGGGGGGGGGGTAAGAATCAGTCCTCATAGTTGAGAGAAAACGCTTTCCTATAAAGTTGTAACCATTTCGAAAATGTGTAGTGTGTTACGAAAAAGAAGTTCGCAAGGAAGCAAATATTATTTGGCGTTAATCTGCAGATGTACGTCTGGGTGTTTATCCAGGTTTGGAGGTGTACAATTAAAAAAGAAACATTTAAGGGTACGTTTACATCCCATATAGAACTAATTTAAATTTATTGTAAAATAGGACGGTTAAAACAATTGGCGTTAAATGAGCATTAAATGCATGTATGCGCAGGAAGTCTATACACGACCATATCGCTTTGGGGCATTTTAACTTGGACGTCATATAACGTCCATATCGATGAAAGGGCTAGTAGGAGGTGCGCTAGGTCACCAGGCGGCCCCACCTAGGGCATATCGGTAGCCTTCCCATTTTGGAGTTGGCGCGCGTAAGTGGCGTATCCACTTCCATTCCGTCTGGACTCTATAGGACCAGATAAGGGGGATTGTTAGTCTCTAAGTCATGCCCTAAGCAGACACCGGGCGCCCTTTTGGGACAGCTCGGTAACTGCCTGGTCGAAGGAGGCCCGGGTCCTTGGTCGTACGGGTCCAGGGCTAATGGGAGTAGAACCTCTGTCAGTAACGTGCTTAAAGCTTATGCTTCACTTCTTCTACTGACAAAGCAGTTGTGAACTTTTTAAGTTCCCGGTTAAATAGAAAAATAATTTGAAGACATGCCCGAAAAAAATGGGTTAACCCACATATTTTTGAAAATGGAGAAAACTAATGTTTTGTGAATGAGGCTCAAAGAAACTGTTAACCTCATTGTATTTCATTTCTGAGAATATGATTCTCAAGAATACACTATATATTGTCAGGGTTATCATTAATAGAACCCAAAACATGACTGATCTAAGAACATTAATAAAAATAAAATAATGAAAATTAAGTGAAAAGCTTTGTCAGCTTTTACTTAAGTTTTATTCTATATACATTTTACTTATATTTTAGGTGAAACCAATAAGCGTGTCTTCTGGCATATTTATGCATGGTACACTTTGGATTATTCCACTTTTCAATAAGTATATCATTTTGGAAACTAGGTACAAGCTGACAATCTAATACTGAAAAATGTTTTAGAATATTTTTCCATACATGCCAAGGCTAAGAGGTTCCTTATTGCTATCTTTGAACTTATCTTGGTACAAATATTACAATTTGCGTATATTTAGTTCCCCAATTAGGTGCAAAATCCAAATTTTTATCACTGCACTCGCTTGTCCCCCTTTAACAGTAATACCTTCACCTACTATTTGCTACTTAAAACCTGGGATTTACTATAACACCAAGACTGCAAAACCAAATCCTATCATTATCTCACACATTATCTCATAGTTTTATATAGGAGTATGCGATAAAAAATGAAATACGAACATACCTGAGGAGAGCCATTTGTTTTTTTTTTCTTTTCGTTGAATTACTTGAGATAGACGTCCACTGCTTATACCAAGGATTGCCAGAAAATACCTTCCTGCAGATTGGCATGTCAATTTCACGAAAAGTAACTCTGCAGATGATAGTAGCCTGCCTCCTACTGTTTTATGGATGATCTATGTATCTTCTTTCAACAGGAATTATGTTCACACAACCAAAAATGTACATATTTTTTAAATCATGGTTACACAAATTCTAAACATCAAGAAATAGTTTCTCCTGCTCAGCCGCGGGAACATTATTGAAACACTTTCTTGCACAATCACAACTTTAACCTTGCAATTTTGGCATTTTTGCAACACCATTGTGGGTTTTATATGCTTCCCCATGATTTCGTTTCTTCTTCTCAACTTCTTTACACCAGTTTTCTGGATTGCACTTCCTTTTCCGATAATTTTCAACACCTTTCACGTTGTCATTCATTCGTGCCTCTTCTAGTTTCGCCATTGTTTGTTTACATCCACAGTAGAGTTTACCAACATAACGCACTGTTGAAGCACTACGGTTTCTGGTAGTTATTACTTATGAAGTGGGTTACATACTTGTCTATTTTCCATGTATCGCTTTATTCTTATAACTAAAACTATGCTGGTTTCATAAAATGAAAGGACAGTCACTTAAAACGTTTGTAGTTCTGTTGGTTATCCTGTTTATATCTTAGTTACCATTAGTACCACTAGATGGCAGGCACAGAGCATGAACAGTTTAACCCATTTTTGACATTATTCGAAAAGTAAAAAATTCTTACCCCGGTACCCGTTCCCGTCTTAAATAAATAAACAAACAAAATAAAAAAGTAAAAAAATAAAAAAATAAAAAATTATAATAATAATAAAATAATATAGAATAAAAAAGCTCTATGTCCACATTTCAATAAAAAGTTTAGATATAAAAAAAGAATATCACCAAACGCAAGAAATTCACCTGTCTCTATTTAGTGCTATATGATTGCTGGAGGATAGACCAACACAAGAAAACATAGCTCTCTGTTGTAGCAACAGAGGGCAGCACATATCACAACGGGTTAGCCCGTTTTTCCGGGCATGTTTTTAATTGCCAAAGGCTGTGGATTTCATCAACACAGTAAATGTTCTATATGACGACCCCCAACAGTAGTTTAAAGGTTTCAAGTACAGAATATATAGATAATGAAATGTTCATTCACGCCAAGCATTAACGCAGTGGAATATAGCCAAAGCCACTTTGCATTTGTGAAGTGTTTGAAATTTGATTGAATGGGTCAAGCACAATACCGACCATAATAAAGTAGTGCTATTAGAATCTATAAATTTATATCTGCCAGTGGAAAACATGGCGATTATTATATTTTATAAACACGCATAATGTTATAAAGATGCTATTTGCATTATAATATCAAATTATAGACCACATGGGGTAAAATAAAGGGTAACATATGTGTGAACGAACACAAAGATTCTGAACCCAGCTTGAGGTGGCAGAGTACTAAAGTAATCTATACAATACCATATAGTCAACGGTGCTTTGTAAGCAGAGGTTTCTATACGAAGAAGTAGCCACAGATTTCAGAGCTCGCCTCGGATATTTACACGCTTTTTACAGCTCCATGCAGTATTTGGGGCTCCTTTTGGTAGTTCTAACGCAAATAAAGAAACTGCATCTGCTATTATAATTAGTGTATGGGTTAAAACCTGCCGCAGTTTGTTACAGAAGCGAAATCAATCTATTTCTTAGCAATTTTTGACATGGCTGTACAACCAAAACAGGTGTCTGAAAATTTAAATGCAATTGATCCTATTGTGTAGGTTCGTTATTTATATTCCAATGATATTGTCAACTGATGAATGTAATAAGTTGTTCCATCAGGGGCGTGTTCAAAGTTGGGTGTACATATATGTTAATGGAAAAAAATAATAAACTCGACTGAAACTGCTACTGCAGCTCCCTGTGTCTAGGTATGACGTTTTTGGAATCGGCATAGATAGTGATTGCTTTCTGTCCCATACAACAATTATGTACTGAGTTATTTACCCCTCCTCCATAAACTGTTCTCAAAATTATCCATTACAAGGAATTCAAGAAGTGTCAAGTCACTCGTATGTCACTTAGCAAGTTTAACAACTTCAAAAAAAAAAAAATAGGGGCACCTGACTCATGTGTTAATTATAATACTCTCCTCTGTTTGCCACGTAGGTAGTATTGTGTCATTTCTTAACTGTCTTTAACGTTATTGGAATTGCAGCAGTGCGATGTTGAATATACATGCCATGATGATGCTCCACGCTGTGGCGACATGTTTAGCTGGTTTCCTCCGTTGTTATGGGTTTCGATGCCCCAAAGTTGCGGCAACATATATACCAATATTCGTGCTGGTATCTCGTTTCCCGTCGTTGGTCTTCCTTCGTCGACCTTAGCTTCGTCCAAATTTTATGAATTTAACAAATTATGAATTACGGTATATACTCTTATGGACCTCAACAATTATACTGGGTTTTTTAAAACATGGGGTTTAAAACGTAATTGCTAAATTTCAGAGATCTACAAAGAATTGTGATCGGTAAATTATTAATTTTTTTTACCACTGACTTGATGAAGAATATGTTCCCCAAAGTTATCAGGAAAATCCTTAATTATTCCTTGGCTAGCTTTTAATATTGTCGTGAATCTAGGGTACAAAAAGGGCCGGCAAATAAAGATAGCGCAGATAAAGGACCTGCCGGCATAGATTAGGTTGCGCTTCTGGGAGGTGATAGAATTTTCTATTTCTTTATTGTCCCAGAAATCTCTCGAATTTATAAATGAGACATGCCAGAGATTATGACGCGCCAGTGGACAGTTGTAAATCGAGAGTGAGTCGAGAGAGGTAAGCAGAGAACAGCTGAGAGTGCTGTCGTAACGAGAGGTGATGTGGTAAATTGAACGCTGTTTGTTATTGCCATCGATCTCGGTAGATTGTGTATATGTGATGTAATGTTGTTACGTGAGAATTGAACAGTGTATTTCTACGTAAATAAAGAAGATTTAGAATTTGGGAAAATTGGACTTTTAATTCTACGAACCCACAACGTCACAATATTCTTCGTTATATTCTTACTCATGAGTAATGAAAACTAAGTTATAAGGGCGGTAACGAGTGAAGAAGGCATTAAGATTTTTAATTTGAATTTCTGTAAGAAAACAATCTTTTGTATATTTCTTTTAACACCAAAACCTTCACTACTTTTATCACAAAGCGTTATACAGTGAAGCAACAATATATTGGCTAGCAAAGAGTTCCACATTCCGCTACAGTTTGAAACAAATAATGTTTAGCTCAGGGTAAAGCAATGAGGTTTCTCCCAGGGTATACGTAGATATGTATGAGAAGGATAGTTTTAATGACACTGGAATGCCCGTTTCAAACTTTTTTAATGACTGATTCTTTTATTATTACATTACACGAAGTTGCCGACCAAGGGTTACCAATATCACTGTTTAGAGTTACTGTTTATGAAATGTTTATTACTCGATAAAACTTAATTCATTCTTCACGTATATATGAACTGACAAATATTTTCTCTCATCATTTCTGGTCTGCCTGTCCCAAGAGAGAACAAGTTGATCGCCCTAATTGCCCTCACGCCTCGGACTGGTTCACTGTCCCTACTGGTCACAGCTGCCCGTGAGTGTGCCACTTTCACTTTCTGGAAGCCCCATATTCAACCAAATATTCCCTTTGTGACTATTTTGTCATTGTCCTTATTATTGAGGGTACGAAGAATAGACCATTCAACAAATTCAAGTGCTACCCTTTAGAAATCTGCTAAGGACACTGTTTCTTACATTTCCTTTGTTATAACAACTCAACCAACTGCACTTGTTCGTGTCGTAACAAACATACAAGACTCCTTTGAAATCCATCATGATTCTTTACTTATTGCAACTTTTAATTTCGGTATCAACAGTGATCTGAATCGATCTAATAATTCAAATTGAACGAACACTTAAATATTTTAAAGCAACTATATATGTGGCGAGCAAAGTTCCACGTTGGGGCGACAGTTTTATGCCAATGGAAATAATGGGTGTTCAGCTCAGGGTAAAGCAATGAGGTTAATCTCAGGGTATGCGTGGTTATGGATGAGAAGGATAGTTTAATGACACTGGAATGCCCGTTTCATACTGGTTTAATGACTGCTTGTTTTTATCAAAACTTCGAACTTGAAGTTGCCGAAAAAGGGCTACCAATATCACTGTTTAGAGTTACTGTTTATGAAATTCTTATTACTCGATACAACTTAATTCATTCTTCACGTATATATGAACCGACAAATATCTTCTCTCATCACTACTGGTCTCCTTTGACCAAAACAGAAGAAGAGGACTGCCCTAATCGGCTGCACGCTGAAGGCTGTCCACACAGCTTTGCGTGAGATGTGTGTCACTTTCACCTTCTGGAAGCCCTCTTCATTCAACCAAAGATTCCCTTTTTGACTATTTTATTATGCCATTTTTAAGCGTCCGAAAATGCCTATTCAAATGGTCAAGTGCTATCCCTTAGAATTTTGTTTCTCCCTTGTCTTTTGTTACACACCGCAACCAACTGCACCTGTTCGTGTCGTAACATATATAAAAGACTCCTTTGAAATCCATAATGATTCCTTACTTATTTCAATTCTTTAATTTCGGTATCAATTTTCGAGCAATTTAAAAAGCGTCCGATCTCTTAGGCGTTCCAGAAAGAAAGAGGAATTGTCTTTTTGTTTTCCACACCAAGATAATTTAATCCTTCGTTATTATCGCAACACATATATTACTTTTATATGATTGGCCGATTTACTACGACGTCACTACATTACGTAATACAATTATTACTACGTCCAGTCACAAAGTTATATATATTTTTACACAAATTTGTTTGTTTTTCTTTTATAAATTTTTAAATTTGTCAACCCCTTTTAAATATAAATCATAACAACTGTTACAGATTGGTATGAGAGAAGAAAATGTCATAGCCTGATATCACTGTTGTACCTGCAGCAATTATTACTGGCTTACTGCGTGCGTTTCACTGCCGAAACTAAGAGGTTCCAGCTCACTAATAATTGTGCATACTTAGTGCACAGAACTTCAAAATAGTTTGTTTTGGTGAATGTTAAATGTGAAAATGACTGCACCCGCAGGTCAGAAAAAACTAAAGTACTCTTAAAACTATGAAAGTGAGTGGGAAAGTGGAGGCAAAATGTTGCATATAAAGTCGCAAAAGGCGATAATTATGTTTGAAAGTGAAATTAATATCTTTTCTGGAGCGAAAACTACTCTTAATAGACATGTAGAAAGGCAAAAATATGTGTAATCTGTTGTATTTGTATGCTAGAAAACGTTGCTTTCCTTCCCGTATTCAAATGTGAGCTATAGAGGTATTGAGGTGAAAATAAGGCTCTGTACATTCCTAAGTAAACACGACGCACCCTTCAACCTTATAGAGAATTCATCTCTATTGCTTAAGGTGATGCAGCTCCGAAAACCCCAAATCCAGCAATTTTCAACCAATGTTGCTGAAAATTTTACCACTTAGTTCCGATGCATAGTGGACACGGGATTCAAAATTTGGTTCTTACATCTTCAATAGTTTTTGAGTAATTAATATATGAGATTCAAAATTTGGGCAAAATTCAAACTGCTCCAGGTAATAAAAACTTTCAAAATTTTAGTTGATTCTATTTCTAAAAATATTCAGATGGTTATGAAGAAAAGATCTATCATATAAATTTCTTATATTGCTTTTAGTTAGGGAGGAAAAAATCTTAGGCATGGAGCAAACAAAAAAATTATTAAACATTTGAATTTATAAATCAATAACTTTAAAAATATAATGCATATAAAAATTCATATAATAGAAATCTTTGTTTGCTCTCTTAAAACATGTGTTGAACATTTTATAGGGACTGAATCAAAACTGCACCGTGTGGCACATTTTGAATGACAAAAAATGTTTTAAAAACTAACTGAGTAAATCAAATTTTAAAATCCAAAGCATTTTACTTCACAACCACATGCCTTGAAGTAGGCTAAAACCTTCCAGATAGGTACGTTGGACCCTCCTGCCTCTTCCTTCTCTCTTTTGCAGCAGTTTTCTTCAATTTTAGTTTCCTTCTAGATGTTCTAGAAGTTACCTTCGAAGATATTGCTGAATGAAGTAAGTGCCATTGGTCTTTTCCTTGGCTAATTTTTAGAGATGCTGGTGAAATCTCAGTGTCCATTATGTCTGACTGCAGCTTGAGTGAGGCAGAACAACCAATATTGAATTCACTGATGGTTAATGTCACAGCAACCTGAAGTCTCTTCTTTGACACAAATATTTCTTTTGGGCAATTATGCCTTATATTGTTGTGTAAACTTTCATTTGCATTGTGTGTCTTACCCAATGTACATCTCCTTAGAATATAATCTGATGCCAACCTTTGGTATACCGGCATTATATATAAACAGTATGTAGTTTAACGAGAAAGAAAAGAAAATCACGACCAAGTTAAAATCTCACAGAAAACAAAAGATAAACATTTCTATTTGCTTTCAATGTTTGTAGCCAGTGTTTTGTTTCCATGGTGCCACATATTGTAAGAAATAACCATCATGCCAACACGTAAAATTCCACCAGAAACTTTGACCGCTAATTTCAAATGTATTAATTTAGTACATTCAATCGAACTCAAATGACAGAATTCTGTGTATCCAAGGGCCGGCAGGTACGTGCGCACGGGCATTTAAATTGTCATGTGAAGGTATTTAAATACCTGAAACTCATAAATTTAGTTTGGTTATGATACTATAAGGTTCAAAGTATTTTATTAGCTCAGAAACAAAAACAAAACAATATATATATATATATATATATATATATATATATATATATATATATATATATATAATATTTTCCCATATTTCTAGCCAATTTCGGTGCTGCATTCCCTTAAGCCAGTATACTCCGATTTTTTAAAAACATTAAATTTAGTAGAGCGAAGGCCATATGCTACTATGAAACATGTTATAGATAGTGCAGCAAACACATTCTATGAAATATGCTTCGCTAAAGTACGTTTTAGTGTTTGTTGAGCAACTGATTTCAGTAGTACCAAGCATTTGTTTGTGGTCGCTAGAGTGGACCTAGGACATGGAGAGAAAGGGGTTGCAGTTTTAGGTCTCATTCCATTAAATGTGGTCAACGCTGTTAATCTTTACAAGGATCTGCTTGAACGTTATTTTTAACAGTATAACATGGAGAATTTATTCAATGGGAATGTTACAGCAACCTGATTTCCTTGTTCATTACTTTACTGCTGCTGCTGATCGGTTACAACAATCTTCAAACCCGAAATGCTCCTATAGTAATCTGTACTACCGATTTTCAGTAACTGATTAAGCAAATGTGGCCGCACCATGGTTGAACTGTTAGACTGCTTAATTTATACTAAGCGGCCCAGATTCAATCCCAAGCGATCGCATGTGAGATTTGTGCTGAACAACACGGCGCTAGGCGGATTTTCTCCAGAATTTCCGGTTTCCCCCAACATCATTCTAATATTTGCTCCATCATCATCATCATCATCATCATCATCATCATCATCATCATCATCATCATCATCATCATCATCATCATCATCATCATCATCATCATCATCATCATCATCATCATCATCATCATCATCATCATCATCATCATCATCATCATCATCCACTTCGCCCTCATTCTTTTCATTTCTTTCTCTCACTCTCATACCAGTCATCGGACTGTTGTTGTTGTTGTTGTTGTTGTTGTAAGTTTACGTCCTCCAAGGTTAAGTCATATCGGACGGTGAATGAAATAGGTGAAATGCTGCTCAAATGTGTCCAGGGTCTATAGAGCTTAGAGCTACCCGACATTCGTCTGTAAGGATAAGGGAAAACTCCGGAAAAAGCCTTATCCAGGTAACTCGCCCTGACCGAGATTCGAACTCGGGACCTCTTGAACGTGAGGCAGCCACGCTACCATCTACGCTACGGAGGCGGGCGTCATCGGACTGATCACCCAACCTGAATATCTCTATCTCTTCCAGAGCTTTTGTTCCTAAACCCGACGTCTAATGGCATAAGGGGTGGAGGACCAAGTATCGCCTAGCACACCGATAGTGGTGTAACTTAGAATGTCAAAAACGAAAGAGACTGCACAAAGTAAGGAACTTCAGATGCATGCATTAAGTAATGAAATTTTGCTCTCCTGCTTACCTTCCTTAACTGTTACGTCAAACATGGACACCTACAATCCTCAAATTTACATAAAATACACTACAAAGGTATTTGCATTTGTAATTGGATTCATAGGTGCAAATACCCTTGGAAAAAGCGAATGATTGGAATCAGGCTTTTGAGGTGGTCAGGCTACGTTGCATATACGTTTATAATCAGACACCCTCGCATACGCTATTCCTTTTCTCTTTTGAAGATCCTGCAATTACGAGGTGTGTCCGTAAAATAAAGTCTCAAAGGCGCTGGAGCCGCGAGGAAGGCTGTCACGCGAGGTCTGGCAACACTGGCGTGTAGCTTGGTTTCACCCGTTCAAATCCCTACCACAAAGAACCCGTTGCAAACATTAGTCTTGTCTGGGCAGCCGTTTGCGATGGACCTTCCTGTCACTTCCGCCGCCAAGTGCGAGTTGCGTGCACTGATAAGTTTCTTGAGTGCCAAGGGCACTAACCCCACTGAAATTCATCGTCAGTTATGCGAAGTCTATGTGCCACAGTGTATGGACGTCAAACACGTGCGAAGGTCGGTCAGAGAGTTTAAATACGGACGTACAGACATCCATGGCGAATAGCGTTCTGATCAGCCTTCGGTTTCAGCCAAAACAGTTGCAAAAGGGGAGCAAAAAATGCATAAATATCGGCGTGTGACAGTTCGCGAGCCATGCGAACTTACCCCTCACTAAGCATTTGAATTATCGCAAGGTGTGTGCGGGGTGGGTCCATAAAATGCTCACCGAAGGCCATAAACGGCAACGTGTTCCCCTACAGTCTAGACTTAGCACCTAGTGATTTTCATGTTTCCTGAGTCGAAGTCACACCTGGGTGGAACACATTTCCAGACTGACGATGATTTGAAAAACGATGTTGACCGTTACCTGCGCAACTTGGCGGGAGAGTGCTATGACAAGGGTGTACAAAAACTGTCACAGCGCATGCAAAGGTGCATCGATCGCAATGATAATTACGTTGAAAAATAGCTGTAAGTTCTGTCTTTCCATCAATGCAACATTCACTGACAATAAACATGCTTTCTGTTTGAAATAAAATTGGAGACCATACTTTACGGACACGCCTCGGAAGTCACTGGAAATATTGATGCAACAAAAATTTGAGGCTTCCAAGTACTGTGACGAATAAGAAACTTAGGCAATTAAATACCGTATAGCATCTGCCCCAAAACAGCAAAGTTGCATATAATCTTGCTGTTAGATTACAAATATTTTGGAAATCTGTGAAGAAGTGGTCGCGGATTGAAAGCCTCTATTTCTTGTACTCGAACATTTTTTTGATGCTTCCTATATCTTCCTATATCTTCTTCTTATCTGTTTCAAAAAGAGTGCCTTTTGCCATTAGGCGAATGAAGAACAAATGCAGAAGTAAGTTATCTAAAGGAACATTATGTGAGGTTATTGCACACACATAGACTGTTTACCCTTTGAAATTACAAATTCAATAATTAAAGGATATGATAGTTCTATGAATGCCAACAGTGAGGAAAAATAAGCATTATTTTGAAATTTTGGTGAAAAGATCTCATGGCGCATGCTAATGGTAAGTGGTTTATATTTTTTATATTTACACTGTTGCTATTCTAAGGAATATAAACATTTTACGGTTATAATTGTTAATGCTGCTGAATAATTTTATGAATAAGCTAACTATGGCTCTAAAAACAGCTTCGATAAGTTATATCTGAAATACCTCACAAAGCACAATAATGGAAGTAATGCCCATTGCCGTATAATTCCTCCTATTGGATTGCATTTTTGTGCATTTTTATTTTATTTTATGAATAATAGTGATGATAATAATGATAATGATGATAATAATCATCACTATCGCCATCTGTTGTCTACACGATTTTACATATTTTACACATAGGATACCTTCTTACAAATACTATTATAAAATCATAGATATTAGTTATTGAGTTAAATGTTTATATCATTATTAATAACTCTTAAATCACTAAAATCTACTAGTTTATTTTACCTTAGAATAATGGGCAGGTGGAAATATCGCCAAAAGTCATATAAACAGATAAATCTTCTCAGTTTTAAAATTCAGCAGAGGATGAAAAACAGCTTTTTGGTAGCAAGGCAAAACAACTCTTTAATGGATTTATATATAGATTCAACATGAAAAATTCAATGCTATAGCCGGGATTTGAATCACAGATCTCCTGGGTTTCGTCCAGTCGCTCTTACCCATTGAGCCACCATGGCCAACTTGCCGTCCTGACATTAAATTCTCCATTTGACTCGAATATTTCCCTAGTAAACCACTAGGGGTTCACGTACTCGAGATACACCGTTTGTGGCGACTTACTATCCGAAGTACTTGCGTCCCAGGCTTCATTACTTAACTGTTATTATTTTATACAAAAACCTTAGCCCATATATGGCTAGTGTACAGAAATGATTAATTTCCATTAATAAAACAAAATAAAAGGTTTTGGTGAGTAGAGCCCGACTGAAAATTCAATGCTATAGCCGGGATTTGTACCCCTAGGAAAAAATTAGAAACACGCCTCTTCCGTACATTGAAAACAGAAATATTATTAAGCAGGAGTTTAATCACATTATTTCTTAAACTGCGTCTCGTGCCTCTGAATTAACATGCATAAGCGCTAACACACAGCAGATGATTAAAAGTGTCTTAAAAGGTTATTCGAGCCCCTTCCTGTTTGGGAGTTCTTCGGATTGGGTTGGACTCGAGGGGGCGGTGTTTCCCGATACTCCTATGTGATCGGGTACGTCTCCGGACGGGGTTGAGGGAAGTCATTAATATTACCGCGTACTAGCCAGCATAGCTGGTAGAAGGTGTGCTAGATCACCAGGCGGCCCCACCGAGGTCATATCGGTAGCCTTACCATTTTGGAGTTGGCGCGCGTAAGTGACGTATCCACTTCCATCCCGTCCTGAGTCCACAGGACCAGATGGGGGGCTTGTTATTCTCTAGGTCTTGCCCTATAGAAAGCCCCACTGAGGTGCTGGGCACCCTTTTGGGTCAGCTCGGTAACTCCCTGGTGGAAGGGGGCCCGGGTCCTTGGTCCTATGGGTCCATGACCAATGGGAGCAGAACCTCTGACATTAACGTGTCTTAAAAGTTTAAATCAAGCACGATAACTCGCGATATATCGCCAGGCATACAAGTCCTACTAATGTACCCAGAACGTGCTTTCATGGAAGTCTCGAAATAGTTCAATGGGATTATGATGTCTCCTGTACACTCACACCCAAAAACATAGGTTCCGGTCTCAGCATCGTAAATACTCATTTGTATGTTCAGTACCTGGAAACCGAATTCACAGTAACTTAATTATAAAGTTCCTGAGGGCTTTCATTACCCAAGAAGGTCATCAGTTCGAGCATTTGTTTAATTAGGGTAGTCGTGTTCCAGGAAAAGAAAAAGAGTCATTCCCGAACCAAAATGCATACCAATTTGAAACGACATTTTGATAGCACAATAATTCTATGTCTGCAAAATAGTGTTTAACTTCCATGGTAACCTCTGATACTGTAATTTCCATGTTTGCTGTGTTCAAATGTGTATAAATGATCCTTAATTCAACTGCACCTACCTATAGGTGTGTTAAACAACTACCTACTTGTAGTTCACCAATAAATAAACATCATATAATGTCATAAAACATAAATGAAACAATTAAAAATAAAGTTTAATAACAGTTATCAGATTAATAACTTCAAATTTTGAATATTACAGGCTAAAAGAGAATAGGTATACCTTTGCAGAGGATTCGAACCACCGTCACAGCAGACCAATGAAATTGTAGTTCTGCGCTGTGGTGGACAACACGGCGCTGGGGCGGGTTTTCTCCGGGACCTCCGGTTTCCCCCGCCATCTCATTCCACCGGTGCTCCGTCTTCATCTCATGTATCATCAGTGTCACCACCTGCGGTGCCGTATGTAGTAAAAGCGGGCGTTAAACACTACACATTTCATTTCATTTCCAAGACAGTAAAATAACCATATTTGCTCAACCCATGTTATTTCTTATTTTGTAGCTACTCTACAACAAAGTGTAAGTAAATTCTGATGCTTCACATAGTGAGTTTATTAAGCACAACTTTTCTTTTATTTAATACTTATTTATTTTCTGTACAATAATTGTAGCTAATTCTACTACAACAGCTCTCTTCCGGCCTATACTATTCCCTATGGTGAACAAACACAATTCTGCTGAAAATCTCTTAAAATTACCTAACACCTTAAATTCCCCAATAAGTACAATAAGTAATCTTTCCGACGTATAACATTTCCTGGCCCTCAACAGCAAGGACAGCCAGCTACGTCTACCACCAGAATCATTGTGGGAAGGTGGTGAATTCTCACCCTAATAAAACCTGAACGGTAGGTCCTTCTTCTTTAACGTTTGTCAAATAAATGGTTAGATAAATTATAATTATGCCCTGCTGGAGGGACGTTTACGGTATCATTCAATAGATCTGTTTAATATGGAAAAATAACTGGATGGGGAGAACATGAGTCAAAATGTAATGTATAATTATTACGAAATTCGTTTATTTTGGCTAATTAGAAGATAAACTTATGTGTTTCTCTAATCTTTAGTTACATTTTGGGATTGACATTCTACAGAAGTAAAGGTTTACCGAGTATATTACAAGATATATTGATATATTGTTTCAGTTCTTTCACCTTGTCAACGGTGCCGATATACGCATTCGTTCAAATATCTCCCTGGAAATTACGTGAACGTCCTGTTTGTGTTCCTTTTTTGTAATTTACGTCCTGTGACGTTAGGTCATTTCGGACGGTGAAAGAAATGGGTGAAATGATACTCAAATGAGTCCAGGGTTCATGGAGCTTAGAGCTACCTGACATTTGTCTTTTAAGGCCAAGGGAAAACCCTGGAAAAAACGAAAGATAAAGTCAGACTAAAAATATTCAATGTCATAGCCGGGATTTGAACCACGGCTCTTCTGGTTGCCATCCAGCCGCTCTAACCCTTGAGCTACTATGGCCAACGTGCCGATATGACATTAAATTCTCCAACTGACTCGTGGTTTTCCCAGAAAACCACTAGGAGTTCTCATAAACACACGAGACAACTCTCTTAATGGCGACTTACATGGTGTAAGTACTTTAAGGCCCGAGCTTTATAGTTAACCACTACTAGATCAATTAATTGAAACTAATTGTTCTGTCACACTGGCCGTGTGTAGGCTAAAATATGGAAAGATATAGCCAGACTGCAAAAATTCAATGCCATAGCCGAGATTTGAACCACGGATCTTCTGGTTGCCGTCAAGCCGCTCTAACCCTCCGCTACTATGGTCAACGTGCTGATATGATATTAAATTCTCCAACTTACTCGTTTTTCTCCCAGTAAACCACTTAGGATATCTCATAAACACACGAGACAACCACCTTAATGGCGACTTACAAGGTGTAAGTATTTTAAGGCTCAGGCTTTTATAGTTAACCACTATTAGGTCAAATAATGTCCATAGTAGTTCAAGGGTTAGAGCGACTGGACGGCAACCAGAAGAGCCGTGGTTCAAATCCCGGCTATGGCATTGAATTTTTTCAGTCTGACTCTTATCTTTCCATACTTTAGCCTACACACTGCCAGTGCGAAAGAACAATTAATTTTCTGGAAAGAACGTTATCCAGGTAACTCACCCTTACCGAGATTGGAACTCGGGAACTCATGAACGCGATGAGGACACGCTACAATCCAGGGGCGGCCGGTGAAGCATTGTATTGGCGGTGCCCTAAATGAATGAATGAATGAATGAATGAATGAATGAATGAATGAATGAATGAATGAATGAATGAATGAATGAATGAATAAGGGTAGTTAAAATATAAATATGTGTAGCAATTTCGAACGATTTAGGTCATCTTATCAATAATCCATCCTGTTTTGTAATATACTGTACGAAACAGAACGTACAGGGAAACGGAAATAGATATTTATTACATCCGTACTCTTGTTACGCACAGGCGTAACGAGTACAGTAAGAGTTCGATAATACATTCAAGGAGAATGTGATACGAATCGTTCGTGGACGATTTCGGGACAGAGAGACAGGTCCCGTGCTTTACTGTACACTAGTGGATAAAGCGTAAGTTATGCGCCAGAGAAATCTCGACACTACCTGGTTCCATAAGAAGCCGTGTATAAGCAGACATCCTAGCTCTTAACAAAGGCGCTTATGAGCGTAGAAGGTTCCGTTCTGGAATCGGCACCAAGCCACGGAAAACAAAAAGGACAGAGCGCTTGCGTTTAGAGCGCCTATTCACACGAGGGAGCACATACTAAGAAACAATCCTTTTTGCCCAATTCCTACACACTTCTCTTTCTTTCATTTTCATATAGATGGTGCCATGGCACAGCGGCACTACCTCAGAAGCCGCCCCTGCTACGCTACCGATGCGGGCATTCTGGGTATGAGCTGAAGGTGTAAGGCAGTTGTGAAATCCTCGAATCCCTTGATTTTTCATCCGCTGTGGAGACTGATGTAGCGAAAACTGGTAGTATTTCTTTTCTCCCGTACTCTTTCTTTTCTATTCCCTTTCTGTTTTCTCAACTACTGGATTTACGTGTTGCCTCCGGACCAGTCCCAAAGGCCTTATTGGAACTACAGCACCAAATAAGGTCACACTATTCGCAAATTTTGGTGCAACTTGAATTCAAAAGTTAGATCTCTAGTAATTTCATTTTATTAGAAGGAAAGAGGCACGCTTTTTAGGGAAAGAAGTTTTGGGTTTGAGCTATGCATATATTCCTCATATGGTTCTAGCACCCCACTTTCTTTATCCTACCAAGCATCCCTTCGCTACTGGGTCTAGATCAATCTGTATTTAAATATGACTTTATGAGTACTAGAGTTTTGACACCAAAACAAATAACAGACTTGTTCGACTTGAGACTGGTATGGATCATCCTTACAAAGAACACCTTCGATCCTCTCAGTTGGTGTTTCTGCACCCATCTCTCACATAATCTCTGTTTCATATAACCTTGCTCCGCTGGCATGTATCACTCCGCTTACAACTACCTACCCCCTCATTCTAATTGGCTAATGCTTTCGCGCCAGAGGCCATGGGCGGAGCCTTCCCGTCACATTGAAACCTGTAGTAAACGTCATAGTAATTGCTAGGAAGATGAATAAAATCATACAAATAAGAATATGAAGGCCTGCAAAAATAATGAAGTTTATAATGAAACTGAGCAAGTTGAAACTGTGAATAAGCAATGATACTGAAACAAGTTTATAATGAAAAGCCTTTGGCTTTTTCCACTGGGATTTTTTCAAACGAGCCTTTATTACCTTGTAAAAATGGTTGTTTTCAGTCTTAAAAGTCGTGTCACCACATACTTGTCGTGTGTCCTTCATTCACCCAAGTCTCTTCAAGGTAGTATATTTTCCGACATGTATCTCGGTACAGTCTTATTGTCCTTAAATAACGTCTTCGCCACACAGCAATATCGCCCCTGGAGTGGTAAGTTTTCCTGTTCTCTCAGTTTCATGTCGCGATGTTCCTATGCATCTATCACACCTTTAAGTTCAGAGCACAGCTGTTCGACTTATCTCACTGACAAAGACGGATTCTTCTCTGTGAGTGCATTAAACACATGCACCACAATTCTTTTATCGCCACTTTGTAAAGGTTTCCCTTGCGATGCTTCAGCGAAAAACTGGTGGTAGAGTCTGCCATTATACATTTAATAAGTACACGTGCAATAAACGATCAACAAAATAATTTAGCTCTCGCACTCGGCACAACACACCGTCGAATAGCGATATATGACTAATCCAGTTCACAACAAGATCAGTGATAAAAGTCATATAAACAAATATATCATCACTACCGCTAAATCACGTACTATCGTGTCATGTGCTTGAGAGCAAAGGAACGTCCCCTTTACGTTGTTTAAGAATCAACATGTATTTCAGATAAATCAACTCTGTTGAGTAATATATTTCATTAAAACGGTTACGAAAATATAAATTTGACAACTCCCTTCCAACATATAAAGATGTATCACCATGTTAAATAACGAACTAATTTTTACCGCACAACAGTCTGCACCACAAAAGCAGCCAATCAGATGTGATAAGGTCACGTGACCGATAAGAGATACGGGGCAAGCTTACGTGAAACAAGGATTAGACTTCACTTCTGTTCATAATGGAATATGCTTATCTCTGTACCTGAACTAAACCAATAAGGCTTTGCTTAAACCAGGACTCACGTGGAATACAGATAAGGCATTTCTAACAAAATTAAACAAAGAAAAACGCGAGGAATCCGAGAGCTTGTTTTGTAATTTACGTCCTCCAACCATAAGTCATATCGGACGGTGAGTGAATTGGGTGAAATGATGCTCAAATGAGTCCAGGGTCCATGGAGCTTAGATTTAACAGACACTCGTCTTGAAGGATAAGGGAAAACCCTGGAAAAACCTTAACCAGGTAAGTCACCCTGACCGAGATTCAAACTCCGGACCTCTTGAACGTGAGGCAGACACGCTACCATCTACGCTACCGAAGCGGGCAATCCGAGAGCATCGGTCCCTTTCCGTATACATTACTTCAAGGATTCATTTTCAAGTGAGCAGACACATTCCACATAATAACAGTTTAATTTGTTTTAAGTCTATTTCGGTGTCCTTCTTCAACCCCATTATATTTACAAAGGCAAGTCTTGAAATTTGTATAATTGAATTTGTAGTTATTGAGCTGCTACAAGCGACGTGTTCATTTTAATCTGTTTCTAAACCTTAATGTTGTCTTTTGAGGCACATCTGCTATCTCTGAACTTGTGGAACTTCCTTTTGAAGGCATAAAACAGGCAGACTGCAGAACCTCTCCTCCTTCTTTGTGTTGCTTTTACTGTTGAGGTCTTTCGAGATGAAGGACGCACCAAATAATATGGTCGCATTGCATTCACAGCGCCCCGAGCGTTTCATTTTCTCCGTTACGTCATGGTAAATACCGATGCGTCTTTGTTTACTGTTTCTGTGGCTTGCACGCCCCACGAGATTGTCTTGGATGCATTGGAAAACCTGAAGACTCGAGTAAAAGCCGTAATAAAAGCATCACATATTGTTTAAAATTCTTGTTCATTAATCTAAGGATAGGGCAAGCTTCATTAAGGGTATTTGTAATATAACTACCCTGAGTATCGAGAGAGCGTAAGGTTGAGCTAATAGTGATAGAGGGCGACTATTATGCACTATTAAGAAATGCATTTCATTTTAAACGAATTAAAGAGGAACTGTTGTAGTATCGTTCAAGGCAAGCTGTTTCCTTCTGTGTATTAAATCTGTTTAGGAATAGATGATACCCTGTACATAAGCACAAACTTATTTGCATAAAGAAGATAACAGGAGTGTTTGTACATTTAAAATAATAATATAATCGTGTGATACTTTAATGCAAAGTTTGAAAACTTAGCCCCGTCAATACATATAGCTTCAAATAATGCTTTCCTTTTAAACTATTGTCAAAAACCTATCCTATTCCCATAATGAACCAATGCTTCAAACCAGATTTTGTAATGCGTATACGTATTAGCTTACGAACGTAGTTGAGATCTAAGTCCGAAATGAAGAAGAATAGGGTAGAGTGATTAAGTTAATGGCTTATTTCCTTTTCCAAAGTTACAGTATCTGTCATATTTAAAACATACAATTTCATACATATGTACCGAAACGTATAACACGTGGCCCAACTGCCCAGTCATTCACGTAAGAAGATATCGCTTCATGCGTTAAAACAGTTGCACAACGCAATGAGGCAATTTCAGTTAAGCGAATGGCAAGGAATGAGCGAAATTGGTTCTACTCCAAGGGAAAAGAGTAAGCTCCCAGGTTAGAACTAGCGTGTGTATTCTGTAATAATAGACAAGAGCATTATAAACAACCAAAAATGTTTTTCACCTAGTTAAGGGTCTTTGTTATAAATATTAATATTATATTAATATTTTTATTCTTATCATATGTAATTCTTGTATTTGTAATTTATATTTGGTTGTGTTTCATAACTATCCTGTTATTTTTATTGTCATTGACATCTAACGGTACCTTTATGCTGACTTCATTCATAAAACAAGTGCGCAGAATGGTACGTCTCTTGGTTAATACAATGTTTCAGCTATCTCCTAGTATCCATACGGACGTTTCTGAGAATTGCGGGTGTGAGAGATACACATGTCTCCGCAATCGTTGGACGTAAGACTTCTATATTAAAGGGACCTGTTTCAAACACAATACTCTTAGGTGACTCTAAAAAAGAAAAAACAAACCTGTAGGAGATCTTGGTGGCCAATATATTGGGCCACCTAGGACGATCCAAAATCCAGCATGCAACTTAGATTTTTGGAGGTACATAACAGCGAAATTTTGCACCATTTTGTTGGAACCAATGCTATACCATCAGACGCAGTTGAATATCATGAGAAAATGCTGAAGCCCACTTTTCGGGAATATCAGATACCGGTTCCCTAAATCTGGTTGGGATAAAAACTGGTCCAATAAGATTGATCACATGCATAATATGTACACCAAAGTTTTAAGGTCACTGAGAAGCCGATGGGCTTCAAAAAATTGATTTTTTGTTTTTAGTGTTAAAAATTATATAATTCTTCAGCTTGTAAATTATACATATAAAACATAGTGTGTCAACTGGAATTAAAGCTCTTTAATCCATAAATTTAAAGATGACGGCGCAATGACACCCCCACTTTCTGATGTAGTATGAAAGGAAAGTTTCCTCTAGATGGCAAACCACTTGCAGGTCGTGGAAGACTAACAGACAATGAGATTGACCTCCTCCAGCAGTATTATGGACTAGCTATCAGGAGAAATACAGGTAAAACTATTGCAGAAATGAAACAATCTATTTGGGCCATTTATTTTCATAAATTATCCACAGATAGTAATCCACAGCATGGTTTGCGTTCTAAAGGTGAAGATACATGGTGTGGCTTTCAAAGAGCTGAGATTAAGAAAGAAATTTTTAAACACAAACACTCTTCCAGAAGAGGTTCTTTTGGCAATTAAACCAGTAATTAGTGAACTTTCTCAAGGTGAATTACTGAGAAAGTGCTTGCATGGTCAAACCCAAACCCCAAATGAAAGTTTTCATCATATAATACGGGAAAGAATTCCAAAAACTGTGCACATTGGGCCAAAAACTTTAACAATTGGTGTATATGATACTGTTATTTGTTATAATGATGGGTGCAGTGGTAGGCATAAGTAATGAGAAAAATGGGTATAAAGGTTGGTGAAAATATGAGGACAGCATGTCTAAGAAAACATGTGCGTCGACTCTCAGAGGCAAAAGCAACAGCTCAGTTGCTTTAAAGTAGAGCTGGAAGTAAGAAAAGGGAAAGGAAAGATTTGGGAAACCTAACTGAGCAGGAATATGGAGCAGGCATGTTCTGAGAGTATGTATAATTTAGAAAAGAATGGTGCTTGATCTTTGATCGTGATTTCCCAAAACTTTGATTTTTCGTTATTTAGGTGCATGTTTCTCAAAACCTATGAAATATATTGATACAAAATTCTTATTGCTTATTTCTTAATGTTCCCTGAACACATTAATCTAACTTTTATATTCATTTGATTTATAAAACGGTGGGAAAATAAAATTCAGTCCTTAAAAATATTATCCTGTTAGCAAAACTAAATAATTTTTCATGTGCATAGTACAAACTATGTATGCTTTCTATTTAGTTTAGATAATAAAAATGTGTCTTAAGTTATTTAGGAAAGATATTGGTGCCTATAGCGTTAAATTTCTACAAGGAACCTAGACTGAAGTATAGGGTGTAATACTTTTTCAGGATACACAGTACCTTGTGCCCCTTTTGCAAAGAACTGTATGAACGTAATGTAAATATTATGCAGTCGTTAAATGGACACATTGTTGTAGTATAATTATGCCAAATTTCAATTTCTTACAATGTTTAGTTTTTAGTATATTTATATTTGAATATTGTTAAAAACTAGCCCTGTCTGGGTGAAAATAAACTCCCGGTGCCCTTAAGCCCCAGTAGATTCGTAACTTAGTGTTTCGAACCCAGTAAGTATTGAGAGGAGTCGTAATGCATGTCGTGTCTCTTGGACAAGAATTTTTGAACCCTCGTGCAACAATTAATCCTAGGGCCAGAACCATTGCTACAGAGTTGTTGTTTGAGCTGAATTTTATACGAAAGCCAGGTCCTTTCCTTCAAAATTTGTGTAAAGATGATCTTGAAACACTTATATTATATGCTGTTCTCTGGCCTGCAAAGTCTAAAATTATAAATCATATATAGCTGTAGAAAATCGTTTGAGTGTTGACACTGATGGTGATGGTGATAATAAAACTGAAGCTAATAAGATAGTCACGCCGTTGGCGCGAGAGTTTGATGCAAATAACGTGAGTAGCGCAGGGTAAGAGCAATGAGGTACTCTCAGGGTATGCGTGGATATGTATGAGTAAGGATAGTTCTGATGACACTGGAATGCCCGTTTCAAACTGATTCAATATCTGCTTCTTTTTATCACCACATCAAACTCGAAGTTGCAGACCATAGTTATCAATATTTCATCGTTCAGAGTAACCGTGTGTAGAATGCATATTACTCGATAACACTTAATTCGTTCTTTACGTACATACGAACCGACAAATATCTTCGCTCATCGCTTCTGCTCTGGCTTTGACCAAGACATAACCACAGAGAACCGACTGAATCAGCCGCCAACCGCGTACTGTTGTCCTCACTGTCCACAGCTGTGCTTATGTGTGTGTAACTTTCACTTCTGGAAGCCCTCTTTTCACACAAATATTCCCTTTGTGGCTATTTTGTCCATTGTGATTATTAGTCTCAGTCATGCCATTATTAAGGGTCCGAAGAGTACCTTTTCAAACGCAGTCAAGTGTTACACCTTTAACCATTCGTTCCTGCTAAGAAACCCACTCTCTTACGCTGCTTTTGTTAAAACAACTCAACTCAACTGCTCGTACATGCGTTTCACAAAGATACAAGATTTCTTTGATTTCCATCACGATTCTTTACTTATTGTAATCCTTTAATTTCGGTATCAAAACGTGCCCTCATATATGCATGGATTCCTTTACGGCGTCCTAGAATGCGCTTAGCCCGTAATGCTAGATACCATCGCTAAGAGAATATAGCAAATCTCACACACATGATTTTCTCTACACCTGTAAAACCACTGTTAGAAATGCTAGTTCCCCTATCTACTTCATGTCAATCTGCAAAATGTTTTCTAATGGTTAATTCTCCTGTAGTTGCAAGAGGATCGTGGGAACGCAGTTGGCTGTAAGCGATAGTTAGTTGCTTAAACAGCTGGTCGCTATGCAACGGCTTCTATATTCCATTGTTTCTATGACCAAGACTCAAAAAATGAATAACGGCTTCCAATTTGAGCAAAAGTACAAATATTGGAAACTTCAGACAAAAAGAAGAAATAGAGGAAATGGTTCACTTCATAAATAAAAACGGATCAGATATAAATTGTAGATTTCAAAGCACCGTTTGAGTAGTAGGATTTTGTTTATCTCTTACGGTTTCCGAGTTTAGCAAACGTCATCCACAATGTAGAGGCCTGGATACCGACTGCACGTCAAAGGGTCAATTTTTTCTAACTGTGAGGGAGGTACTGAATTATAAACAGGCCTTCTGCGCGCGGTAGGGAGTAAACCGGTCAACAGCGCACCAGCGGGTGTAGCACAAATACATCAAATGCTTGCAAGCCTTTCTGTTTTAAGTAATAGACGTGTGGCACCACTAGTAAATAGTGTTAGTCACTTGTTTTGAGAATACTTGGGGCTTTAGGTTATAAGGGTTTATAAAATGATATATTCATCGTGTGTGTTTCTATAGAGCAATAGAGCTTCTCTGTGAACTATGAAAAGTCAAAGTGGTATGCATTGGTATTTTAACTTATTGTTCTGTTCTAATACGGCCATGCGTATTACACTTCAGCATTTTCAACCATTTCTATGAAAGCGTCCATAGAGTCCTAAGTCTAAAACTTTGGGATCGAAAATGCGAGACTGACCGCCGCGCGCACTCCGGTAGTTCAAAAAAGGTGGAAACAAATACGGCGTACGCGCGTCGGGACCCTCCGAGTACAGAACATCTGAGGACATAAGCACGAGGCGTATCCGTAAAATAACATATCCAATTTTATTTAATATAGAAACAAGTTTATTGTCAGTGAATGTTACATTGATGGAAAGGCGGTACTTACAGCTATTTTTCAACGTAATCACCATTGTGATCGAAGCACTTTTGCATTACCCTTGTCATAGCACTCTCCCGCCAAGTTGCGCAGCTAGCGCTCAACCTCGTTTTTCAAATCATCGTCGCTCTGGAAATGTGTTCCACCCAGGTGTGACTTCAACTCAGGAAACAGGTGATAATCACTAGGTGCTAAGTCTGGACTGTGGGGGGATGGATGAGAATGTCCCATCCGAACTGGGCCAGGAGATCTTCAGTGAGCATTGGGGGACCCACCTCGCACACACCTTGCGATAATGCAAATGTTCGGTCAAAATCTTGTCAATCGTAGTCTTACTGACTTCAGGGAGAAGCTCACACAGGTCGCGAACTGTCACACGCCGATCTTTAAGCATTTCTTGCTCCCCTTTTGCAATTGTTTCGGTTGAAACCGAAGAGCGACCAGAACGCTGTTCGTCATGGACGTCTGTAAGTCCGTCTTTGAACTCTCTGACCCACTTTCGCATGTTTTTGACGTCCATACACCGTGGCCCATAGTCTCCGCATTACTGGTAATGAATTTCAGTGGGGGTAGTGCCCTCGGCACTCAAAAAACGGATTACTGCACGCACTCGCACTTGGCGGAGAAAGTAATAGGAAGCTCCATCACAAACGGCTGCCCAGCCAAGACTGATGGATGCAACGGGTTCGTTGTGTTGGCGATTTGGAGGGGTGAAGCCAAGCTACACGCCAGTGTTGCCGGATCTCGCGTAATAGCGTTTCACACGGCTCCAGCGTCTTCGAGACTTTATTTTACGGACACATCTCTTAGGGCATTCAAGGTGTGCATCTCATTTGTCATGAAAATATCCTTAATATACTGTTTTTTATTTAAAATCGTTAAATATTTTTGAGAAGGCCAGAACTTTCAAAGAATTTTACATTTAATGGGTACTCTGCAGTGCAATGATTTTCTCGATTATTTTTCTGTCTTATCGTTGTTAGGTTCTTAGAGGGGATTTAACAAATTTTTCGTTTTTGAGTTACGCTGGCCAAAAGCGTGCGCTTACATGCACAAACACACAGGTGCACGCTCTCGGATTTAACCTACCTCTGTAGCGTGGAGGTAGCGTGCCTGCCTTACCCTTAGGTGTTCATGTTAATGAGGATGTTATCTGGATAAGGCTCTTTTCGTCCTGTATTTCTCCATATCCTTTAAGATGAATGTCGGAACTGTATGCTCTATGGACCCTAGGCGCATTTGAGCCTGATTTCACCTATTTCATCCTCCTTCCAATATAACTTACTTTGGCGAATATCAATTTAAAAGAAAAAAGAAAACACAGATGTTTATTTTCATTTTTATCACTATTATTCAGAGGACCTCTACATGTGTATTTCAACTCAAATATTAATTCCTATTAACTGTACTTGCGTAGTAGAGGAAGTAAGAATTGTGTATGCTTAATCTTACGGAACCTAACAACTACCCACACATGGGATCATTACGCAGTACGCCTTGGTTATTTACGTAATGTACCTCTGAACCTTTAGATTTCATTCTTACAGTTTTCTTTGCTTATCTTGACAACCCTAACTGATATCTCTCCCACCAAACAAAATACAGTCCAATCCGTTTAATCCTTTTTGTCTTCGTATCCGTCAACTTTTTAGTCGTAATTGTTTCCCTTTTGAGCTGTCCCAAATTGTTACTGATATATCAGACCTAGAATACACTACCCCATTACATTCTAATGTGCAATGAAATATTCCCTCTTGTTCATTGCACGTGACATAATCTTCATGGTCTTTTCTAAATTCTTTCAAAAACAATGCTTCTGGTGGCATTCAAGCTAGACCTTGCTCTCAGAGTTATTATTATAATACACCTATTTTTCTTTCTCAGAATATTCTTAACTATTGTATAAAATTGTAAAGTACTCGTGTCTCTAAAACTAGCGCAAATCCCTTTTCTCTTTATATATGCTGCTTTTTGTCTAACGTCTTTCCAAGACCTCACTCTATCTTGCTCTCCCATTATCTGGAGCTACTCGATTCAAATTTGTTGTTATCCATATCGCTTGGATGTTGCTGCTGGTGAATGCTGTTCAACTGGTCCCGGCCTCTCTGGACGAGAGATATGCACTGTTATATTTACGAGATACTGATGTTGGAGAACAACGCTACCATAGCCGGACATCAAATGCACTTCCTTTGGATCAGAGGACATGTCGGAATTCGATACGATGAAGTCCCCGATCGCCTGGGAAAAGAGGGACTCACCCAAGGCACCTTTCAGGGCATCCAACTGTCCTACACGGATATCTTCCAGGTCCTTCGGCGTGACGCCTATTGCCGATGGAATAACGCCTGGATTCCTTCTCAGTCCATCAAAGACAAACACTACGCCGCCGTGAAGCCGAATCTATCCACGACCCCTTGGTTCTCCAGCTTCAAGATTGCACGTCGACATCTCACCTCCATCATTAGAATGCGACTTGAACATAAATGTTACCCTGCGCATCTGACCGACTACGTCTCATCGATTCTCCTGTATGTCCTGATGACCCAGGCGAAACCGCTGACCTCAATCATCTCCTGTTCAGTTGCTCTCGCTACCGAGCCCAACGTTCCTCCTTCCTCCGCCGCCTACTTCAACAGTCTGTTCATTTTCCCGCTAGCGTCAACACCATCTTACAGTTATGCCATAAACCTGTAGACCAAGCTCTTTTGCAATTTCTTCAAGAACGTGATCTACAGACCTAGTCTCACCCCATCCTCTCTTATTTTTCCCTTCGATGGCCATATGGGATTTTACCGAAGGCCAAAAAAAGGGCCCCGGCTTCAATAGTTTATGTTCAGTCAACATATCCGTTACTTGTATTTGAACCTAATTATAAATTGCCACGATAGAATAAAAATATTTTGAGTTCCATTAACACTTTCTTGAAAACATTATGTGAACAAACGGTAGAACTGTTTTCCGATCCTCACGACGAGCATCTTGGTTAGGGAATCAATTAGAGTGTTCATATTGATCATGTGGTTCTTAGTTCTCATAGCTTTGAATACAGTAGGTGTGTTGCTGGTGGTCTGTGTGTTACTGTACACGTTGGATAGTAGCAGTACTGATACTTGAATGCTTACATTTTACATTTGGTATTTAACTATCAATGATATAAATTAGAGTAGCATTCACTATTTACGTCCAACCGTCCTAATTCAGCTATCTAAGTAGTAGCTGAAAACTTCATAATCTCCACATGATTTTCACTCCTTATCATACATGCAACTTTTCATCATCTTCACATTGACCTTCAAATTTTTAGTAGTACTTTTTGAAAATGTAATATCCAGACCCAGAACAATCAATACCTTAGAAATTGTTCGCTCGCTCCGTAGAACGTAATATATTTGATATACAGGATGGGCAATTTAACTTGAGACAAAGCGGTGTAGAAGATATGTCTTGAATAAAAGTCGCCTGATATTAAGTGGGAAAGTAAATGTCATTAGTCGTCTTTTATTTGGAGGATGTTGTGATGGTCATTTTAGGCCCAGTTCAATATTTTAAATGTAAATCTACCTTTTTTATTTTGTTTTCACACTCGTCATAAAAAGCTAAACAACTTTTGCATAAAGCACTTTGCATTTGTTCTTACAGAAACATCGATACACCTACTTTATTACGACTTATCTCATTTTAATAACGAGAGCGACGGGCGATGTGTGCATATTATAGAGCTTGAAGCTGATATTGCAAACATGGACATATTAGGTAAACATGGCCATCTGTAATTCAACTTAAGTTAATAACCAAGCAGGCCATATAGATGATGCAACAAATGCTTAGGTTTATTGAAATTCCAAATTGTGACGTAGGACCAATGAGAATTAAGTATTACGGTAACTTAGCATCCAAAACAGAAAAAAGGATCAATGATTTTATTCTTAAAATTTTTCTTCTCTGCTTGAACTTTCGAAGAGGGTAGACGCATCTACGGTAAAAGACTTCTTGAAACTACGATAAGTTCTTGGAGTTCATCATTTATGAACGTTTAGTAAACGTTTAAAATATACATCCAATATGCGACGCTACAATAAATAATTTAAGTAAAAAACCGTTGCATCATTTATACATAAAAGGAGAAAGTTAAATATAGTAATGGGCTATATATATACATACATATATATATATCAGTGGAAAAAGACGCATGTAAAAAGAACATGATGTTGAGAAATATAATTCCAAGTAAAGTGAAACGGTATTAATTATTTTATTCCATAGCTGCCCAAAAGAAAAATTACTTTAGTATCGATACCACGCCTGAGAAGTTTCACATCTCAGCTCGCCGCAGCTGCTGGAGTGGGGATTTATAGGAATCTTCGAGAACATAATCTCCACTGCTTTTAGACGGAAGGTTCATCTCTTCTACATCAAGGTAAGGTTTGGCTTCTACACGCGTCGCCACACCGAGGGAGCGCGAAACTTTCGCTCGGTGGGACGTAGACCTCACGACGGGGCGATTCCTACTTCAGATATGTCTCCGCATCGTGTGATATAAATCTAACCCACAAGGAGGGGAACCGCTCCAAGCTATAAATCATTTTAAAAATCTTTATAAAATAACAATTAGATCCACCTTCAAATTATTTTTTAATAACAATCTATATAAATATAATTTATTGTAATCCATTGTTCAACTTATATATTACTCCAACTTGACTTGAAATTTTAATTGATATTATATTGAGAAAATTACCTAAAAGTATATTCATAAACTATCTAACAAATAATATAAGTAAGGTTCAACGTGGACTATCGATTAAATAACAGATTCCTCTAAATAGACTATAATACCGCCAAATTCTTTAAGTTTCAAGACCATACCTACTAATACTCTAGTTTATCAAATTTACAACAAAAATAATGGGGGTATCTAAGCCTAGTTTATATTTTTACTTTAAAAATAATCATACTATAATAATAAACCTCAAAATATTTTAAACAATATTCTAATTCTTATTTTAAAATTAATATTAATTGCTTAAAACCAATAATGTTCATGTAATTTTTCTGCATAACCGTGGATGCTGGCACAGATTTTACCAAACCTAATAACATTTACCAAATCTAAATTAGCTTAATGTGAATTAAATTATCCATGGCTTATACAAATCTAAATATCTTCTATAAAATCAAATCACAAAAATTTACGTATAGATTGATGTTAAAATGAACAGTTCAGGCATCAATAAAACTTAAACTTATTAATTTTCCAATAAATTATAGATCTCTCAAAAGTAAAACCAATGCTTTTAAAAAAAGATTAGAATTGAAATGTTTTAAAATTTGGACCAATTTCAAAAATACATTAAATTTCAAAATAATCAACAAAATTATGTAAAACAAGCAAAATCAAACCTCCCTCCAAAATTTTTGTTGTCCAGTTTCTCGATTTTAATCTTTTGTTCAAAGAATTGGTTTACTATAGTATACTTAACTACGTGGATTCCGCTTTTTTAACTCTATAATGGAATCCATGTAGTTAAGTATACTATAGTATATAATAATGCATTTAATAATATATCTTTATCTTATTTAGTTAACGAAAATAACACGTACATGTGTTTTAATATTAAGACCTTTCTCTAATTCTTTCCCTATAGGTTATTAGAACTTGTATAAATTGAAATGTTAATTCATACGAATAATGTAATATAAACCTTTCTGTATAAGATCTAATAATAAATAAAATATTTATATATTATTATACCCTTATTATATTCTCTCAATTATGCCCTAAATGTACCTAATAATTTATAACCTCAGATAATACAAAAATAAAACTCAGTGACTTAAAAATCTCTTTAAATGGAAAAACCTACAAACGTAAATAACGACGAAAATTCTGAATGGCAGCCCCATTCAACAGAGTGCAGTAGTATAGGAGGCAATAACACACTGCGTCATTGACACGATAGGACAATTTCCTTGTATTTATCATTAGTGTACTTGCAGGTCACAAATGTGGTACCAGCATGTGGATGCCCTGCACACTATACACGTACTGCTAGGGGGCTTTAAATAACAGTTATCATAAATAAAAAAATGAATTATAAATACCCTGAGGATGGGAGCGATGTACGCTATTGAAACGTCGATTTCTAATCGTCTTTTCACCTAGCTTGTTTCCCGAGCATATTTCGAACAATTACCATAATCTTTTTATAGGAGGCTCAGGTCCCGTTAATTGGCCAGCTTGATTTCCTGATCTTACATCACCAGATTTTTTTTATTATGAGTTTATCTCAAGGAAAAAGTATATTGTGAAACACCAAAGACATCTGACGACATGAAGGTGCGCATTCGAAATGCCTGTGCCATATTAAAGAAAACATGCCTTTATGAACACATCAATCGTTCATTCACAGAATTGGAAAATGCATTGCGGTAGAAGGCACCATTTTGCACATTCTTTACCCTGAGGTACGTGGTGATACTCTGGTAGCTACCTCTCATCAATGTTTATCTCGTGAAGGATCCATGCACTGTGAAGAAAATGATTTATACTAATAATATGTAGTTTGTTCGGCTTTTGTATATACTGTATTGAATACCATACCACCCTTTACAGAATACCTCTATATCATTTTAATGCTTATGAGAGCATACACATTTGGGTGTATACTTGTTTCACAGATTTAAGCAGGAAAGGGTATGAGAATCCTTAGATGGTACACTTCGTTGTCATAATGGTATCAGTGAACTCCATCCGTTCCAGCGCTTTGCCCTAAAATTTTTATACAACAGTCATAACAAAAGAAAATTGTCATAAAAACATTTATGTATCTCCAAGTTGACCAACCTCTGAAAAAGAAGTATTTGTCAGTTTATCCCACGTATATCTAAAACTTCTACAATACTGATGGAAAACTGAAGGAAAAGAAGATCTGGATCAGTGACGTTGGAGAAAACTGTCCTGAGGTTGAATTACTCATAGGGATGGATGTTGCGCAGATATTCTAACAGGGGAAATTGTACCATTATCAAATGGACTTAATGCTATAGAAACCAAATTAGGGTGGACGCTATGAGGCGGGAGACTTAACGAACTATCTGAAACTAATTTGGACAGCCTTACTATAACAATGTCTTGCAATGATGGATCTATTACACAGTCATGGGTTCTTGAAACTATTGGTATTTTGGAATTCAGTAAGGGTGCAATCATCAGCAGCTCGAGATGAAGAAACCAGGGAGTATATTCTAAGTACCTTAAAGAGAAATGGAGATAGTCGTTACGTGGTAGAATTGCCCTCGGCCGATGGACATCCTGAGCTTTCGAGTAACAAGCAAGTTGCCAAGAATAGACTTTGGTCAGCCTCAAAAAAGTTAGAGAAAGTAAACCTTTTTCTGTAAGTATGGTGAGATTTTTTAAGATTGGGAACGAGAAGGTTTTATAGAAGAAGTGACTATAAAAGAGATAGAAAACGGGTGCTATTACCTTCCTCATCGTCCAGTGTTCAAAGAATCTAGTGTAACCACTCCCATACGTTCTGTGCTTTATGCTACTTGTAAGACAGTTGAAGGAGTCTCTCTCAATGGTTGACTTTGTTTTGCCTTGCGTAATTCCTGCAATGCCGAATTGTGCTTGAACTTGCTGGAAACATAGATCTGGCCAATTTCTCCACAAAGGAGGAATTTTGGCTGAAATCTTGCAAACTTGTGGATTTTCTTCGCTTATCTGTACTTATGAGTCTTCCGTCATTTAAAGGAACAAATATACATTGCAGAACACCAATTGTATTTACCCTGGAACATCGTGGATCACCAATTGTGGATGTCTAGCGTTATTTTAAGATCAAAATCACAACATATATGGCGTTGTTAATTCAATATTTATTCCACATTTTTTATACAACAGTTATAACAAAAAAAATCGTCATAACCACATTTATGTATCTCCAAGTTGACCAAGCTCTGAACACTTGCCACAAATCAAATATATAACGCCCTATTTCTAAAATAAGAAGTATTAAAGACTTTCTGGCGGTCCATAATGAACATGATTGTCCTCACACCACAGGGTCTGAAGGCCGTTATTTACGCCACGGATAAGATGTAAATACTAGCATTTCTTTGTAGATCACTGCACAGTTTTTCACCTAATTTTTCGACATGCATTACAAATTTCACGTTTTCCGGAAATAATAGGAGCAAATCACACTTTTGTCATACCTCAAATGCTTTGGGTGGTAATTTGAGATGACCCATGTTTACCCCCCCAGGAGCCTACTTCGGTAGGTACGGGTTTCGCGCACCCGGGGTTCCGAGCCAACAATCTCCCTCGTGTGGGCTCCTCTTCGTGGTTGAGGGAGACGGTCAACAGGCCCACCCACGTGTAATAATAAATAATGTGTAGTGTTTAACGCCCGCTTTTACTACATACGGCACCGCATGCGGTGACACTGATGATGCATGAGATGAAGATGGAGCACCGATGGAATGAGATGGCGGGGGAAACCGGAGGTCCCGGAGAAAACCCGCCCCAACGCCGTGTTGTCCATCACAAGTCTCACTTTGCGGTCGCCTGGGATCGAACCCGGGCCGTCTTGGTGAGAGCCAAGCGGTGTAACCACTGAGCCACGGCGTGTCCACACCCACGTGTAGGCCGTGCGTGGAGACCCGTGGAGAAGGATTTTAGATTCTTTTCTAGTTTAGAGTTTAGGATTTAGTGAACGAAGTTTTTGGTAGGTTTTGATTGATGTTTTTTATGTACGTGTATTTTTAATGGGTTTTGTTACATTTGTATAGTTTTTGGAAAGTTTCATGACTAGTTTTTTTTAAAGGGCGCTGATGACCGCCGTAGTTGAGCGCCCTTATATATATATCATCACCCATGTTTACACTTAAAACCCTCTGTAATATTCAGATTTGAAAAATGTCTTGTTAATGTTGATTTGACAGGGCGTTATTTCGATTTAAGCAGCTAAAGGTTGTTTAACGCAGAAAAGTTTTATGAATAGTATAGAACCGCATTTATCCATATACTCCAAACTTAAAATTCGTTTTACTGATAAACGTACGTCCGGACGTGATTGTAAGCGTTTATTCATGCGGGAGATTTCAGAAATAACTTCTAGTATTTGAAATCGAAGTGTCTACATCACAAAACTGTTTCCGTACTGTCCTTCTATCTATTAAGTCAATCCACAATGAAAGTAACATGCAGTAAATGGAGATAAAATGTTTTAGAGTACAACCAGCACTCAACATATAGATGCAGAATCTGAAACCAAGATACGAAAGTTGTTTAACCAATATCCTTAAGAATGTTGTTCACAAAGCGTGCCATATTGGAGTGATAAGGTCTTTTTTTTTTTTTTAACTCTGTAAGCGATCAAATAAGGGGTTCGTTTGACAGCGAAAAAATTCGCACATGGTGCACACAACATTCGTAGCTTCATAGACCTAAAACGGCATATTGTCGCGGCAACAGGCATAAAAGTTTCCGAAAAAACAGAAAACAAACGGCGGATAATGTTTCACGGTAATATAGAGCTTGCATAATCAGTTTACGATATCGCGGCTAGTGTACACAAAGTAACTGATAGGCAGCTAGAGTTCACAAAGGGCCGATAATTAAGTGCCGATAAGCAAGAGACGGATAGTTTATCACAGAGTTGAAAGACTTGCCGGCCCAGAGACGGTTTTACGTTTCTCGAAGGTGATAGAATATTCGGATTTCGTCATTAAATGTCTTGTTTATTCCAGAAAAATCTAGTGACTGACAGAACAGTCTGAAATTCATGAATGAGTGTAAAAAAGAAGCCATGGCTAGTGATGAGTCAGTTGTGTGTAACGAGAGTGTAGTTGAAACACGCGAATCAGCTGTGGAATGTTGTAAACTGAACGCTGTTTGTTATTGTCATCGTCCTTGGAAGACTGTGTATATGTGATGTAATGCTGTTATGTGAGAATTGAACAGCGTATTTCGATGGAAATAAGGAACATTTAGAATTTCGGCAAATTGGAATTTTAATTCTACGAACCCACAGAGTAACAACAATATAAAGCACTAATTCAAATAAAATGTCCAATCCCAGGAATTGTTGAATGTTGGTGGTTATCTAAGTAGTTACTTATCAGTATTCATTCATTTGGGATGCCGCGATTGTAATATTTCTTCCAGATGTGCAGCAAAGGTCAAATATTTAGTAACTTCCATGGATATAGTGCTGCAATTAGCATAGGACATAAACAGATGAAAAATGCATTTCCAATAGATGAAGTGAAACTTTGCTCTGAAGTAGTGAGTTTTTGTTTTGTTACATAATTTTACTTAAAATAAGACCTGAATCTTTCCTGACGACGAATACGCTCACTTTCTTCTCGGGCAGCCTGCCAGGTGAAAATATGATTGGATGTCAACGTTTCGGGGGTGTATATCTCTCCATCTCTCCCATCATCAGGATATTTATAAAATGTTATACCACAAATGAAATACTGGATATAACACAACTATAATCAAAGACAGAACAGTACCAAAATTCGCATCACTGAACAAAAGATTGTTTTCAGTAAATTAAATGCCAGGTCAGAAGATGGCGTGAAAATAAAAAATTGTATCACGGAAACGTAACTACTTAACTTGATTATTAAGCTGTATTGATATTTGCTTCTTAATTCGACGGATTTCCATTTTAAGGCTGGTTTCCAAGAGGAGCTGAACTGAAATCCAGCATCACGATTAAGCGTGATCCGTTCAGACGAAATCGCCAGAGCCTCCTTAATTCTCCGCTCCCAGCAACCGTTGCATTTTGCCAAGATGGACGTCTCCCAAAAATTGGCTTTGTGGTCGTTATCAAAACAATGCTCTGCCAGCCCAGACTTCTGAGGTTGCGTAAAACGAATGTTCCGTTCATGTTCGATTATTCTAGTAGCGATGGTCCTTCCGGGTTGTCCTATATACGGTGTTCTATATTCACAGGGAATGCGATACGCTCCCGGCACTTGGAAGTCCAGTTTGCCTGTCACTGGCCTCAACAGATGTGTAATCTTCGAAGGTGGCTTGTGGGTGGTCCTGATGTCATATTTGGCGAGAATTCTGCTGATTCTGCCAGGTAGATTGCCGGTAAACGGGATGCAGGTTGTAGCGGTAGGCTTATCTGACGCTTGCTGTGTTACAGGTTTCCCTTTCCTAGCTTTGGTGATCGACGCTTCAACGTCATATTCGGAGTATATTCATAATCGAAGATTAAACATCTGTTGAGGCCAGTGAAAGACAAACTGGACTTCCAAGTTCCGGCAGTGTACCGCATTACCTGTGACTGTGTGACACCGTATATAGGACAAACCGGAGGGACCATCACTACTAAAATAATCGGACATGAACGGAGCATACGTTTAACGCAACCTGAGAAGCCTGGGCTGGCAGAACATTGTTTTGATAACGACCACAAAGCCAATTTTTGGGAAACGACCATCTTGGCAAAATGCAACAGTTACTGGGAGAGGAGAATTAAGAAGGCTTTGACGATTTCCTCTGAAAGAAGTACGCTTAATCGTGATGCTGGATTTCAGTCCAGCTCCTCCTGGAAACCGGACTTAAAAATTGAAATCCATCGAATTAAGAAGCAAAGATCAGTGCAGCTTGATAATCAAGTTAAGTAGTTACGTTTCTTTGACACAATTGCCTATGCTCACGCCATCTTCTGACCTGACATTTAATTTACTGAAAACCGTCTTTTGTTCCGTAATGCGAATTGTGGTAGTGTTTTGTCTTTGTCTATAAGTTGTGTTACATCCAGTATTCCATTTGAGGTTATAAAATTTTTATAAATATCCTGATGATGGGAGAGAGGTACACTCCCGAAACGTTGATATGTAATCAGTTTTTCACCGGCTGGCTGCCCGAGAAGAAAGTGAACATTTTACTTGGTAACCGAATATTGTGTTAACTGCAACTTTACCTCGCATGCAAATTTTGTACTATACAGTTGACAAAAGTAGTCTTACCGTGTGCTGTGTAATTCAGTGATCCACAGTTGATAACTTACTAACAAATCAATCTATTGTGATTACCCGGGTAGTGTAACTATTGTGGAAAGCTATTCTAGCTGTACGTTTAATATGTGGGTTCTGGTTAGTAAGCGAAATTGCACAAGTATGCTACAAATATATACAAATATTTAACACTTACAAATAACGTTTCAAATCTCAGAGTATTTCGAGTACTTCATGCATGCTTTTATATGCACCATAAGACTTCATATACAGTAAACAGTAATGATAAAATGTACTTATATACGTAGTATAATTTCCAAATCATGTGTAAAAAAGTTAGAACATATATTTACCCTATAAATCTTACGCCTAGTTATCAAAGACGAACGCAGAATTCTACAGACCATTTTCTTGAAAGTTTCATGATACACTTACGTGATGCCGGTCAAGCTCCGGCGCAGGCTGCAGCACTGACTACCAGGGGGACAATTGCGATCTAATACATACCCTGAAGTATTTGTTTAATGTTAGTGTGAAAGTTTCTTTTAATGCATTTTTTTCTAATTCGTTGCTGTCAAAAACGGACATTGCACTTCAACAAAACAAATAGCTTACTTTTTGCCTGGTGCCGCTGAGTTTTTCTTTTGCGCTGCGCTGAGGTGACCCTGGCCCCAATCCTTAAGGGAAATTATTAGTTACTTAGAGGTCACGGGCTAGGAACCCTAATCATGAGACTGGGTGTATTTTAATGTATTCGTCAGTTGCCTCATCCTTTTTAAGCCACACCAAACCAGCCGCTGTTTCGAGTTACACGCAATTCCAGTATTCTTCCAAGTACCATCAATTGTTTTATTGCAACTGAAGAGCGCATTACTGATTCAGAAAAGTGATCTGCTGTGTTTTTCGTTAATCAACGTTTAATGTATATTCTTTCCTTTCATTAACAATAAGCTATCGTTAGGTGAATGTAGCAGGCAGGCAGAAGCTTCATCCACCATTTCTATTCATACCTGTTTTAAGGATAAAAAGTCTTTTTTGAGTTCAGTTATCGCCAGTTATTGCGGAAAACAGTTTTTGCTTTCTTTTACTATCTTTCTTTTTTGTTATGTAACTCCATGTTTAAGTGTCTTAAGTCACCATTTTAATACCTCTAAGGAAAGAAAGACTACTGTACAAGTGTATCCTAAGTTTCTTATTTCAATTTTTTTAATTTTTTTAATTTTATATATGTATATATTATTTTTTATAATTTCTTATTATTTTTTTACTTATTTTTAAAGACGGGAACCGGTACAGGGTAAGCCATTTAGAGCTTTTTTTGTTTTTGTTTTGGCTTGTACTGTGAGGCAAAATGAAGGGTTATATTTGCTTAAACGGTTATTAGATCTGAATTTGTTCCAAGTGATGAATGTATTACTCCAGAGAACGCAAGGTTTTCTTCCGTGTATAGGTCCATTTCTGCTCCTTTAAAAATATACGTAAGTGCTTTCCTAACAAAGTGTCTCCTCGCCGTACTTTCAGCAGCCAATGTAGTGTACCAGCAACCAACCACACTGCAAAATTATGAAATTTAGTGTCTTTAAAGCGAAACTCCAGTTGTACCAGCTGTGGTACCGAACGTAGGCATTCTGGACGAAGTTTTATAGTGTATGCCAGCTTATATCAGTTAAAGTGAAGCAAATGGAAAAATATAATACCACAAGAATAGTTTATAAACACAAATAGGAGAGGTAGGGTAGAGAAGCTCATGTGAGTGTATGATATCACTTGTACAGTTGGAAGTATTATTTTAATTAGCACAGTACAGAGCCTCCAGATGCAGAGAAATGGTAAGGTAATACCCATGTTTGATTTAACCGTTCATAAGGGATATTATAGAATGCGTAGTTTGCAGTAATAATTGCTGTCCCTCTACTTTCACAATTGATTAACGGCACCAGCAAAAATACTTTTCCAGAACTTGCCGCAATTACCTTAAATACAGGTGCTTCAATTAATGCTTTATATATTTACGTTTCTGAGAAGCATCTGTGTCATGGTTTAAAGAGCATTGCCTCATTCCGATACTTCTGCGTCAACACACCACACAAATTTAATACAACAGTCATTTTAAAGCAATAAGAACTACAAAATTAAACAGAAAGACTACATGAAGATTTATATGGATTAATAGGGAAAAATTGGAAACCTTTGATTTACTCTAAATTTCTGAATCATTTTGATTGAAATCCTAGTTTAGATTAGATTAGTTTAGATTGATTTGCGTTCAGTAGGTTCACCTGTAGCCAGAAATGGCTGTGAACATTAAACATGTCGAAAGGTATAAAGTTTAATAGCTTATATATGTACAAAAGTTAACATAAGACACATATTATAATATACAGGCAATGCGGACAACATTATGGAAAACAAAGCAGGGATAATTATATGTAATACAAAATCAAACACTTTTAATTCAGCTTTCACTTGGCTTATGCTATTACGTCTCAACCTTTTGCAATGGATACCATTCTTGTTATTTCTTAAATACATATACATTAAAAATAAACCTTCGACATGCATCAAAGGTTTATTGGTAATGATTTGTCATTGGGACAGTTAGATACTACTTACAGAGCTACAGAAGCATTATCAGGATAATATGTCGTTCAGAAAATCTTGTACAGAATACAAACATTTTGAGCAAAGGTATTCTCTAACAGCATTTTTAAAAGCACCGAAATTACCAATTTCTTCTTTAATAACATTAGGAAGTGCGCCAAATATTTTCATAGTTTCATAATGCACACCTTTCTAGAAGCAAGAAAGTTTAGCACTGGAATAATGGATATTACACTTTTTTTTCTAGTGTTTACGCTGTGAATTACCTTATTTGTTGCAAATAAGGCACGATTGCTTACAAAGAATTTTAGGATCGAGAATATATACATGCAAGGAAGCGCTAATATCTTCAATCTTCTAAAAAGATCTTTACAGGAGCATCTATTGTGGGTGTTAGTAATGATTCTTATAACCTTCTTTAGCATAAGAAATATTTTCTTTACTGTCTACTTATTTGCCTCAAAATGGTATTCCGTATTACATAATACAGCTAAAGTATGCATTGTATACTAATTTAGGCGTGTCAATAGAACTCACATTAATCAGCTCTCGGATAGCATAACAGGAAGAGCTGAGTTTAGATAAGATATACTTTATGTGAGATTTTCAATCTAAATATCTGTCCACTTGAAGGCCCACAAATTTTATGCTGTCAATGTCTTCTAATAACATATAATTAATCCCGATTTATATTTGAGTATGTGACGTACGACAGGTTATAAATTTGACCGCTTTTCTTTTGTCTAGATTCACAGATAATTTGTTCGCGTTAAACCAGCATGACATACAGTTCAAAACATAATTCATTTTATTTATACACTCGTTTAAATTTGTGCTGGTCACCAGGATACCAGTGTCATCAGAGAAAAAAACTGTACTTCCAGTGTGTCCTTTATATAAAGTGAGAGGTCACATATAGATCAGAAATAATAAAGGCCCTAACACGGAACCTTGGGGTACTCCATGAATTACTACTTTCCAGTTTGAAGTTTGTTTTTCATAACCAATATCACTGACGGCTACTTCTACACCCTGTTGTAAAACACTTGGATGAAACAAATGTAACTTTCAAATTCTAGGGTTTAGCCTATGTAGTCCACATAGTTTAAAATATTTTTTATAATCTTCTCTAAGAGGTTAACCATAGTAGATAGGCAAATAAACCTATAGGTACTAAAGGAACTTGTATAAAACTTTAAAACCAACAGTTTATTTTAAGTAACGCTTCTGTGGCATAAGCTATTTCCGAGCTATTCGTTAGTATTAGCTTGACTTTTCAGTAATATTTCAAATTCAAAAGTATAGTCCCTACTCAGTTGTTATTTGCTATTTCATTAAAAGTGTATGGAACTGCAAAAGCAATATTCAGAAACCTCCTCTTTCAAGAGAAGAAACAGTCTGCATGTTATAGGATGATCTCTAGCTGGACACATGCCTTCTTAAGGCACTTAGTTGTATAATTAATTGATTAGAGATGCTGTTGGTTTCCTATAAGTATGAGGATCTTTCAATAAATAACCGAACTAATTTATAACTAACATATAATGACTTTATTTCACTAACATTTACCTACACACTTTCGAAGTATTCTCTCTCTGATAAAATACAATTATTCTAACGACTTTCACATTGTTCGAAACACTCATTGAACCCATTTTTGGACAGTCTGTTCAGGATACTCATGACAACATTGTTCAACTCCTTATCGCTTTGAAAATGGCGACCACGAATCTCCTGTTTCACTTTAGGGAAGAGGTGATAATCGCATGGTGCGAGATCTGGAGAATAATGTGGATGAGGCATACCCTCAATGCCCATTTCTGTGATAACATCTTGAGTTGAATGAGCTCGATGAGCAGGGGCATTATCCTGATGCAAGATCCATCCTCTCCCTGCAGGATCTGGTTGCTTTTCGGCGATTTTTTTCTTCAGTAGCCAATTCAGTACGTCACAATAGTAAGCAGCAGTTACCTAGTTACAACATGATAATACAGAATGCCCTGTTTGTCAAAGAATGCGAGATACATGACCTTTCCTACACTTTTCTAAACTTTTGCCTTCTTAGGCCTAGGGCTCGATTAATGTTTCTACTACAAACTCTCCTATTTTGTTAATGGGTCGTAATGGTGAAACCAACTCTAGTGGCAAGTGATGATCCAATTTAGAAAATCTGGCTCCCGTCGTAACCTTCCGAACCATTCTTGACACGTCATGACGCTGTGAGCCTTCTGTTTGTCCTTCAGCACGTGTGGTGCCCATTTTGCTGCAATTTTTCGATAGCCAAGATCATTGCGAATTATGCCGTATACAGTTCCAACAGACAAATGCATTATGTCTGCAACTTTCGAAATCGTTATGCCACGCTCTTCACGGATAATTCCGGCAATTGTTTTAATGCTGGCTTCCGTTTTTGCTGTTACGGGTCTTCCAGGGCGCGGAGGATCCTGAAAGTCTTCATGGCCCTCTTTGAAACGTTTATACCACTGAAAACTTGTGATTTTCCTAAAGCTTGGTGCTTGTATGCTCTGTGCACCATTTAAAAGGATTCTGTAGGAGTTTGGTCTAACAGAACACAAAACTTTATTGATGCACGTTGCTGCAGTTTCGGTTCCATGGTGGGTGCAGTAAACACGACCTCACTTATCGGGCTTTAACTCCCAACTGATTAAATCCGCATGACTGGCACTCACATCACTGCTAGAGGAAGCATTCACCTTTCCATCACTACCAGCCATGGCGCTCCAGGGCGGTTTATTTAAATAGAATTAAATTAGTTCTCTTATTTTTTGAAGGACCCTGGTAGTAGTGTTTGTTACTTAGGTTCTTCAAATTGAACTTGTTTTTATCAGAATCTTTACTATAATTTTACAAATAAGAACCAAAATAAAGTATGGCTTATAACAAAAGCAATACTTCATTGAAAGTTTGTCTAGGCATCCCCAAAGTGTCCAAAGTTACACGGGTAATTGAATTCAGATATTTTCCTTTATTTGACAGGGTTGCTCTCGGATTTGGTCGAACACTTCTACTCCGGAGAGAGACAAAGAATATAACATAATCATAGTATCCCTTTTTGCAATTCTAACCCTCATTACACATTGGATCTTGATTTAACTGTTGGAAATAAACAGTCTCTACCTGAATACTGCGTTTGATTCATTCAAATCAGAAGCATAATGAAGTGCGACAAATTGGAATTAGTATTGGGAAACTGGAGTAACGATACTGCTTAGTTACGTTATAGTTACAATGAAATCTGATATGCAGAAGCACGTAGGTTGGTCATGTAATTGCCGCACAGTGCACACCATTCATTTACATGATCTGCTGCTCATAATACTCAATGACCTCAACCGTTTCCATGTATGTGTATTTCATTAAGCGGTATAGGTTACGTCGTGCTCTGATATGTGGTCCTTTTAAATGTTTTGTAGGTAAAAGGAATCTTTACATTTATCAGCAAGGTTACTTTATTTTTTCCTAATACTACACCATCTATTTTTGAGTCAGCAATCACCAAAAGTCAAAGGAATATGACAATAAGTATATATCCTGATCAATTGATCATAAGTAACTCTTTAATTGTCAGTGTTATTTTCCAAAAAGATGCATGAACTCCCTCAAGAGCAGCAGGAATGAGCATACAGGAAAAACAGGATCGAGGATGAAACATCCACTTCACAAATAAGGCTTTGTATTGGTCATTTAGAGCTGACATACTGGTATCTTCTCTGAAATCTCTATGGATCAGTGCAGAGTGAATACAAAGTTTACTAATACATGTTCATAGGTTTCCAAGAGACAATAAGCCAGTATATTGGTGCACGGATCTCATACCACCAGCAGAGAAGATCCGACCAAACTAGATCGGTTTGATAGAAAGGGAAGTTCTTATGTGGTAAAAAACATGTCATACTATATAGCACATATATAAAAGGCGGTTGGCTTGTGCTATCAATTTGCCATTTTACATTTGGTGTCAGTTCACGACCGTGCAATTAATAGCTATAAACAACTTTCTGCTTGTCAACGCAGATCATTTGGTAAGTTATTCAGTTGTGAGTGGTTTCAGATGGTACCTGTATAATCTGAAATCAGAAGATCCGTGGTTTAAATCCCAGCTATGGCATTGAAATTTATCATTCTGGCTCTACCGTTTCATACACGCGTCCTACACACGGCTAGTGTGAAAGAACAATTAATTTCCACTAATTGTACCTAATAGTGGTCCTAACTATAAAGCCCGGGCTTTAAAGTACTTACAGCATAGTAAGTCGCCATTAAGGTAGTTGTATCATGTGTTTATGAGAACTCCCAGTGGTTTACCGAGAGAAATACGAGTCAGTTGGATAATTTAATGTCATGTTGGCACGTTGGCCATAGTAGCTCAAGGGTTAGAGCGGCTGGACGGCAACAAGAAGATCCGTGGTTCAAATCGCGGCTGTGGCATTGACTTTTTCAGTCTAGCTCTACCGTTTTGTACGTGTATAATTTAGCACTAAGTGAACTACATCGTTCCTAATTTAGGTATATATTTTTCCTTTACTGCTATTCATAAAAAGAAAGCTTTAGGCTAACAAGTGCCCTAATACCAGATATATATCACAAGGTAGAATAGTTAAACAATCACTAGTTCCTTGGCTAAAATCTAATGTTTAAGTAAATTACACCATAGGTACTTTGCAGAGTTAAAAACTATATAGACACTGGTCTCGGAAATGCAACTTCAAAATTTTGGTGAAGTTTGTGACTCTCCGAAAGAGGAAATCCTTCAAATTCATCTAATAATATGTATGTTATAAATGTACAAGAAGCCCCACATTATCCTTGATATCAAATATCCTTATTCACGTAAACCTTTACTGCATGAAAGGATGTATGCAGCTCTTTTAACACTTCTACTCTCCCGGAAAAAGTAAATAAACCGCACTGGTAAAGGAAAAATAAAACATTGTGTGTAACTTCCAAAGAGACAAGCTTGATGAACGAGTCTTACCTAAAGTAGGAGGTATATCCCTACGTGCAAACAGTAATGCACGAGTGAAGTCCATTTCTAGATGAGACACCAATGAAACCTTCGGTCAGAGAAAAAAGGAAACTGCCGCTTTGTAAATGTCATTTTGCCAAGTCAAGAAAGGCTACAACTCAACACCGACTGCCGTTACCGCAAAACAAAGGTATGAAGCTACTGAACAATGCACTGAGGAAATTGACTTCCTCCTAACGAGTGAGACTAGCAATTGGAATTTTCTGGGTTTGAATTAGGTCGATCGCTCCTTCTGGCCGTGAGGTTTTATTATTTTACTAATGGGTAGATGGATGTTGTGCTGTTTTCTCGTCCACCGCACTTTGCTTCCGTTCATTTTCATATCATTCCTTTTCCTTATGTCTCTTCAGGTGTAAATACTTCCACATTTCGTGCATATTTGCACCAAGAGAAGAACTTTTCCCCTTGACACTTGAGGGCTGCCTGGCTGGAAGCGTTGTTCATCACCCTCTCGGCGCAACTCTAGTAGTGGGACGGCTTTTCGAGACAGTAATAGCCCGCCTCGGTAGCGTAGATTGTAGCATGTCTGCATCACGTTCAAGAGGTCCAGAGTTCGACTCTCCGTCAGGGTGAGTTACTTGGATAAGATTTTTCTGGGGTTTTCCCTTATCCTGAAAGTCGAATTTCGTGTAACTCTAAGCTCCATGGACCCCGGACGCATTGAGCATCATTTCACCCATTTCATTCATCGTCCGATATGGCTACATGTTGGAGGACGTAAATTAAAAAAAGGGAGAGAGAGAATGTAATAATGGACTTCTGTACGTCTTTGCGAACCATTTTGAGTGCTGCCGATGTCCACCTGTTGTTCATTTATTTGATCGCTACGTTCTAGTGGATGGTAAGTGCAATAATCTTCAAATATGTGGCTGTCCGCAAAATGTCCCCCTCTATTGCAGCACTATACCGAACAATGATTCACTGTCACTCGTGTCCGATATTTTTACTTTATCCTAACTCACTCTAGTTCTTGGAGGGAATATACCAGAATAATCGATTATTGCGCTTTCAGATCAATGCCTGGTAACTTTACGAGATGTGCAAGACGAGGAAGTATTATTGTTACATGTGGAACTTCTGATTGGTGGAAACCTGTACTGTAATAAGGGGTGCACTTTAATTATAGTTATTACATTTAGGCATCGTGAAGTATAAAGAATGGTAACAAATGCTGAGCTAATATTCTGGATACCTTTATGCTTAGCTCATATGAGAATTTTGTTGAAGTTGCTTGACTTCAAAAACGTTTCAAAATACGACTTCTAAGTACATAAATGGAAGACACGTAATATAACAAATACATCGAGAATGTAACATTGTGTGCATTTTTGAATTGCCTGCTTCTTGAAATTGTATATAGATCGGGTAATTAATCCAAATATGGGAACTTTAAATAAGAAAGAATGACTCGAAAGTTATACACAAGTGCTCTTGGTGTTATTATAGTAACGTTACAATTATGTACATTCAGTTTAGAAGTACAATCGTTTGTTTTTATGCAGATGAGATCACACATAAATGTCATGCTATTGACAGATGCAATGCTTGCAAGACATGTGTAAATATTTGTTTGATAGCGCAGTATGTGTCGACCTCTAGACTACGAACCTTCAAAAGTTGGAGTTAAGCACTGCGAGTAGACAGTAGTAGCCCTGTTTGCTTCTAATGACACTCCAAAATAGGGATAAGGGGGAGATCGGAAAGGCAAGCAGATTCTGACAATAATGACAACCTAGTGTGGGGTCTCTAACGATTGCAGATGAAGCACATTCTAGTTACGCTTTAGGCTGGTACACTCTGAATGTACCTGTGCGCCACCTACCAGCCACAGCAAGGTGAATGCCCTCGCTGGTTTATCATTTCTGAAAGAGATGAAAGATAACTTTATACGACGTTTAGGAAACTCGTGGTAGAAGAGGAAGCATCCCAATACTCATCTTTCGAGCAGGGAAAGCTACGAATGAACTTCGTTATAGTGATTAGCCTGGTAGGTACCTCCTTCTTCACTTCATGGCATAGGCAATCAAGTGCCTTTTCCGCCTTCGAAGTCCTCCAGCCATCGTTTCCTGGGTCTGCCCACCGATCTCCTACCTTTAGGATGATACTGTAATATTTGTTTTGAAAGTCTATTATCTGGAATTCTTTCAACGTGTTCCTTCCATTTTAGTTTGAGATCTTTTAACCTATCATTCATACTAAAAATGTCCAGCTCTCCCATTATATTTTCATTTCTTATTAAGTCCCTCTTCGTGCATTCTTTCACACTTCTCAAATATTTCATTTCTGAAGCCTGTATTTTAATTTGTTGCTTTCTAGTTAACGCCCAAGTCTCACTTCCGTATGTCAGTATAGGTATAGCCATAACTTTGTAGAACTTTAATTTTGTTTCTTTACGTACTTTATTTCTAAATGTTCTATTTATTGTTCCACACACTCTTTGAAATCTGCATATTTTATTGTAGACATCATATTCCTTGTCATAACTAACATCAGTTCCCAAGAGTTCAAATGGCTTTCCTGTTCAACGCAACGATTATTTATAACTATTTCTGTTCTAATTGGCTCTTTCCCAATGAATGCCATTACCTTTGATTTTATAACACAAATTTTCATATTATATTGCTTACAAAGTTCATTATGTTTAGAAATACATTTTTACAGGGCAGACTCGCTGTTTTGTATAATTACTTAAGTCATCAGCAAGAACAACAAATATTTAAAAAGCTTTTATTTGAAATTTTAAAACATACATTCACTAGCTGCTTCCATTTGCATCCTAGGTCGTCAATATAAATACTAAAAAGTGTAGGTGATAAAGTACACCCTTGTCTGACACCTTCATTAGCAAGAATTGTTTTATAAACTTTACCATTGTTCCTCACATTTTTTGGAAGTAGAGGCATTGTATTATTTTTACTAATTGTTGTGGGTATCCTCGTTCATTCAATATTTGCCACATTTTGCATCCGTTTACCCTATCGAAGGCTCTTTCAAAGTCAATAAACGCCAATTGCGTTTCTCTATTAAACTCCCTATGTTTTTTAATAAGTTGTTTAACAATAAAAATGTTATCTACACAGGATCTGCCTCTTCTAAATCCACTTTGTTCTTCCGAGTGAAGACAGTAGGTTAAATAAGAGTGAACGAGCACACAGTTTATGGGCAAGATGGCGGCCGTGCGCAATCTATGTATTTAAAGAATTTATTATCCTATTTAGTTTATTTTTGCTATATTTAGATGTTTTCGGGGCGTATTTAGCGTGGTTTTGTTTGTTATTTAAGGGCTTCTGGGGCATATTGAAAGGATTTTGCGACGTATTTACTAGCTTTTTGAAGTATTAGGGCTTCTTGGGGTGCATTTAGCCCGTTTCTGGTGTATTTAGGAGCTTCTGGAAGGTATTTACCAGCTTATTGCAGAATTTAGAAGCTTTTATCGTGTATTCAAGGGCGTTTGCTGGGGCGTATTTAGAGGCATTTGAAGTATTTAGGACTTTATTGGGATGTATTTAAGGTCCTTTTTATGTATTTAGGGGCTTTTGGAGCGCATTAGAGACTTTTTGAAGTATTTAGAGCTTCTAGCGATGTACATAGAGGCTTTTGGGAGGTATCGCGTCTAGGGGAGTGCATTTAGTGTCTTTTGCTATATTTAGGGGATTTTGAGTTGTATTTAGAGACATTTGCTGTGTTTGTGAGCTTTTAGGGCATATTTTTTTGGTTTTTTTTCGGGTATTCAGAGGCTTCTGGGGGTGTATCCAGAGACTTCTACGACATATTTAGTGTCCTGAGTGGTGTATTAATGACTCTGTGGTGTAATTTAGAGCTTCTTGGGATGTATTTAGAGGCTATTGGGACATACTTACTGACTTTCTGATGTATTTATAAGCTTTTGAGCCGTATTTATCGTCTTTCTGTTGTATTTAGTGGCTTTTGAGACGTAATTAGAGGCTTTTTGGAGCGATTTAATGGCTTCGAAATGCATTTAGGAGCTTTTTGATGTGTAATTTAGAGATATTTAATGCGTTCTTAGCGACTCTGGCATGCATTTAGGACGTTCTTAGAGTGTATTTAGAGGTTTTTAGAGTTTATTTAGTGGCTTTTGATTCAATTTACACGTTTCTTGGGGAGTGTATTTAGAGTCTTTAGGGATGCATTTAGTGGCTTGGCAATTATTTAGGAGGTTCCCGGGGTACATTTACTGTCTTTATGATGTGCTTAGTTGACTTAGACTGCATTTGATTTGCAGTAGTTTAATTCATCATCAGTTGATTCTTCATCATCATCATCATCATCATCATCATCATCATCAGTTAGTCATCATGGTTTTAATCATTTCAAAACGTTTACTCCTCATTTGTAATCGGAGCTTCTATCAGTTTAAACTAATCTAACCTAACCTACCCTAATGTAACCTAACCAAAACCCAAGTCTTCCTCTTATGTTTTACTATTTCACCCTATTATAAACTAAGCTAACCTAACACTTTAACCTAACCCAAGTCTTTCACTTATGCTTTACTGTTTTCATCCTATTATAACCTAACCTAACCTAACCTAAACTAACACTTTAACCTAACCCAAGTCCTCCACTTATGCTTTACTGTTTCCATCCTATTATAACCTAACCTACGCTAACCTAAACTAACACTTTAACCTAACCCAAGTCCTCCACTTATGCTTTACTGTTTTCATCCCATTATAAGCTAACCTAACCTAACCTAACTTATCCTAACTGTGCGATTCTCTAACACTTTAACCAAACCGAAGTCCTAATCTATTTCATCCCATTATAAGCTAACCTAACCTAATACTTTAACCTAACCAAAGTCCTACACTTGTGCTTTACTATTTCATCCCATTATAAGCAAACCTAACCTAACTGTGCTTTTGTGGTTAATTTGGATACATTTTTGTGGTTGCATCAGTTAATTGTTTACGTTGGTTCTGTGCTCTCGTTGGTAGTTTGGCTACATAGGCTAATTGATCAGGTGTGACTACCTAGCCTATCTTTGTGTTGCTTTTGAAGCATTTGTTTTTCACATTGTATTTTTGCACTTACTTCCCTTCCACTCTATCCTCTTTTATGAAGCTTTAAACCTAACACTGTCTGATACTCTAACCAGTGATACTGAAGTACTTGTATATTAGTTTTATGTGGGACATTTTGTGAATTCTCTTATGATATCCCCTCCCAAGCTTTTACTTGTGTTTGTATAAAGTAAATCGGGGTATACTTAGCTTGTATTTCAATGGTAGACGCCTCTCCTCTTTTATCTGGGCTGGAGACCAGCACTAGAATATAATCCTAGTGGCAGAGTTAACGCTTTCCTCCATTGTTATTATTTCTTCTTTCTTCCTCAGGCGTCGTGAGAGTCGTAGGATAGATGTCACTTGTGTAAATATTCATTCTGTAGCTTAGCTTACAGAGATAACCATTATCTTCTGATCTAAGTTGCCCCCTTTTGCACACATTCTGCAATACTATAGTGTCCGTACGCGTATGTTGATACTCCATCCTCAGCAATCATTCTCTTGTCGTCATGAGGAGATAGGGCTATTTTATTAGCTTCAACTGTTGAAACATTATGTTTCTGGGATAGGATTAGGTTCATAGGAGTTTTTAGAATCTTTTGGGTTTTAAGACAATCCACATAGCTATCGAAGTTGATGTATTGCTTGATTGCGCTACGCTTTATGCCTTTAATCTTCTTGATTACACCTCCATCCATGTCGAGTGCATACATCTTGGGTCTCAGTCCTACAAAGCGATGAATAATTTTTCCACAGGCTTCATCTTTAAATTTTCCCAACACTTTCCTGTTGTTTGTAGAATGACATATATGGTCGACAGGATAATCAGCTGTATCCAGATGTTCAAGAAAACGTAACTTATCCTGATATATATATATCTCTTGTAGTCACTCTATGGATGAAAGAGTCTGTATCCATATACATGAGTTTTAGATTTTCAAGCCCGTAATACGGTAATAGCGCATCATAATGATATCGATACATCAAGGTCTTTGAGATATCCAACACACACATCCCAATGTATATAGGTTTGTTGAACACTATCTCTCGCGAAGTCATGTGTACTGCAGCCAGATTTGGTCCATATATAGTTCGATCAATAAACGTAGGCTTGGCAACCAGCTTTTCCAATGTCTTCCAATCGGTAATAAGTCGTATATTCAGTCGATTTCTTATATTCTCCATAGTTTTTCCAAACATAGCATTGTTAAAAAGTTTGTACAGATCCTTCTCGAAATCATTGCTAGATCCTTGTCGTAGCCGGTTATTGAATTCGACATAAGGCTTTAACCAGGACGACTGTCGAAATTGTAGCACACGATGGATCTTTATCAGTTTTAACCCATGATCAAGGGCTTGCTTCAAGGTCATGTAATGCACCACATACTTAGCTCGTGATCCAAGGTGTGGAATTAGCTTCTTTGTAGAAGAATCCTTAGGCTTGATACACTCAGGCAGGAATGGTAAATCATTATGCAGCTCATGAAGTTCTGTAGGATATTCAAGGTCCACTTCTAAAATGTAGCCGAGAGGGTCATCTTCTCGTAGTATTTCTAGGTTAATATCTGCCGGAGAAACCCACTCAAAACCCCCATAAGGAAGGGCGTGGCACATAGCCCAGCCATATTGGTTATTTGCGTCCTCGTACGTAATATATTGAGAAGGCTTACTCGAGTCATATTCTTCCATGTAGATGTTGTTCGCCTTTGCATACCGATGAGAAACTTGACATAATCCTCCTCTTATACCTGATTCAACCATGAGTAGCTGATCGTAATCCTGTAGCAATTCTAGTTCAATTCCCGTATACAGCAGCATTGCATCCCACGTAAGTCCAGGAGATGTAAAATAATGGGCAGGATCAACTTTATGCGTTCTTAGGGTCTGGTCTCTTGAATGTCTCAAACACATCAGTTAATAGAAGAACATCTGAAGTTAGATAGAGATCGCTATACTCTCCTAATGTTTTAATGTTAAACTGTCTCCATACACTTTTTGCGTGTTCATACTCTCCATCACTAATTTCTTCAGTGTTCAGCTTGTTGTAGAATGCTTCCCTTGGAGGTAGTTCTGTTTCATTTAAAACATCCCACGATGTAACGTAATCGTAGGGGAAAACACCCTTACGTGTCATAAGTTTGATCTGCTCTGCTCCAAAGTGCTTTAGTGTTTCAGGATATGTTGTTAGATTTTTTGCTAGTTTATCCAAGCTGGTACTAAGGAAGCGGTAGGTATCCACAAAGCGAAGTTTTATATTTCCAACATACTTGGAAAATGATATGTAACTTTCCTCAGAGCTAGGAATAACTTCTACTCTATCGCTAGTACAGCCTAACTCCTTAACAATGAAATGGGAGTCATATCCACTCAGGTTATGTATGAAGACGGGAATATAATTAGGCGTTTTACAGATTAGATTGCACTGATTATGTAGACTTCCCCGATATTCTCCGCTTACATGATCATGATCCCGTACTTTCCAATTATCTCCGGTAAATTCTTTACCACATAAGTAGCATTCTGTAGAAGATTCGAATGATTTCTGCTGCTCATCTGTTAGAGTCAATGGAGCGCCAGTTTTATATACACCATTAATCTTCTTTGCGATAGAACTTACATATTCCATAAACTTCGGTGCAGCATCATAACCACGATATACATAGGGTGCTGTAGGAAGATCAGTCTGTAAACCTTCAATTGTAGCTGAAGATTTGACATAAACACAGAAACTCATAGGAATATGCTTCTGATATGGAACTGTATAAGACGTTTCGGGATTAGAAGAACACCCCTGATAAGGAGTAAGAATGCTTTCAATGTCAGCATAGATGACATAAGGTAATTTCAGCATCCTTTCATAATTCTTGAATCTAACGATAGATTTCTCCTTCGTTGGCATAACAATCTTAGCAACTCCGTGTTGGCTACATATTTTTCTATGCTCACTTAACTTGTCCACTCCTCCTCGTCCATACTGATCATCAAAGTGCGTAAAACAGCGTTTACAGATGTAGATCTTTCCCTGGCGTTTCGTTCTTTGTTGATGAATAAGTCTCTCGAAATTCTTTATATACACGTAATGATGACGTCCAGCAGCATTATTTAATAGAAGCAGGTCACGATGGTCGGGCAGTTCTTCATCGACAACCTTCATAGGAAACACTTGTTTCTTCTCATCCAGTCCGAAAACATTTATAGAGATGTTATTTATGCGTTCAAATTTAGGGATATCAGTCAAGCTCGTAGGAAACGAGACGCAGGTAAAGTCATATCTCTCTTGAAGATCCTTATATTTGTTAACACGATGAGGATTCCTTTGAATGAATTTGGCAAGTATGGCGTACATGAAACATTTTTCATCTTCATAGTTCTGTGGATTTATGCAGGCTTGTTTCGCTTCTAAAGATGGCGGTAGAGGAATGTAACTGCTTCCTCTTAGCGCATTATTCCTATTAATTCTAACTCGAACCCCGTCAACAGCTAATAAAGACCAGTTGCTTCCTTTAAGTTGACTTTCCTCCATTTCAGTACAAAGTTTCTTAAATTTCCTTTCCAAGATGGCGTCCAAGTCACTTTCTAAAAATATTGCTTGATTTTGCGTTTTGAAGGCTTTATCAGTAGTATCTCCAACAGAATTTACAAACTGACATTCAGTCATGATGTTACATTTAATACTTTTGTGAATCCTTAGCTCCTTCTGAATGGCTTGAATTATCCGCTGTTTTGATTCTTGGAGATACGTTGACAGATCTTGACGTGTACTACACTGTATGAAATATGATTTCAGCCGATCTTGAAAAGCTGTCTCGCATTCAATGACATCATCTTCATCAGGAACCATTAACAGCAGTTTATGTTTAGTAGGCTCAATCTTGATTTTCTTGGCAGTAATTCTACCACAACGTTCTTGATGTGCATCTCTGCGATGTTCAGTACCATAAACCTCTCCGCAATGCTTACATTCGTAATATTGACCGCAAGCCAGTTCATGTCTCTTTTTGTGGTAGTTCCTCAGGAAACACTTTCCACATTTGCTACACTTGTATTCCGGTATATCATTTAAAAGAGATTCCATCACTTTAGTGTTCCACATCGTAGCACTAAGTAGTTTAATTCTTGGCTGAATATGTCGCTCAGTAACTGTTTGATACACTTTTCACTTCTTTTCTACACTTTGATAACGTATCAACACTTCGTTATACTCGGATTTAACTGCAGTAGTTGATCCACTAAGCTAGAAACACACTAGCGCAATAACAACTAATCTCAATTAAGCTCTACTTATACAATTATGGCGAACCTAAAAGAAAACTTCATCATCCCCACCACCAGGGTTCGAAGACGTCGCTACTATCGGAGAAAAAATGAATTAAAAATTCACGAGTAATACCTCTACCATTATTATAATTATATAGGACCATCATGATCAAAAGCATCATCATAGTCACCATATCAAATTCATTTACCATAACTGTATGATTAAAACAAAGAGAAATAAAGAAAAAAGAAAATATTTCAGCCTCCATTGCTCCCAGGCAACACCTACCACTCCTACCACCCCTACCACCCCTTAAAGATTCTCTCCCACCTCCAAACGTTTAAGCAAACCGGTTTCGTTATACTTCATCGCCCAAACCCAGGTATACGGAGGACCGCTGACGTCACGAACAATTGGAGACAGAATGTCTGGCTTTCTGCGACAGGTTTCAACATGCATCATTTACGCATGAGTATACATAAAAGCTTCGAAAGAGCCAATATTGCAAGCATCGGGATAGAAGCATTCTAGGAAAGGTCAAACAAACCAACCCTCTTCAATGTTTAAGGATGTTTTATTCACAGGTATTCAGAAAATGCTCACTTAATATTATGTAATATATAAATTGCGATTTTATAAGTTTCACGGTAAACAGTAATGCACATCATTTACAGCTCATTAGCTAATCCAGCTTCAAAGACGCTCCTTTATCCCATTTTTCTTCTAAACCGCTTCCATCCGTGCCCTCTTATGCAAGTTTTACTGATTTTTATAAGTTGGAGCAAGCAATTATATTTAATTAAGCATGTTATATTAACCTTTAGAGAAATTATTGTATTCTGTGGGTTTCAGAGAGGCCAACTATTTAAGGTTTTTAGTCAATTTTAACAAATTTATGCATTAAAGATATGTATTGACGGATTTTTCTAATATTGGAAACGTTTTCAGCTTGCAGACAAGCCCAAAATATGTATATTTCGAGGGTTATTTAAAATATCCCACAGAGATTCGAACCAAGGTCCTATCTGCGTAAATTACCTTTTCAACAACTATTCTGGTCTAATTTATGTATTTGTACTTTATTTCATAATTCTAGACCCACTGCTTACAGATATATTAAAATAAACCGATTCAGGACTCGAACCAAGGACACTGGGTGTATGGCATAAAGCTGGTGGACGCTCCTTAACAGTATGAAATTAATAAAGTTTATTTGAAGTTTCTATCGCAAATATTTTCCAGGTTATGATAATAATAATCAAAGCATTGATATGTGCGAGAGTCGATTCCAGGACCAATGTCAGGGTTAAAGTTACCCTTTAGGATACGATTCCTTACTATAAATTCATTAGCGTTAATTACATTTCGATATCTTGAAGGATTCAGGAGGTATAGACTAAAAATTAGTGGAGAAAAAGTACCGTGTTTTCAGGGTGGTGGGGGAAGGCTGTGACGTCATTTATGACACGTGTCACGGGTCGGGCGGTATTTTGTAAGGACAAAGGAGTGTGATAATTAGATTACATTGTAATCCAATTAGCGGCATGTCTTTGAGAGATTTTAACATGTTGAGTCCATTCTGTGACGTCATTAAGGCGCATGTCATTGAGGGGTGTGTCTATGAAGTTCGTTTTGGTCGTGTGCCATTTAGGATGTGGCTGTGACGTCATTTATGGCGCGTGTGACACGGCCCTGGCTATGACATCATTTGGAGTTGGCGCGTGGCCTTAGGGGTGTGGCTATGACGTCATTATAAGTTGGCGCGTGCCGCGAGGGTATGTCTATTACCTCACTCATCTTAAAGCAGCACTTTAAAGTTTATTTCATCGCTCTGGGCCCATTGGTTTCGAAAATATTCAAATTTACCGATTCGGGACTCGAACAAAGAACCCCTCAGCTACACACTTCTAGGATATGATTAACTAGGATAATTATTACCACATAAAGTTTATTTCATCGCTCTAAACCCATTGGTTACGGAGATATTCAGTTTTACCGATTCAGGACTCGAACCAAGGACAACGGGTATATGAGAGATAGTCAGCAGATGGTCCTTAACGATATAAAAGTAATAAAGTTTATCCGAGGTCGCTATCATTAATAGTTTCGGAGTTATAAGAATAATAAATGTAGTGATTTGCACGGGATTCTAATCAGGACCATTGGTAAACTTCCGCGAGGTCTTAAAAGATGCGCCCTGTTATGAAAAATTTATTAGAGGTTATTTCACCGCGATATCTTGATTGGTTCAGGAGATATAGGCGAAACCTATAAACCACATAAACCACATAACCACATAAACTTTATGTGGTAATAATTATCCTAGTTAATCATATCCTAGAAGTGTGTAGCTGAGGGGTTCTTTGTTCGAGTCCCGAATCGGTAAATTTGAATATTTTCGAAACCAATGGGCCCAGAGCGATGAAATAAACTTTAAAGTGCTGCTTTAAGATGAGTGAGGTAATAGACATACCCTCGCGGCACGCGCCAACTTATAATGACGTCATAGCCACACCCCTAAGGCCACGCGCCAACTCCAAATGATGTCATAGCCAGGGCCGTGTCACACGCGCCATAAATGACGTCACAGCCACATCCTAAATGGCACACGACCAAAACGAACTTCATAGACACACCCCTCAATGACATGCGCCTTAATGACGTCACAGAATGGACTCAACATGTTAAAATCTCTCAAAGACATGCCGCTAATTGGATTACAATGTAATCTAATTATCACACTCCTTTGTCCTTACAAAATACCGCCCGACCCGTGACACGTGTCATAAATGACGTCACAGCCTTCCCCCACCACCCTGAAAACACGGTACTTTTTCTCCACTAATTTTTAGTCTATACCTCCTGAATCCTTCAAGATATCGAAATGTAATTAACGCTAATGAATTTATAGTAAGGAATCGTATCCTAAAGGGTAACTTTAACCCTGACATTGGTCCTGGAATCGACTCTCGCACATATCAATGCTTTGATTATTATTATCATAACCTGGAAAATATTTGCGATAGAAACTTCAAATAAACTTTATTAATTTCATACTGTTAAGGAGCGTCCACCAGCTTTATGCCATACACCCAGTGTCCTTGGTTCGAGTCCTGAATCGGTTTATTTTAATATATCTGTAAGCAGTGGGTCTAGAATTATGAAATAAAGTACAAATACATAAATTAGACCAGAATAGTTGTTGAAAAGGTAATTTACGCAGATAGGACCTTGGTTCGAATCTCTGTGGGATATTTTAAATAACCCTCGAAATATACATATTTTGGGCTTGTCTGCAAGCTGAAAACGTTTCCAATATTAGAAAAATCCGTCAATACATATCTTTAATGCATAAATTTGTTAAAATTGACTAAAAACCTTAAATAGTTGGCCTCTCTGAAACCCACAGAATACAATAATTTCTCTAAAGGTTAATATAACATGCTTAATTAAATATAATTGCTTGCTCCAACTTATAAAAATCAGTAAAACTTGCATAAGAGGGCACGGATGGAAGCGGTTTAGAAGAAAAATGGGATAAAGGAGCGTCTTTGAAGCTGGATTAGCTAATGAGCTGTAAATGATGTGCATTACTGTTTACCGTGAAACTTATAAAATCGCAATTTATATATTACATAATATTAAGTGAGCATTTTCTGAATACCTGTGAATAAAACATCCTTAAACATTGAAGAGGGTTGGTTTGTTTGACCTTTCCTAGAATGCTTCTATCCCGATGCTTGCAATATTGGCTCTTTCGAAGCTTTTATGTATACTCATGCGTAAATGATGCATGTTGAAACCTGTCGCAGAAAGCCAGACATTCTGTCTCCAATTGTTCGTGACGTCAGCGGTCCTCCGTATACCTGGGTTTGGGCGATGAAGTATAACGAAACCGGTTTGCTTAAACGTTTGGAGGTGGGAGAGAATCTTTAAGGGGTGGTAGGGGTGGTAGGAGTGGTAGGTGTTGCCTGGGAGCAATGGAGGCTGAAATATTTTCTTTTTTCTTTATTTCTCTTTGTTTTAATCATACAGTTATGGTAAATGAATTTGATATGGTGACTATGATGATGCTTTTGATCATGATGGTCCTATATAATTATAATAATGGTAGAGGTATTACTCGTGAATTTTTAATTCATTTTTTCTCCGATAGTAGCGACGTCTTCGAACCCTGGTGGTGGGGATGATGAAGTTTTCTTTTAGGTTCGCCATAATTGTATAAGTAGAGCTTAATTGAGATTAGTTGTTATTGCGCTAGTGTGTTTCTAGCTTAGTGGATCAACTACTGCAGTTAAATCCGAGTATAACGAAGTGTTGATACGTTATCAAAGTGTAGAAAAGAAGTGAAAAGTGTATCAAACAGTTACTGAGCGACATATTCAGCCAAGAATTAAACTACTTAGTGCTACGATGTGGAACACTAAAGTGATGGAATCTCTTTTAAATGATATACCGGAATACAAGTGTAGCAAATGTGGAAAGTGTTTCCTGAGGAACTACCACAAAAAGAGACATGAACTGGCTTGCGGTCAATATTACGAATGTAAGCATTGCGGAGAGGTTTATGGTACTGAACATCGCAGAGATGCACATCAAGAACGTTGTGGTAGAATTACTGCCAAGAAAATCAAGATTGAGCCTACTAAACATAAACTGCTGTTAATGGTTCCTGATGAAGATGATGTCATTGAATGCGAGACAGCTTTTCAAGATCGGCTGAAATCATATTTCATACAGTGTAGTACACGTCAAGATCTGTCAACGTATCTCCAAGAATCAAAACAGCGGATAATTCAAGCCATTCAGAAGGAGCTAAGGATTCACAAAAGTATTAAATGTAACATCATGACTGAATGTCAGTTTGTAAATTCTGTTGGAGATACTACTGATAAAGCCTTCAAAACGCAAAATCAAGCAATATTTTTAGAAAGTGACTTGGACGCCATCTTGGAAAGGAAATTTAAGAAACTTTGTACTGAAATGGAGGAAAGTCAACTTAAAGGAAGCAACTGGTCTTTATTAGCTGTTGACGGGGTTCGAGTTAGAATTAATAGGAATAATGCGCTAAGAGGAAGCAGTTACATTCCTCTACCGCCATCTTTAGAAGCGAAACAAGCCTGCATAAATCCACAGAACTATGAAGATGAAAAATGTTTCATGTACGCCATACTTGCCAAATTCATTCAAAGGAATCCTCATCGTGTTAACAAATATAAGGATCTTCAAGAGAGATATGACTTTACCTGCGTCTCGTTTCCTACGAGCTTGACTGATATCCCTAAATTTGAACGCATAAATAACATCTCTATAAATGTTTTCGGACTGGATGAGAAGAAACAAGTGTTTCCTATGAAGGTTGTCGATGAAGAACTGCCCGACCATCGTGACCTGCTTCTATTAAATAATGCTGCTGGACGTCATCATTACGTGTATATAAAGAATTTCGAGAGACTTATTCATCAACAAAGAACGAAACGCCAGGGAAAGATCTACATCTGTAAACGCTGTTTTACGCACTTTGATGATCAGTATGGACGAGGAGGAGTGGACAAGTTAAGTGAGCATAGAAAAATATGTAGCCAACACGGAGTTGCTAAGATTGTTATGCCAACGAAGGAGAAATCTATCGTTAGATTCAAGAATTATGAAAGGATGCTGGAATTACTTTATGTCATCTATGCTGACTTTGAAAGCATTCTTACTCCTTATCAGGGGTGTTCTTCTAATCCCGAAACGTCTTATACAGTTCCATATCAGAAGCATATTCCTATGAGTTTCTGTGTTTATGTCAAATCTTCAGCTACAATTGAAGGTTTACAGACTGATCTTCCTACAGCACCCTATGTATATCGTGGTTATGATGCTGCACCGAAGTTTATGGAATATGTAAGTTCTATCGCAAAGAAGATTAATGGTGTATATAAAACTGGCGCTCCATTGACTCTAACAGATGAGCAGCAGAAATCATTCGAATCTTCTACAGAATGCTACTTATGTGGTAAAGAATTTACCGGAGATAATTGGAAAGTACGGGATCATGATCATGTAAGCGGAGAATATCGGGGAAGTCTACATAATCAGTGCAATCTAATCTGTAAAACGCCTAATTATATTCCCGTCTTCATACATAACCTGAGTGGATATGACTCCCATTTCATTGTTAAGGAGTTAGGCTGTACTAGCGATAGAGTAGAAGTTATTCCTAGCTCTGAGGAAAGTTACATATCATTTTCCAAGTATGTTGGAAATATAAAACTTCGCTTTGTGGATACCTACCGCTTCCTTAGTACCAGCTTGGATAAACTAGCAAAAAATCTAACAACATATCCTGAAACACTAAAGCACTTTGGAGCAGAGCAGATCAAACTTATGACACGTAAGGGTGTTTTCCCCTACGATTACGTTACATCGTGGGATGTTTTAAATGAAACAGAACTACCTCCAAGGGAAGCATTCTACAACAAGCTGAACACTGAAGAAATTAGTGATGGAGAGTATGAACACGCAAAAAGTGTATGGAGACAGTTTAACATTAAAACATTAGGAGAGTATAGCGATCTCTATCTAACTTCAGATGTTCTTCTATTAACTGATGTGTTTGAGACATTCAGAGACCAGACCCTAAGAACGCATAAAGTTGATCCTGCCCATTATTTTACATCTCCTGGACTTACGTGGGATGCAATGCTGCTGTATACGGGAATTGAACTAGAATTGCTACAGGATTACGATCAGCTACTCATGGTTGAATCAGGTATAGGAGGAGGATTATGTCAAGTTTCTCATCGGTATGCAAAGGCGAACAACATCTACATGGAAGAATATGACTCGAGTAAGCCTTCTCAATATATTACGTACGAGGACGCAAATAACCAATATGGCTGGGCTATGTGCCACGCCCTTCCTTATGGGGGTTTTGAGTGGGTTTCTCCGGCAGATATTAACCTAGAAATACTACGAGAAGATGACCCTCTCGGCTACATTTTAGAAGTGGACCTTGAATATCCTACAGAACTTCATGAGCTGCATAATGATTTACCATTCCTGCCTGAGTGTATCAAGCCTAAGGATTCTTCTACAAAGAAGCTAATTCCACACCTTGGATCACGAGCTAAGTATGTGGTGCATTACATGACCTTGAAGCAAGCCCTTGATCATGGGTTAAAACTGATAAAGATCCATCGTGTGCTACAATTTCGACAGTCGTCCTGGTTAAAGCCTTATGTCGAATTCAATAACCGGCTACGACAAGGATCTAGCAATGATTTCGAGAAGGATCTGTACAAACTTTTTAACAATGCTATGTTTGGAAAAACTATGGAGAATATAAGAAATCGACTGAATATACGACTTATTACCGATTGGAAGACATTGGAAAAGCTGGTTGCTAAGCCTACGTTTATTGATCGAACTATATATGGACCAAATCTGGCTGCAGTACACATGACTTCGCGAGAGATAGTGTTCAACAAACCTATATACATTGGGATGTGTGTGTTGGATATCTCAAAGACCTTGATGTATCGATATCATTATGATGCGCTATTACCGTATTACGGGCTTGAAAATCTAAAACTCATGTATATGGATACAGACTCTTTCATCCATAGAGTGACTACAAGAGATATATATATCAGGATAAGTTACGTTTTCTTGAACATCTGGATACAGCTGATTATCCTGTCGACCATATATGTCATTCTACAAACAACAGGAAAGTGTTGGGAAAATTTAAAGATGAAGCCTGTGGAAAAATTATTCATCGCTTTGTAGGACTGAGACCCAAGATGTATGCACTCGACATGGATGGAGGTGTAATCAAGAAGATTAAAGGCATAAAGCGTAGCGCAATCAAGCAATACATCAACTTCGATAGCTATGTGGATTGTCTTAAAACCCAAAAGATTCTAAGAACTCCTATGAACCTAATCCTATCCCAGAAACATAATGTTTCAACAGTTGAAGCTAATAAAATAGCCCTATCTCCTCATGACGACAAGAGAATGATTGCTGAGGATGGAGTATCAACATACGCGTACGGACACTATAGTATTGCAGAATGTGTGCAAAAGGGGGCAACTTAGATCAGAAGATAATGGTTATCTCTGTAAGCTAAGCTACAGAATGAATATTTACACAAGTGACATCTATCCTACGACTCTCACGACGCCTGAGGAAGAAAGAAGAAATAATAACAATGGAGGAAGGCGTTAACTCTGCCACTAGGATTATATTCTAGTGCTGGTCTCCAGCCCAGATAAAAGAGGAGAGGCGTCTACCATTGAAATACAAGCTAAGTATACCCCGATTTACTTTATACAAACACAAGTAAAAGCTTGGGAGGGGATATCATAAGAGAATTCACAAAATGTCCCACATAAAACTAATATACAAGTACTTCAGTATCATTGGTTAGAGTATCAGACAGTGTTAGGTTTAAAGCTTCATAAAAGAGGATAGAGTGGAAGGGAAGTAAGTGCAAAAATACAATGTGAAAAACAAATGCTTCAAAAGCAACACAAAGATAGGCTAGGTAGTCACACCTGATCAATTAGCCTATGTAGCCAAACTACCAACGAGAGCACAGAACCAACGTAAACAATTAACTGATGCAACCACAAAAATGTATCCAAATTAACCACAAAAGCACAGTTAGGTTAGGTTTGCTTATAATGGGATGAAATAGTAAAGCACAAGTGTAGGACTTTGGTTAGGTTAAAGTATTAGGTTAGGTTAGCTTATAATGGGATGAAATAGATTAGGACTTCGGTTTGGTTAAAGTGTTAGCGAATCGCACAGTTAGGATAAGTTAGGTTAGGTTAGGTTAGCTTATAATGGGATGAAAACAGTAAAGCATAAGTGGAGGACTTGGGTTAGGTTAAAGTGTTAGTTTAGGTTAGCGTAGGTTAGGTTATAATAGGATGGAAACAGTAAAGCACAAGTGGAGGACTTGGGTTAGGTTAAAGTGTTAGTTTAGGTTAGGTTAGGTTAGGTTAGGTTATAATAGGATGAAAACAGTAAAGCATAAGTGAAAGACTTGGGTTAGGTTAAAGTGTTAGGTTAGCTTAGTTTATAATAGGGTGAAATAGTAAAACATAAGAGGAAGACTTGGGTTTTGGTTAGGTTACATTAGGGTAGGTTAGGTTAGATTAGTTTAAACTGATAGAAGCTCCGATTACAAATGAGGAGTAAACATTTTGAAATGATTAAAACCATGATGACTAACTGATGATGATGATGATGATGAAGAATCAACTGATGATGAATTAAACTACTGCAAATCAAATGCAGTCTAAGTCAACTAAGCACATCATAAAGACAGTAAATGTACCCCGAGAACCTCCTAAATAATTGCCAAGCCACTAAATGCATCCCTAAAGACTCTAAATACACTCCCCAAGAAACGTGTAAATTGAATCAAAAGCCACTAAATAAACTCTAAAAACCTCTAAATACACTCTAAGAACGTCCTAAATGCATGCCAAAGTCGCTAAGAACGCATTAAATATCTCTAAATTACACATCAAAAAGCTCCTAAATGCATTTCGAAGCCATTAAATCGCTCCAAAAAGCCTCTAATTACGTCTCAAAAGCCACTAAATACAACAGAAAGACGATAAATACGGCTCAAAAGCTTATAAATACATCAGAAAGTCAGTAAGTATGTCCCAATAGCCTCTAAATACATCCCAAGAAGCTCTAAATTACACCACAGAGTCATTAATACACCACTCAGGACACTAAATATGTCGTAGAAGTCTCTGGATACACCCCCAGAAGCCTCTGAATACCCGAAAAAAAACCAAAAAAATATGCCCTAAAAGCTCACAAACACAGCAAATGTCTCTAAATACAACTCAAAATCCCCTAAATATAGCAAAAGACACTAAATGCACTCCCCTAGACGCGATACCTCCCAAAAGCCTCTATGTACATCGCTAGAAGCTCTAAATACTTCAAAAGGTCTCTAATGCGCTCCAAAAGCCCCTAAATACATAAAAAGGACCTTAAATACATCCCAATAAAGTCCTAAATACTTCAAATGCCTCTAAATACGCCCCAGCAAACGCCCTTGAATACACGATAAAAGCTTCTAAATTCTGCAATAAGCTGGTAAATACCTTCCAGAAGCTCCTAAATACACCATAAACGGGCTAAATGCACCCCAAGAAGCCCTAATACTTCAAAAAGCTAGTAAATACGTCGCAAAATCCTTTCAATATGCCCCAGAAGCCCTTAAATAACAAACAAAACCACGCTAAATACGCCCCGAAAACATCTAAATATAGCAAAAATAAACTAAATAGGATAATAAATTCTTTAAATACATAGATTGCGCACGGCCGCCATCTTGCCCATAAACTGTGTGCTCGTTCACTCTTATTTAACCTACTGAAGACATTCAGCTATATTCTGCCAGCTTTTGTTTATTATTTTAGCAAATATTTTATAGGCCGTATCCAGTAAACATATTCCTCTGTAATTGCTACAGTCATTTCGTTTCCCTCTCTTAAAGATAGAGATGGTTTGGGCCATAGGCCAATCTTCTGGGAGACATTGCCTATTCCAGCACATATTATAGAAATGTAGCAGTCGGAGCTTTAGCAATAACCCTCCATATTTAAATAACTGTACGTTCAATCCATCTTGGGCCGTTGCTTTCCTATTTTTAGTTTTTATGACTGCTTCTTCTAATTCTTCAATTAAAAGTAAATCTCCTTCATATGTGACGTTGCGTTCTGCGTTTTGGTTATCTCCGCATTTTCATCATACCATAAAGCTTTGTAATGTTCTAACCATTTAGACTCGGTTATTATAATTAAATATGCTGTATCTTTCTCATTTTGGTTTAAATGCTTCACCAGTTTATAGTAGGTAGGTACCTAATCCTAAAATCGAACTTCTAATGCGACCGTGACACGTTAATTCGAAGCCAACACGTCTCCTGATGGTTTACGAACACTTTTAGCAATCCTAGTCCACTTTCTGGTAAGGCGTGTCTCTAAAACTGCTAATACAAGAAAATAACGATTTTTAAATGAACAGACAAGATATTCCACCGAACTGGGAAGTGTCCAGAGTTCTGGTCTTTTCCCCCGAGTACTCAAGTTAAATTACTGACGGGATTAGGGGACTTTTGTCGATCAGAGTTATTTGATGCACTTTGCGGAGACCGAAACTGTGAGTGGGAGAGAGGAGGAATATATTTCACTGAAAAATGAATAAAAGTAATTAAAAAAAGATCCAAAGAGAGCGAAATTCTGTGTCGTTAGTGTTGAAACAGTACAAAATATTTCCGAAATAATTGTTTGAAACGCATGAATATTTTTCTATCGGATGAGTCATATTATTTCTCCAAAATATTTTCAAATATTTCAATATGCATTAGTTAGATTTATTTGTTTCTATATTAGTTACCACTTATTTTTACACACTTTCCGTAGACTAATAAGTAAAAGTTTATTTTTGCCTCTCCCTTCTTTTAGTATTGATAGTAGTCATTATATTAAGCATTCTTCACATAAGCTAATAAGAAAAGGACTCTGTATCATTTCATATTTCAAAATTAACGCTAAGGAGGAATTTCAAGCATAAAATAACCTACAAATTCCTGAAAAGCTACTTTTTTCACGGGTTTATATTGCAGGCTTTCTTTAGCGTCATCTCTTAAGTTATGCCTAGTTCAGTAGTTCAACAAGAATAAAGATGACTTTTAAAGGACTGACTGTTTAAGAAATTTTAAGAACTACAGTTGCCCAAGAAATCGCTGGTCTTCAATTTAAAAGATTTCTAGTAGCCATAACAAAGGAACGACTATTTAAACATTACAGTACTTCGTTTTGTCAGTTTTCAATATTTTCAAGTTCCTTTTCAAGTTTCGAAACTTACCTCGGGTTTAACTTACATATACAAGCTGTTAACAAAAGTTACTTTATGGGCATTCAGTGCAGCAAATTTTGTATATCTGAAATTGCAATGAAATTCTAACCGTAGGAAGTATATAAAATAAGCGACTATCTGCATCAATACCGAACTACCACATTAATTCCTTAGGTTTTAAAACTTCAATTTCTTTATCTCTTAATGAAGTCGTATTTCTCTCATATATTGTGACACAATTTAAATAAATTAATTTTGAAGACAATGCAAGTAAACAGTAGACGCTTCAGTAATCTCATAACGAATATTTTCTTGAGTCACTGTATATCTTATAAGAGGGGCCAATGAAGTTTTGTTTTCAGATTTTCTGTGCAAGGTTTCAACTCTGTAGATTGCGTGGTACAAGAAATATTGCAAATTAATTAAATGAACTAACAGTTTCATTTGTAAGATCTCCTATGTCAAATTTTTCGTTTAATTATCCTAATATTTGGTAGAAATACACTTTAAAAAGTATAAATTAGAATTGTGTTGCATTTTTACATCTGATTGTTTCTTGAGCTCGCAAAAAACATACACACAGACACTTATATATAAATATATATATAAATGCCACATAATGTTTTAATATTTAAAAATATGGAGTAGTGACATAGCCTGGTACGTTAAAATTACGACCACAAATAATTAAAACCACATCAAAGTGAATTTGATACTGCCTGGAAATTGAACTGAACCACATATCTCCTCTTCCGACACATTGCTTCTTTCTTCTGGGATCTTTTCTGCAATTTATTACATTTGATGGCCTGTTGATGTTCCCAGTTCCTCTTCCTGCTTTAGATTATCTGTTGAACAGTCTGCGAATCTGACAAGGCATCGGCTGGTTTGTGGTGCGTTATGACTGAGGCTAGTGCCTTTAGTATGTTATCTAGCTCCAGCTTAAGTTGAAATCACAATTGATCTTAACCATAGTCAATTCCAGTTTGTTCTTTCACTTCTTTAGCATACTGTGACTTTGTGGGTTCGAAGAATTTAAAGTCCAAGTTGCTCAAATCCAAAGCGTTCATTATTTCCGCCGAATTACACTTGGTACACTTGCCGATTACCCAGAATTACGTACCACATACAATTACGTAACACTCACAATTACAATTCACGAGGTGCAGGTCCACTCGGCACCTTGTCGTAAACTCTGAATCAAACTGACTCTCTAAAAATTGACTGTCTCACTCGTCCAATGCATCACTTACGTAGAGTTTCCCGGCTATTAACGAGACATCATAGCCTTCCACGGCGGCAGAAGGGGTCCAGTAATTTCTGGTTACTTCTCCCCACCGTGTCTCTCCTTGGCACGTCATTAGCGCTGCGCGTTGGCGTAGGCGTGGTTCTAATGCCATTCATCTCTCTCACTCCCACAGCAAGAAATGACATGTGTAGTGTTTAACGTCCGCTTATACTACACACAGCACAGCAGGCGGTGACACTGATGATACATGAGATGAAGATGGAGCACCGGTGGAATGAGATGGCGGGGGAAACCGGAGGTCCCGGAGAAAACCCACCCCAGCGCCGTGTTTTCCACCACAAATCTCACTTTGCGATCGCCTGGGATCAAAACCGGGCCGCGTTGGTGAGAGCCAAGCAGTCTAACCACTGAGCCACGGCGCGGCCCCCACAGCAAGAGTTAATACCTCACACGAGTAACCGTGGCTTCGAAGCCATCTGTCGCCTCTCTTTCTTTCAGCTGTTCTTGTACGTTCGGGTGACAATACACTGCTATACCGGATTTGCTCTGAGAAACACACTTTTGAATACTCCGCCTAACAGGTGGATAGACTATGCAAACAATAACTACTCATTTCAGTAAGCTGCTGGGTTCTAAATAACAGCAAAAACCTAACGCATTCTAATGACGTCAGTAAATGTATACATTATGGTATTTTAAAACTAGTAACGAAGAGAAAGGTAACTAATTTTTACTCCCGGGTTGAGGGTTGCGGTTAGGGGCCAATGAGACCTTTCACTGCGATTAAATTGTTTGGGCATCCTGTCACCTTTGTTTATGTCAAGTATGTTTCTTATTTCAAGAAGTGTATAGTATTCTGCAGGTGTTGTTAGCGGTGAAATAATTATCGGAAAGAGCGAGTGATTTTAATTAAGTAATCAGAGTAGATGAAGCTTTAATCCTTTGCAGCTTCTCTTTGGTCGCCGGTTATTTAATTACATAAAGGCTACAGAGTTCTCACATACCACGGAAATCAACAACATCGATAAACAACGAGTTAAGGGCAGGAGATTAAGGGATTTTTAAAGACTAATTATAAAGATTTAGAAAAAAGGAAACAAATAAATAATTGAAAAAAGAATTGGTATTCGGATTTTATGTTGAACACAATTTTGTATTTTTATATAATTATCTGTTATAGGCTCTAATGAAGTTACAGAATACAAAGGTAATGATGCAAAGCTTTATATCATAAGTATAATTTGAACATTTTAGTATGTTCTCATGTACATATCATACTATTAATGGCATATCCAGTAGTCGTTTGGTTTGCTTTGATCTTTGTTTTGTCAATCGCAAAATTGTGAAGAAGTATATTAAAAGACAGAATCCGAGCTTAAAATTTCAGCTATGATATTAATTTTTTCAGATGCTTTCACCTTTCAGATTTTCCAACACACGATTTAAGTGTGGCTTAACAGTTGGTTAAACTATGAAGCCCGGCACTTAAGGCACATACGAACTTGTTAAGTTACCACTGTGCAAATGAATTTTGTAACTTCTTGTTCACGGGCATAGTGTAAATTAAATCATTTGGAGAATTTAACATTTTGTCGACCTTTGTGCAACCTGTTGGTTAGAGCAACTGAAAAGAGTTCCAAGTTCCGTGGTTAAATTTCCAGCTATTGCATTAAATTATTATTTACATTTCACTTTTCCAACGTTGCCTATTCACGAGGTACTCCATGGTATTTTCAATGAAAAATCTAGGCGTACCGTGCAAGAGTGTTATTTCATGATCAACATATCGGAATTCTTCAATATAGCTTTTTAAATCCTTTTAGCTTTTTTAGTCTGCTTAGTGGTTTCAGCTGTCCTATGTGTATGAGTATATATGTTGTACATACAAGAAAGCTTTCTCCCTTTCAATGATTAAACAGTTATCAATTGACTTCTTTGTTCATTTCTAATGGTTCTAATTCAGTTTTCATTTCTGTTGAGCTTAAATGAACGTTAAAAGGAAAGGTATTGGAGAGAACAAGAGGATTTAAAGCACTCATGTCACTAATTTTAGATTCACATTGTAGACATTCTTACCAAACGAACAACTGCTTAACACTTCGTCAGTTATATGCCGTAATTAATCCTCAATATTCCCCCGACAAATAAAGATATGGACTCATTGTCCCCTTTAAATTTGCTTTATAAAGTTTCAATTTCAGTACTGTATTAGTAACTTCCAATAGGGCCAGATGACAACACATGTATTATGTTGTGCCTCATGAAAACACAGCACCAACTCCCATCGCCGCTATGTTACAAACAGGGGATAACTGAGATAGCACCATTCGGTTGTATTATAATACCAGGTAAACGTAACTAACTGTATATTTATTTATTAGCTATTTTTAAAGCGGGTTTGTTGAGTGAAGATTCTAAATCTCTTATCTATTTTCTTGCTTTTGATGACGTAAATACAGAAGTGCTACAAGTAAAGGACGCTGTACTATCTTTCAATAACGTGAGCAGAGCGTGTAAAATCTAAATCAACCATGGTCATAGATGTACAGTGCTGTGGTCGCCATTTTAACCTGACGCTCCGAAGATCTCAATGGCTATATTAAACCACAATGACGAAGGATGGCCTAAACGTCACGAAGCAGTAGCAATTTTCTTGCAGCTGAGCTATTAACTGCATGGCGTTGGAAGACATTCAGAAAGAAAGGAAAACACGAGGAATGATTTTATTAAAACCAGTATCTCGTATAAAGCAAGCTCTAACATTTGCTTTCCTAGCTCAGGGGAGAGGTGCACGCTGTAGCAAGCGAGAAGTATTTTTGCGGTTCGAACCCCAACATGTTCTTAGCATCCCAAAAGTTTTAGCTTGTTGGTCGAAATAAGGAACCAATTTACAACAAACTTGCGGGTAAGCTGTTACTTCGTGCATTTGGAAAATAAGTCTGAGAAAGGCCAAATTACGTTGAGCCCATTGTAGTCTTCTTACATCTTGTGCCACAATGAGGAACTTAATGACAGGATGATATGTCTTTAATCCTTTGCGTATGGTTTCATATGAGTAACGTTGCCACATCTCGCATTTTTCGCGGTCAATCTCCGATTTTATGTTAGGTGACCGAATGTCCTGGTCGAAGAGATAAAACCACGGGAAAGCAATGAGTGCTAAAAATTCTTTTATTATTAACTTAGAAATTTCTAGATGGCAACACTGGAACTGACGAAGACCATCAATATATAGCCGGTCTCGCTCTAACAGTAACATCGGAAGCAGTACTACAATCGATTCTCTATGCTTTTGCAGTTTCCGGTTCTTTTATTTCCACAACCTGCCTCATGATATTACGTTTTATGGTTACATTCACGTGGAGGGTGCTTCTGAACCTGAACCAGATCTACAACTAAGTGACCTCATTACGTCGAATTTGAAAATAAAATGTTGTAGAAACGATAATACAGGTCTTAGTAGAGGTAGGTTGCCCAGTGCATATATTGCATAACGCACTTCAAAGTGAGACAAACATACTTTCACAGGATATTCGAACTAATTTTATTGGAGTGTATAAATACATTTCAATTTGTACTCTTCATGTAGGAGTACTAATAGATTTTTGTGATATCTTACATACGACGCACAATCCCTCATTAACTTTCTTACTTAACAAAACCTTTAAAAGAAAATTTTTTAAACCAGACATACAAGCTTATATGGATGAGGTTTCCTGCAATTGAAAGGTTCATATGCATCCTCCAGGTTCCCAAATCATACTTCATATCTCTTGATAAGTGAACAAGTCTTCAAGACTTTATGTTCCTTATAGTAAATGTATTTACACTTTGGCATACTCTGATGGGTCCATTTCAAAAGGCAATTGCCAGCTTTGAGAAAGATGCTATATCTCTGAATGAGGTTAGAGAGAACATTGCGCATATCTTAGAGGCAAAACATGTAACTAAGTAAAAGGATTAATCTCAGATCTAACACAGAGTAGCAGTATAAATTTCATGTGAAAATTATAGAATTTTATCAGAAAGTAACATATCTCCTGATCAAATAATGTAAGATCTTTTTTTTTAATTTGGTTTACTTTTTGTCGCTTTAACTTAGATGTCATATCACGACATCGTAACACTGAAGTCACATTATATTAGCATTCATATCAGATGTGTTTACAGAGTTCCGTAATGTTACAAAAGTACAAAATTGTTCCAAGTGCTTCTGTGATTTTACTGGGGACATTGGCTTCTGTTCGCTGTTGTTGATATTTCTTGCGTTCTTCTATGATGTGTTTGACGATGATGATCACGTTACAAGTGTTTCATATAGGAGAGAGGGTTTTGTTGAGTAAGTAGCTATGAGTAAGTTTTGTGTGTCCAATACGTAGACGGTTAATGAGGATTTGTTGTCGGCTTTTTAAGCTTTGTTCCTGGATATAGTTCTCTACAAGATTATTTAAGTTCTTGGAGTTTGCTGTAAGAAGTCTTCAACCAGTTGGATTGCTAGTTGAGGTGTATTGTACTCTTGAGGTATATGATTACGTCGGTATATGGAGAACTGATATCTGTTGCTTGTATTGGTAGACGAGTTGCTTCATTAGCTGACACATCAGCTTGTTTGTTTCCAGGAATGCATTGATACGATGGGATCCAGATTAAGATAACTCTTTTTAATTCCAATGGAATTTGCGTGTACAGGTTTTGGATTTCTCGTATTATTGGGTTTTTACTTATCTGGTTTTGTAGGGCCATTATGGAAGATTGCGGGTCAGTGAAAATTGGATACTGAGAATCAATTTCATGCTTTGATATTTTCAACGTTTGATAGCATAGAGTTCAGTGAATATTTCTGTTATAGGTGTTCTTCTGTTGAATGAATCACTTCCCATAAACATGCTGCGGGCAGTTTAAATAGATCCAGGAGAAATAATACTTACCTGCTAAAAACAGTCTTGAAGAATTAGAAGGAGATTGCCTTACAGCAATAATTAATGCCTCAAGTTGCGGCAGTGCAAATATCAAGCGCATCCACTACCAGTAAAACGTTGTACTACCATTTTATATTATGTAATTTTCAGTATAGGAATTGAGTATCATTGAAACCGCATTATATGCTTGAAATTAATTAAGCTAGCAGATTTTCCGGTCCATTAACACCGATCTTGGTATTTCTTTCTACAGTTTCACATTACCTTGAAGACATTTTTATAGTAACAAGCGGTCTGGGCCCTAGAAATAATTAAGGTAATAACTTTTGGTTTTTCTCTGTTCACTGCCCCTTTTCATTTTAAATGTCATTTAAAATACATGGGATATTTCCAAAATAAAATTGTGCAGCCATTAAATCTATTTTGAAACGGATGATTATTCAGAATTTAATTGAATGCCGAACTAGCAAGGGACTCATTCAGGAGTTAATGCGTTCAGTACTAGAGAAACATGGTCTGATCTTTCTTCATACGTAATACCAGAGTATCGGACTTTAGCTAAAACCAATAGTTATAGGTTAGATCACCTTAGGCAGGCACCGAACACAAATAATGAGCATAAGCATATTCAGCTAACATTCAGGAATGGAAAACACTAACAATATGGCAAAAACATCTGCACGTTTTTCCTCTTCTACTTTACTAATAGATACAGAACTTTTGTTTCTGTACCTTTGTCTCTGCTTCTATGTAGGGGACTACAGTATTGCTATCAGTCCTGTACTTTTAATCAATTTAAGTTCTTCTCCCATTACAACTTCATGTTTTACATTTTCGACGCAAGTGTTGCATATTTTTCTACCACATATGTGTTGAATAATGAACCATCCTCCTTTATATCTTGTCCTCATAATCAATGTAGAGGCTACCTATCTCCAACACGAGATACTTATGCGCTTACATTATTCAAGATAAATTAATATCTGGTGTGTATTTTCTAACTTTCATGTCACACACTTCTAGAATGATTTCATAAAAAAGTTGAATTTCACTATTTAAAATAGTGGAATTTTAGCAACTGATACTTTGGAAATAGTTAAGGGAATGCAGCATCGAAATTGGTTAAAAATATGCAAAAAATACCTATTTTTTGTTTTTGAGTGAATAAAATACTTTGAACTTTATAGTGTCATAATCCTACTAAATTTATGAGTTTCAGGCACTTAAATACACTCACATGACAATTTAAATGCCCGTGCGCCCGTGCATGCCGGCCCTTGGATTCACAAAATTCTGTCATTTGAGTTTCATTGAATGTACTAAATTAATACATTTGAAATTAGCGGGCAAAGTTTCTGGTGGAATTTTACGTTTTGGCATGATGGTTATTTCCTACAAAATGTGGCGCCATGGAAACAAAACACTGGCTACAAACATTGGAAGCAAATAGTAATGTTCATCTTTTGTTTTGTGGGAATTTCTAACTTGGTCGTGATTTTCTTTTGTTTCTCGTTAAACTACATACTGTTTATATCTAATTAATGAGTTTTAGTGTGCCATTTAACATTTATAAAGGCGTTTTATACATCTAAATGCACATATAACTGTTATATAGGTTATAGGTAAAACATTTTTGAAACAACAGACCTTATGTTGACTGTGTACATAGGATCGTGAATAGGCTAAACGATGCATGGGAAGGAACACCTAAACATAACACCATAAAGGGAACATACTTGAGACCCGATGGGGTAAGGAAACTAATGCCTGTGTACCAAAGGCTGGCATCAGATGAAATCCTAAGGAGATGTACATTAGGTAAAATACAAAATGCAAATGAAACTTAACGTAACATGATATGGCGTAACTGCTCAAAAGATATATATGTGTCAAAAAAGAGGCTTCATGTTGCTGTGACATCAGCCATCAGTGAACTCAATTTTGGTTATTCTGCCTCATTCAAGCTGCAGTCAAGACATAATGGACACTGAGATTTCACCAGCATCTCCAAAAATTAGCAAAGGGAAGGAGCAATTACGCTTACTTCAACCACCAACTTCCGCGAAGGTAACTTCTAAAACATCCAGAGGGAAACTAAAATTGAAAAAAAACTGCTGCAGAAGAGAGAATGAAGAGGCAGGAGGGTCCAGCTTATCTATCTGCGGGATTTTAGTCTGCTTCAAGGCATGTAGCTCAGAAGGAAGATGTTTTGGATTTTAAAATTTCATTTACTCAGTTAAAGCTTTCTCAACATTTTTCCTCATTCGTCACGATGCAGTTTTGATTCAGTACCTCTAAAGAATTCAGCACATGTTCTTAGAAAGAAAATAAATCCTTCTATCAAATGCAATTTTAATATTCATTACATTTTTAAATTTATTGATGTAAAGACAAAGGTTTAATCACTTTATGGCTTTCTTGTTTGCTCCATACATTATTTTTTCACCCTCTGGAACTAAAAGCAGTACCAGACATTCATATGATGGATCTTTTCTTCATAACCATCTGAATATTTTTATAAATAGACCAACCAAAGTTTAAAAATAAATTTCATCACCTGAAGCGTTTGAATTTTGCCCAAATTTTGAATTTCACAAATTAATTACCAAAAACCTATTAAAGATACAAAAACCGAATTTTGAATTCTGTGTTCACTATGCATCAGAACTAAGTGGTAAAAATGTCAGAAAGATTGCTTAAAAATTGCTGGATTTGGGGTTTTCAGTGCTGCATACCCTTCATACCACAAAAACATTTGACACAAAAACCTATAGTTTATAGGCATAAACATTTTTGATCTAACAAACCTTCGTATAAGTTTCCCACATACATAAGTCTAAAGATACTGAACAAGGCTTACCGGGTTATTTACATACTAATTTGGCATGTTGGCATGTATTATGGCATATTAATCATAGTTACTGGGTAAAGGTGAAACTAAAGAGTTATTTCGTAAATCTTGACTTGTGTCCCTTTAAAAGGATCATGCTTCATATATTTATTCCACTGACATGGAGATACATATACTTCTTCAATTTTTTGAAACTTTCTTCAAGAAAATTTCTTCAGTTTATTTTAGGCTCTAAAAACTGTATTTATGGGAAAATATCGACATCAATGTTTTGATGGAATACTTTATTCTTCTCCTATAGATGTTAAGTGATAGTGAAATAGAGATATTTAAGTTTGATTTCCTTATGAGTTGCAAAAGTTAAAACAGAATTAAACTATTACTTTATTTGAACTGCAAAGATTACTCCCGATCTTAAGATAGCACTGCTTATGATTGTGCGATCATCAGCCTTGGCTAAATGTATGCCATTACACTGCCGTGTGTGTGGTAACGCCACAACCTCTGCATGCTGCACGTTCACGATGCGAAAAACACATCTCGGAAGCTTCCGTTCAGCTAACCATATATTCCGGATATGCACACGTAGCCAGTGCATGTTTTGATATGCAGAATCGGAATTTACTGCAGGATGATTCCACACACGACAAGAATATGTGTGCATACCTCGGAGTTCAGGGATTCAGGTAAATATTACATCTGCAATTGCTTACACAAACGAAAACAGTGTGCTGTAATAAATGGTAACTGACTTAATGTGTATAGATTATGTCCCACAAAGGTCTGTATCGGATAAAATCAATAAATTTTTATGATTTATTGGTCAATTATCATACTTCAAGTTATGTCATACCTTATTCCGCGTATATGTTGATTATATGAGGTACGTCCAGAAAATAAGTTGTTTGGTAATAAAATTAAATTACGTACAGATACAGAAAAAGTATTTATAGCACAAAATTCTACAACTGTTAAGCTACTTTTTCACATAACTTCCGAAATTTTGCAGGCAGTTGTCCTAGCGAGGCACAAGATTTTGCATACCTTCTTCATCGAAGTTTGCCGCCTGTGTCTTCAACCAGTTGGAAACATTTTCTTTCAGCTCTTCGTCATCGTTGAAGTGTTGAACGCCAAGGAAAGATTTGAGATGCAAAAACAGATGAAAGTCGCTAGGAGCGAGGTCAGGCTGTAGGGGGGTAGTCAAACACATCCCAGCCAAATCCCTGTAGGATGTTTTTCGTCGCATTTCCAGTGTATGCTCGTGCGTTGTCCTGAAGAAACACAAAAGCTTTTGACAGCATTCCTCGGCGCGTATTCTGTATTGCGCAGCGCAATTTCCTAAGCGTCTCGCAATAAACATCTGCTGTCATTGTTTGACCACGTGGTAAAAAATCATAAGATGCCTTTCCTGTCCCAGAACACTGTGCACATCATTTTTCAAGGTGTCAAGATTTGTTTCGGCTTCACCTTTGCTGGGGATGAGGTGTGCCTCCATTCCATTGATTGACGCTTACTTTAAGGAGCGTCGTAAGAAACCCATATTTCATCTCCTGTGACTATCTGTATCAGAAATTCTTCACCATCTTCAACTTAACGGGTTAAAAACTGAAGTGCACCACCCATCCGTTTTGTTTTGAGTTGCTCAGTAAGAAACTTTGGCACCCAACGTGAGCAAAGTTTACGAAATTTCAGGTTTTCGGTAACAATTCCATCAACTAGTGATCGTGAGATTTGGAGAAATTCCATAGCTAGAGCACTAATTGCAAGCTTGCGGTTTTCCTGGATCTTGTCATCAATCGCGTGAAACAGTTCTTCTGTAACCGAAGATGGACGCCCACTTCGTTCTTCATCGTGCACTTCACTACGTCCTTCATTGAACCGTCGGACCCATCTTCTCACCATTGTATCACGCATCGCATTTTGTCCGTAAACATCGCAAATTTCCCGATAACTTTCAATTGGTTTCACTTTCCTAGCATTCAGAAAATGAATCACATCTGATTTCACAGGTGGCGGGATTTTCAGTCAACACCGACATTGTAAAGAAGCACAACAAAGCGTACGTGATTGGCAGCAATCTCACAATGGCGCACGTTTCTTCTCCTTGATACAGAGAGTCTACCGCACATGTGTGGAACTGCGATCGCAACGCTGCAGCGGAGGTAAATTGAAACAGAACTTACTTTGTGGACGCCCCTTGTATTACTTTTCTTAACAGCTACGCTGACATCGGAGATTAAACTTAGACAAGGAGCTCATTTTCTGTGATAGTCAAAATTGTTTCTTGCCAGTGCAGTTTGAATGAACGATAATAAAATGGTATTTTAAATCATAGATTGAAATGTATTGAAACATAAGAATGTGCAAATCTGATTAGTATATTTTTGACAACTATCTTGGGCTCGACATGACGAATATGTCTGCAAAGTTCGTTTCGTATTTTATCTCTGCGAAGAAACGTAATGATTCTGATTACTGAAAATGAAAATCATAAACTTGCTTATTATTCATATTTTCAAAGTTTAACAAAATATGGACTCTTTATTTGTTGCAACTGTACACAGTAATAAACCATTTCTATTTATGAAGAAATCAATTAATATTTTAAACAAGTGGTCAGAGAAGGGCCACTGGGGTCTACTATTTAACTAAAATCAATAAATGCTATACACTTATATACTAACGCAGTAATAATAAGAACGATAATAATAATCACCATCACCCAGATCATCTCTAACATCATCTCTAAACGAAGTTCACTAAGCTCCTGTCATAGGAGACCGATTATGATGTTGTCGCATTATAAATTGTGAACCGGGATGATTTTAGACTACAAGTTGTGGATAGGGTTGTGTATACTTAAAGGTGGTTTACCGTAAGAGTTTACAGTCTACTTTGCAACCGGGAGCGTAGCTGACAGGGTCAGATAGGAGAGGTAAATGGTAAAGGGAAATTGCAGTCAGGCTACAGATAGATAGATAGAAATAGCACAACTTTCTACGAAATGCCAGTTTACTCTAACATAATGCTTTTCTACAACACAAGTCAACCCCGAAGTCTTGAAGAGACTTTGGAGGAATTGGTTTCGATAGCTATATTAGTACATTAAGACCAAGTCGGAATTACCTTCGAGGAGATGTGTGTGCGTAGTGAAGTGAAGATTTGAGGTAGCCTCCGGCCGCAACAATACACTTTAGACTCCCGCGCGCCTCAATAATCACCGCTATAAGTATTACCGGCCAAGCAACACACGTTGAACCTAGAGACTTTTTCCCTTTGATCAGCAGAAAAGCTTCTGGAACATTCCATCCGCCATGTTGGTTTAAGTCCAACGACCTGCTAATCGTCCATTACCAACTACCGGGTTCAGCGTCTAGAGCTGCTGCGTTTGGCATTCTTACTTGGTTAATGCTCCGAATAAAGGTAATTACGGTTTTTGTCGTGTTTGTAGAGGTTTCTACATCTTTACTTTTACAAATTAATATTTTCAATTCTATCAAGAAACCTCATGCAATTAAAATTTCAAATAAATTTCTAAAATAAATCAAGTTCCTTCACTTCAGCAAAGCATACGCGACAATATCCAGAACCGGCCCTGACAGCTTATGGTAGAAATTTGTGTAGTGTTTAACGCCCGCTTTCACTACATACGGCACCGCAGGCGATGACACTAATGATACATGAAATGAAGATGGAACACCGGTCGAATGACATGGCGGGGAAACCGGAGATCCCGGAGAAAGCACCCCAGCGACGTGTTTCCACCACAAATCTCACTTTGCGGTCGCCTGGGAACGAACCCGGCTCGCCTTGGTGAGAGGCAAGCGGTTTAACCACTGAACCACGGCATTACTGCGTATAACAAATGAGGAAATCATGCTGAATTGTCATATGAAATGTTAGTCATTAAATTATGAAACTGACTTAAATATGAGACACAAGCTTAGCAAGACCTGTTTTGAGATTAGAATCGATCAGTTTCGCTCTACTTTGACATTTCTTCTCGATGTATGGAAATACTGATCTTTTGTATGCATACGTCACTATCGATTTTACTCACAGGACTGCGAAAGAAACGTCAGATGATAGTATAAATATTTCTCTGGTAACATATAATTACCCCTAAGTGGGAGGAACTTTGTCCTGGTTAGGCTTTCCTAATGTACATCCTTTATCAGAAAATTTCCAGGAGAGGTTTACTTCTGAATCTACCGTAGAAAAGGAGAACAAATGTTTTATGGTACCTGGCACGTGTGCGTTTCGAAATAATTTTGACCGTATTTCCACGCAAACTCACTAATGGCCGTGTGCACCAACCTCGTTAAGCAAACCCACAAGAGACGTTTGCCTAAACGCAGTTGAAAGTTGATCGCGGTAAAGCTTACATCCTGGTGCACCATTGCCAATCGCCGGTTAGTTGGCAGTGAATATCTGGCAGGCGCTCGGTGCCATAGAGCGCACCGCTCGTTTCAAATGTAACTGTTAAGAAGGCTACCGAACACAACCGGAAGTTCATCGCTTTGTGTTCGTCATTTGTCGTTTGTTTTTCGCTTAGCATTTGTCCAAGCAGAAGCACTTGCTTAAACAGCTATAGCAGAATATAACCATAATGGAAACAACGAGCAAGAGGACTCCAAACTTTTCTGCTTTTGAAGTAGACATTTTGTTAGATTTGGCGTCTCACTATAAAGAAGTTGTAGAAAATAAAAGAACTGATGGAGTTACGATAAAACAGAAGGAGGCCACGTGGGAGCAGCTGGCCGTACAATTTAATAGCAGTCCAGGTAAGCGAAAAATGTTACATTATTCCAAAATTATGATTTTGGCTGAAGTATTTTAATAGTCTGTTGTTTTTAGAAGATGATTCTCGGCAACTAACCTCTGGTTAAAGTTATAATTATTTATCAAGAGTTCGTGAAATACTACCTATATATTGCGTGTACAAAGAGCCTTGTGGAATAAAATTCTAGCGCACCGACAACGCTGATACATTGTGGCAATTGATATAGTTAATAAACAAAATAATATTTAATTTTTAACTTAAGGATTTGTGATTATTGATGCAAAGCAAACTTGCTCTTGCCAAACCGGAAGAAAGGGTTATCAACTTCATCTTCTCAACAACAATTTGTAACTTATATCCATTATTATACTGAGGGACATGCTTTGCAGCTTTTGTCTTAATAAATTGCTTTTGTTTTAGGGGTAACACAAAGAAGTGCATCAAAATTAAGAACGTGCTACGATAATTTAAAGAGAAAAGCAAGAAAAGACATTGCAGATGAGAAATTGGAGGTGTACAAAACAGGAGGAGGAAAAAGGAGGTGCATGAATGTTGTACATCCCAAATTAAAAGAGATGCTTGCATCAACTGCAACACCCCTGCAGAACGCATTCGATAGTGATGCCACATACCAGCAGGCAGCAACAGCAGATGGTATGTAATAATCTTAACTAATTTGAGTGTCTTATAACTAGAAAATTCAATGGTGTCATGGCTTATAATGCTGGTAGCAACACTTTCATGGAGTTTATTTGCAATGGATTAGTAACAACACAGTTTAATAACATTTGCACTATCAAAAGAAAACTGCATGAAATGGACTAACAACAGCTATATTTTGAGTTCTTGAAATTGAAATATTTGCATCATTTGATGAAAAATAATGCAAAATAATTAAAATATGTGTTATAGTTTATTCTTTCTTGGCAGTGGATAAAAATAACTGCTCTTGTACTTATGTAAAAAACTGAAGCTGCTGACAGTGAAGTAAACTAGGTTATAAATAATAACTAAACACTAGTAACACAACTTCACTTATCTTATTTAACTCTTGGGGACCGGTTTCAAAGCAAACATCTGCTTTATCCTCAGCCATTCAGCTTGACACTCACCCACTAACTGACGGACTGACCTTGACCACTACCGGAGTTTGAAGGATAGCTCCTTATCTAACTGCCATCTATCGGGGACAACACAAACTTATTGATGATGTCTATAGGAGGGATATCAAAATTCATTACGCGATCCTTATTTTTCAAAATAAATATCTTCTCCCAAACCATTAAATCTATCGGTTCCTTCAATTGTTTCAATAATTTAACTTCTGGATTTACTTCATGATTATATGACCAAAAATGATCAGCCACTGCCGATTTCTCGGTCTGTTTATATTTAATATTTCTAAAATGTTCTTTCGCTCTGGTTTCTAAATTACGCTTGGTTCTACCAATATAGATCTTATCGCATTCTAAACAGTTAACTTGATAAATACCAGATTTTTTGTTGTCTGAAATTTTGTCTTTTTTAGAAAACTGTAGCAAATTCTTTATACTGTAATTATTATGAGGTGCTAGTATTATACCCACTTCTTTGAAAAAATTTTGGAACTTTTTATTTGCCCACGGATGATAAGTAAATTTTTTGAAAATATAGTCCTCTTTTACTTTTTTAAGAGTGGAAACATCATTAACATTTTTTTGATATTTAAATTTTGCCATTCTTCTGATGATAAAATCTTTATTAAAGCCGTTAATTAAAGCAGTCTTTACAATATGTTTATATTCCGCATTAAATTCTTCTTCATTTAGAGGTATGTTTATCAATCTGTAAATCAAACTATTATAAACAGCAAATTTGTGTGACATAGGGTTAAAACTTTTATTTTTGATATAATTATCCGTGTGAGTTGACTTTCTATAGATGCCAAAACTTAATTTATTGTTATTTTTCATTATTTTTAGATCTAGAAAGGGGATGTAGCCATTGTTTTCAATTTCTATTGTGAACTTGATAGCTTTATCCTGTGAATTTAGAATATTTAAAGCCTCATCTATATATCTTTCAGGAACTATGGCAAAAATGTCATCTACGTATCTATACCATATTTTAAAAATTGAAGGAAAAGATTTAGTGACTTCTATTTCAAAAAAACTCATAAATAGATCAGCAAGAAAGGGTGAAAGGGGACTACCCATGGCTACTCCTGAAATTTGTTGAAAAACATTTCCATTGAAAGTAAAGAAATTTTGATCTAAACACAGATTTGTAAGTTTCATAAAATCTTCTATTGACTCCTTGACAAGTCAAGATTTAAAAGAAAATGATAAAGAATTGGTTAAAATGAAATGTAGCAAAATCTTGCAAAATTTAAATAAAAACCACCCTAAAGAAAATTACAATAAACATATCATTAAATCATTAAAAGAAAAAGATGTTATATTTACTAAAGCTGATAAAGGGAACAAAGTTGTAATATTAGACAAACACGAGTACAACAACAGAGTGGAACTTTTACTGCAAGGAGAAAATTACATACGCATTAAGAATGACCCTTTAAAATCGTGCATTATAAATGTAAATAAAACACTTAATGAGGTTAAAGTCATACCTAAAAAGGAACAGCATATGGTTAAAGTCAGTAACCCAGTGTTACCGAGGATGTATGCCTTGCCTAAGATACATAAACCTGGCAATAAAATGAGACCGATTGTAAATTTTATAAATTCACCCACGTATAATTTGGCAAAATGGCTAAACAAAAGGTTTAATACTTTTGATAGATTTAACAGCTTAAGTATAAAAAACTCATTTGAGTTAGTAAACAAGATCAGCAATATAGTATTGTCAAAAAATGATAGGCTTGTTTCCTTTGACGTAACTGCCCTATTTCCCAGTATTCTCAAGGAAAAACTTCTAACGTTTTTAAGAAAATGGTTGAGCTCTAATGATTTGGATAAGGAGTCAATAGAAGATTTTATGAAACTTACAAATCTGTGTTTAGATCAAAATTTCTTTACTTTCAATGGAAATGTTTTTCAACAAATTTCAGGAGTAGCCATGGGTAGTCCCCTTTCACCCTTTCTTGCTGATCTATTTATGAGTTTTTTTGAAATAGAAGTCACTAAATCTTTTCCTTCAATTTTTAAAATATGGTATAGATACGTAGATGACATTTTTGCCATAGTTCCTGAAAGATATATAGATGAGGCTTTAAATATTCTAAATTCACAGGATAAAGCTATCAAGTTCACAATAGAAATTGAAAACAATGGCTACATCCCCTTTCTAGATCTAAAAATAATGAAAAATAACAATAAATTAAGTTTTGGCATCTATAGAAAGTCAACTCACACGGATAATTATATCAAAAATAAAAGTTTTAACCCTATGTCACACAAATTTGCTGTTTTTAATAGTTTGATTTACAGATTGATAAACATACCTCTAAATGAAGAAGAATTTAATGCGGAATATAAACATATTGTAAACACTGCTTTAATTAACGGCTTTAATAAAGATTTTATCATCAGAAGAATGGAAAAATTTAAATATCAAAAAAATGTTAATGATGTTTCCACTCTTAAAAAAGTAAAAGAGGACTATATTTTCAAAAAATTTACTTATCATCCGTGGGCAAATAAAAAGTTCCAAAAATTTTTCAAAGAAGTGGGTATAATACTAGCACCTCATAATAATTACAGTATAAAGAATTTGCTACAGTTTTCTAAAAAAGACAAAATTTCAGACAACAAAAAATCTGGTATTTATCAAGTTAACTGTTTAGAATGCGATAAGATCTATATTGGTAGAACCAAGCGTAATTTAGAAACCAGAGCGAAAGAACATTTTAGAAATATTAAATATAAACAGACCGAGAAATCGGCAGTGGCTGATCATTTTTGGTCATATAATCATGAAGTAAATCCAGAAGTTAAATTATTGAAACAATTGAAGGAACCGATAGATTTAATGGTTTGGGAGAAGATATTTATTTTGAAAAATAAGGATCGCGTAATGAATTTTGATATCCCTCCTATAGACATCATCAATAAGTTTGTGTTGTCCCCGATAGATGGCAGTTAGATAAGGAGCTATCCTTCAAACTCCGGTAGTGGTCAAGGTCAGTCCGTCAGTTAGTGGGTGAGTGTCAAGCTGAATGGCTGAGGATAAAGCAGATGTTTGCTTTGAAACCGGTCCCCAAGAGTTAAATAAGATAAGTGAAGTTGTGTTACTAGTGTTTAGTTATTATTTATGCTCTTGTACTGTCTATCCACCACAAGAAGACAAGCTAGGTCTGAAGAGGGAGAGGGACTTAAACAGTTTATCTGCTCTGTTAGTGGATATGTTTACTACAAAATGAATGTATGCATATGAGTCACCCATGCTGTCAGATCTAATGCTTGTTTCAATAACTGCAGTGATAGATCGGTATTATTTATGGGTGAGTTATGTGACAACATTGTGTATTTTCAAAAACCTAGCATTATTATCATATCTAGAAGGCGAGCATAAATACTGAAAAGATAATTACATTACACATTCTTCTGTCTTGCTTTCTTATGGCGGACAGAGAGTACATGCCATTTGCATTAGTCATAGTCTACTATTGTGCTATGTAATGCATTTATTAGTCCAACTATTATTTTTGTAGTGGTATACTTATTTATTGCTCCATTTGTAAGAATTGTTAATATTTACGTAGGACATTACATGGATCTCACATTGGGATACCAAAGAGAATACATGTTGGGCTACTGCTGAACTGGGCCCTGGTGCTTGTGCAATTAGGACAGCTTTGTCTTTCCATAATCAACAGTAATGAGCTAAACAATTGCTATGTTATACATGTTATAGTAACGTTCGCTGCTGGATTTCAAATCTTACACGTACACATGTATGTGAATAGTTATTACAAGGACTTTTGTTTTTCTCTGTTGCAGGTGTTACAGAGCTTACACAAAGTTTAGAAACCTCCAGTGATGTGGTTCCATTAATAGAAATTGAGGTAAGAAGTCATTTGATATTGTCACATATGTGATATAGGTATGTTGTTTTCTAACACCCAATGGTTGACAATGAAATCATTAGTCTTCTTGCACTCCAATATTTTTCATAATCGTTGTGTATATTGTGAACTGATGTACAGTTTTGAAGATGAGTGTAGTTCATTTTTAGAATACACAGTGGACAAACTGGGCACCAGTATATTCCATTTCTATGTTAAATTACTATTTGTAAGGTTTTGCGATGAATAACATATGTTAATAAAATTAATACCCTTGTGGTTAAAAATAGTTACGATGTAATACCATTTTCGAACTTACAAGTGAGTCTCATGATAACAAATAATTTTAACATTTGGGTACTCTTTTCTCTGATAAATAAGTAAATATATATATATATATATATATATATATATATATATATATATATATATATATATATTGTGTCATGCTGTTAATTCTTGTTTGCTGATATTTTTAAATTGCTAAGAGCTTTATTTCAAGTTCAGGTTCCAAAAGGTGTCAAATGATGATTGTTTTTGCTACAGTTCAAGCTTGTGCCAATCCAGGTTTTGATACACTTTTTCAGTATTACTAATGTTTTCAAATGCTAGGCTTTGGCAATGAAGCCATTAGCTCCCTTTCTCTCCAATATTTCTGTGTAGTGGGTCCGGCAGGTAGGGCTTCACAGGTTAAAAGATGTTCTTCAGTCATTTCCTCTTTGTTGCACAGAGGACAATTTGGACTTGTATAAATTCCTATTGTGTGTAAGTGTTTGGCCAAATAATCATGTTCCGTAAGTAATCTAAAATTTGCTACTGCAGCTTTACGTGGGATTTCTGGAATAATTTCTGGATTTTTAATTAAAATGTTCCATTTTTTATCTTTGGCATTGTTCGATATTGAATGGTTTTGTTTGTTTTTATATTTGCTTTTAATTTATCCTTTTATGGATGTAAAGGATAAAAGTTAGATGTATTGGATATTTCCGAGTTAAGGCTTGCATTGCCGTGATTGGAGATCATTTTGTTGCACCGGTTATTAGTCGAATTATTGCTAATGTTGACAACGGTTATAAAAATATTACAAAATCATAAATCCAGAAGCAGGGAAAACTTGACATATAACAATATGGAAATCAAAGTTTTAATGTAAGATTATAATTTTCTGCCACTGGTTTACTTTCTACAAATTGTAACTATGGTTAAATGAAATGCTGTGTATGTATGGAGTACCTCTTTGTTCTTTCCTTTCTTAATGGCAGAAAGGCAGTATTCTTCTTTAACTATATTTGGGTATGTGCACAAATCTCGTTAAACAATTACTTTGCCTGTAGTAGATATATATTTATTACACATAAAACAGGTATACTGAGTGAGAAAGTACAATAAATTAAAAAAATTACATGTTACTGATATACAATTACACTACAATTTCTCTTATTCTCTCTCTCTCACATATGCTCACACCTACATATTATGTATTACACAAATTATACCATGATTCCTCTCATTGTCTCACACACACAATAATAAGCCATTTGAAAGCAAATCAACACTTTTTTTCATTGTTTCAGGAATTCCAGCTACAGGAAGCAACACCAGCTTCCATGCCAGCAGAAGAAGCTGAGATTCATGTGCTCAACTCTACGCTGAAAAGGTGGCAGCAACGCAGGATGCCACCCAAACCCAAACCTGCAACAAGCATAGTTGATGCTTGTGAGAAGCGAGTTGAGGTTCTCACGACACAGTTGGACCTCATTAAAAAGGAACATCAAAAGGAAATGGAAATAAAAAAGCACAAGTTATTGGTACTAAAAGAAAAACTTAAGTACTGGAGAAATAAAAACAGTGTGTAAATAAATCTTATATGAATAAATATACATACGTACCTTAACTAAAGTGTTGATTTATTATTGCCTGTCTCACTGCTCTTCCTGATACTGCGTCATTACGACGCATTTGATGTTCTGCTGGAACAGGATCATTTTCCTCAATATCTGCTCCCCTCACTCGTTGCAGATGGTCTAGCAGCCTTTGAATTTCAGGATCTTGAGGAGGTTCCTCGAAACTGAAACTCCTGGCGATGTTGTGCAGCACTGCTGTGGCTACGATTATTGCCATAGCATTTTGCAGGTCACATCTTAACCCCAATGACAGTACTGGAAACCTCCTTTTCCAAACTCCATACTGCCTCTCCACTGTGTTTCTTGTTCTTACATGTGCACTGTTAAAATGTTGCTCAGCAGCAGTTTGTGGGTTTATAATTGGGGTAACTAAATATGGTCTGCAACCATAGCCACTATCTCCTAGTAAATAACCATGAGGCATTTCCCCATTTTCAAACTTTGCTCTTAGGCTGGAGTTTCTAAATATTGTACTATCATGCACCGAGCCTGGCCACCTTGCAACAATGTCCCTAATAAGTAAATTATGATCACTTACAGTTTGGCAATTGAGTGAAAAATAACCTTTCCTGTTTCTATAAACTTCGCCATTTTCACCTCTAGGCGACTGAATCCTTATGTGTGTGCAATCAATGGCTCCAAGTACTCCTGGAAAACCACTAATTGCACTAAAGTTATCAATGACTGACCTTACATCAGCATTACTTGCCGGAAATTGTATATAATTGCATCATGGGTCAGTTATTGCTCGCAACACACTGTTTATAATACGCAACGCCGTGGTCCGATGAGTATTAGATACGTCGCCGATTAGTATATTACATGCACCCGTTGCATAAAATCTTAAAGTTGTTAATACTCGATTCATTGGTGATATCGGATTATTTCTGTTTGTTGGGAATTCTAGCCTATCACACAATTTGTCCACTAGCCACCACACTACTTCCTTAGATAATCGGAATCTTTCTTGAAATTTTCTATCGTTCATATCATCAAAAGGATTTCCTCTATCCACTATAACGGGTATGCGATTATTGTCACCACCGTCAATATATTGCATATATAACATTTCGTCCTCGAAATTATCGCGTTCCAAAACATAAGGCGCCATTTTACAATTACGAGCTAAGATAATCGGCCATTCACGGCCGGTCAGAGTTAAACGACGATTAAAGCCTGGATGAAGTTTACCGTCGTCGATGCACCAGAAATGACCGCTCATCGCGGTAAAGTCAGTATTTAACTGCGATAATATCTTGATCGAGATTGGTGCACACGGCCATAAGTGGTAGGCTGTCCTTAACTCACTATTTGGGTTCTTACTGAATGACAATGCAGGACTCCATAATCCTTTATCTGTTACCAGTCATTCAGTGTTTGCCATCCCGCATCCGCCAGTATGCCCGACTTCTCGTCGTAATTTTTTCTTGTTTGCACGAGTGAAATGGCGACTGATATTAAAGCTTCATCAAGATATCGCAGACATCCAACGCGCTGTGACGAATCAGCTTACAAGTATTATAGTTTAAACGGTTCCTGCTTGCATGCAAGACCTTCAGAAACGTTGGCAATTGTGTATAGATAGTCAAGGGGACCACTTCCATAGTAGCTAATCCTTGTTTCACATAAGCTTGCCCCGTATCTCTTAACGGTCACGTGAATTTATCACCTCTCATTTGCTGCTCTTGCAGTATATGCTGTTCTGAGGTAAAAATTAGTTCGTTATTTAACATGGAGATATATCTTTATATGTTGGAAGACAATTGTGAAATTTATATTTTCGTAGCTGTTTGAATCAAATATATTACGCAACAGAGTTGGTTTATCTGAAATGAATGTTAATTCTTAAACGATGTAAAGAGGAGGTTCTTTGCTCTCAAGCACATGGCACGATAGCACGTGATTTAGTGGTAGTGATGACATATTTGTTTAGATGACTTTTATCACTGACCTTGTTTTGAACTGGATTAGTCATATATCGCCATTTGAAGGTGTGTTGTGCCGAGTGCCGGAGCTGCATTATTTTATTGATCATTTATTGCACGTGCACTTATTATATGTATAATGGCAGAGTCTACCACCAGTTTTTCACTGAAGCATCGCAAAAGAAAACCTTTACAAAGCGGCGAAAAAGGAATTGTGGTGCATGTGTTAAATTCACTCAGAGAAGAATCCGTCTTTGTGAGCGAGAGAAGTCGGAGAGCTGTGCTCTGAACTTACAGGTATGTTAGATACGTAGGAACATCGCGACATGAAATTGAGACAACAGGAAAACTTACCACTCCAGGGACGGTATTGCTGTGAGGCGAAGACGTTATTTAAGGACAATCAGATTGTACCGGGATACAAGTCGCAAAATATACTACCTTAAAGAGACTTGGGTGAATAAAGGACACATGACAAGTATGGCGAGACACAGCTGTTAAGACTGAAAGACAAGTATATTTGCAAGGTATGTGCGCTGCTTTAAAAAATCTCAGTGGAAAAGGCCGAAGACCTTTCATTATAAACTTGTTTCAGTTTCATTGCTCATTCATTCAGTCCCAAATAGCTTAGTTTCATTATAAAATTCATTATTTTTGCATACCCTCATATTCTTATTTGTATGATTTTATCTATCTTCCTGGCAATTATTATGACGTTTACTGCAGTTTTAAATGTGACGGCAAGGCACCGCCCATGGCCTATGGCGCGAAAGCATTAGCCATTGAGGCTGAGGGGTAAGGTAGTTGCACGCGGAGTGATACATGTCAGCGCGGCAAGGTTATGTGAAACAGAGACAAGGATAATTACCTTTTAGGTGCAATTTTCAATTTTCTTTGACATATCTTGAAGCGTTTCTGAAAAATATATGAAGCAAAGTTAAGAACCATAGGCATTCAACCTAGAGCATTTTACATTGTGCCCACTTGGTTATATTTCCGGTCAGTTTGCCATAGAGTGTAAGGTCACAATAGACGTTTTCGACAAATATTTCCAGAAATGTACTTTTTCTGTTTTGCTGAGAGGTTGTTGTACATTGTGTATTGGAATTTGAGTTATTGACATGCTAAGTAAATTAAGAAATTACGATCAAAACAAATAACCATTCTACGAATACAACGTCAACATTATGTGGCTAAGGTACAGCTGTTATTACAAAAGTGATAAGGAAAGCGCCTTCAAAATCCTCGATTATCAGATTTGTAACAACAATGGAACAAATAGATCTAGCAGCAGCTTCAGGTTCTTCGATAATTTCTGTTTTATAGAAAAAGTAACACAGATGTGACTTGGAGCTAATCGGTAGCTTCAATAACATTGAAATACATTAGCTGAATTGTTTTACTCTTCGGAATCTTCCAATCGAAAAGATAGACGCCATGAAAATAATATTTCCTGTCATGTTTAAGCAAATATGTCAAGGTATTAACAACAAACTAAAATTTACTCCTCCACAGGAGAGAAAGTCTCCGAGGGACGAGACGCAGGGGGATTGGCGAAGGTTCCCACACCCTCCCTGGACAGGTTTATGACACGCCATGTCAGTACAGTTACAGACCATTCAAAAGCATTCTGACGGCTTCTAGTTTTGTGAATAAATTTTCTCCGATTATTTTACAGAGCGAATAGGGCATAATTTTTTAAGTGTTCTGCTCCTTGTGTAGCATGCAGTCGCTCTCACACACATTCGCTGTCCTTGTCCCACTGAGTAACACGCACGTTCCTTACAGGGACCTTCTTTGCGTTGCTGGACTATACACCGAGCGGAATGACTCCGGCGGTTTCGTCTGTGACCCGCATTCGGGAGGCCAGGGCTCGACTCCCGTGGTCACTCTACCTGAATGATGGTTTTTCGGGGTTTTCCCTGGTCGCTAGGCTGTTAATATATCAGGTATAAGTCGGCCCTAGGCACACTTAGTAAGTCATCCTGTAACTAGACGGCCCTTTTCCTTGCTCTGGGATGATAATGAGTTAACACTAATACCAATACAATCAAGATATTCAATTGTTAAGTCTGTTTAGTTAGCTCGTGTGCACGTCGACCGTCTCCTTTGAGGAACCCTTATAATCGTTTTACAACCCCGACTCTCCAGTCCTTTCTGCAAGGTTGCAACTTTTCTCGATACGTCATGGGTATCGTACGAGGTTTCGTCTAAATAAATTATCATATGTCCATTACTGCAAAGTTCCTTAGTTTTGATATGTATATATCGCCAAGATCCGCGCCGTGGCTCAGTGGTTAGACCGCTTGGCTCTCACCAAGGCAGCCCGGGTTCGATCCCAGGCGACCACAAACTGACAACACGGCGCTATGGCGGGTTTTCTCCTGGATCTCCGGTTTCCCCGCCACCTCATTCCACTTTTGCTCCATCTTCATCTCATGTATGATCAATGTCATCGCCTGCGGTGTCTCATGTACTAAAAGCGGGCGTTAAACACTACACATTATTTCCCTAAGCTGCAATGCTACTGGATTCCATAATAACCCTTAACTTATTCAACGTCCGGTATTTGAAACCAAGCTCCTTTAGGAGACCGCGCAAAGTGCAGTGCCCATAATGAAAATTACAAATTTTTTGCAAATGTGCAACCAATTCGTCTAAGGTGGGCGCTCTCCCTTTTGCATAGAATCTATAAATTTATCGACGAATTAAATCGCATGTGAAATTATCAAAACATAAGAGAAACGTTTCCTTTTGTTTTCACATTTCATCGGCGTCTTTGGTATTCCTTTCGTCACGATTTTTCTTGCCGAATTTCTGTGAATAACCAGGATTTATCAGATACATTGCATGTCCCCTTACCAAGATTATTTTTCAGCACATTTTTATATCTGTTCAAAACAAGCGCTTGAATTTGCCTAGAAACAGTTCCCGTTATAACTTTGTTTCTTGAGGATTCTCCGGTAACATAACTCGTCCCAGCAACACCTTCCAACTTATTCACACTATTGCCTACACTTTCATTATTTTCACTTGACTGAAAGTTATCTACTACTTCATTTGCCTTCACCACTGCATTTCCCTCCCACGAATTGCTGCACGTCATGAAACAGATCAACTGGAAGTTGGAACTTCGAAAACTGAGACTCTACGTGGAGTAAACGTGCGACTGTCATTTCAAGAAAAGCAGGGTTGCTATTGGTCCTCAATGGCAGTGTTCCATTTCTGAAGGGTGGAGATAGATTTATGACGCTCATTAATGGGCGGTGTGAACCGTTTCCTTTGTAAGGCAACTTCACTCGCGTTTACTAGACAAACTTTACTATGAAATGAGAGAAGCGCTCAATTGAAATGTTCCTAAAAGTAGTTGTTAAATCCAGTATACCACTGGATTAAGCATTATAGATAATGATGACAAAGCAACCCTTACTGATGCTTTGGACGTACAGAGTTGTGCGTAAAAATGCACTGTATAGGTAAAATATGGACCTACAAGTGTAATATTTGCACTCACAACCCCGTAAAACCAAATTTAACTTGGACATACGTACAACGTTTCATACGTATTCTTGCTCTATTTACTGTACATTGAACAGAAGTTGCAACTCTCAAAAATTTAATGATAACTGGCTAGATTGCTATTAAATCCTTAATAGGAGTCAAAATTATTATTACGCCGTTACAAGTTGCCATCTCCGTCAAGTTATCATTTACTCGTAGACGTAAGCAGCATAAGGTGTCATAAGTATTGTAATGGTGAAGTTTCAATATATTGAATGAATTGAATGAATTATTTATTGTGCATATTCCAAAATTTTACAATTTATAAATTTTGGCTACATTTATTTGTCTTTACCTTGTTGCTACCTCGGTTTCCATGACACTATATTCTTCTGCTCCACCAGGTAGCTTTTAACCTCCATGACTCCTTGTTACTTCTTTAGCCCCATTCTTCTCCCTCATCTTCCTTTTTTTGTATTCTTTACATTTCTGGCCCACTTTTCTTTTACTTTCTGCAAGAACTCACCAATACTTCTTACCTTCTTTTCCTCCCTGCCCGTTAACATCTTTACAGCTACAATCCTTTTCTCTACTTTCTCGCATTTTTCCTTGCAAACCTTTTATCTCAACATTGCAACCTCCTAGTATTCTGTTACATAGTGTTCTATGCTTTGTTTTCTCCCACACAATTCACAAATTCCCTTTTCCTTACCTTTTATTCCTCTCAGAAATGTTGTTCCTGTTATCAGTTAAGCTAATCCTTCTCTCTCTTTCCCATCGGAGTAATCTACATATACTTCTCGACCCCAATTTCTTTTTATTTGCTTTTAAAGTTAGCACCTTTTTCCAAGTTTTGGGAGAAATAGTCTTCTTTGTAAATTTAAGGTTAAAAGTTTAACTGAAAGCACTATGATTTTGCGTTTTAACGTGAACATTATCCTCTTCAACTTGACAAGCTTGAATAAATACTGTACTGGAATATGGAATAATAAAGTTCTGCTTAAAATTTTCATGGAAATATACTCGTACATTTGTCATTACATATCTCTCTAAACATTTCAATGCACACAATCAGACAAGTACTATATATCCCTCAATGTAATTCCTAACCAAGAAATTTTAGAAAAATTCAGTTGCAGAGGCCTGTGTGGAAATAACATTATCAAGAAATGCATTTTGCTGTTTTGAATAAATTAATAATGCCAATTCGATTACCCATGTTAATACTTAGCAAGCTCAGATGCCTATTACGGTATTCATTTACTAAACCATTATTTTGAATTGTTCTATACTGTTCTGGTATCAAAGTGGCATCTCCTTATGCATATTTCTAGCAAAACCTATTAATTATCTATACATTAACAGGTTGCAAAGTTCATCAAGGTCGCACGAGAGGAGAACTTAAGTACAATGTTATAAAATGTCCCAACAAGCGTAAAACGATAATGCACACTTGATGTACATACGGAGTGGCCCATACCTTTAATTCACAATACTGTTTAAATTTTCTACCTTCGGATGACCAATAATTGACTCCAGCCTGTATCACTTCCCAACAGAAGCTTTTGATTAATTAAATAAATGATAAGGTATCATGATAACCAATAAACGAAGAAGCAGTTATAGCTCCGAAAAGTAACCCCTCTTTAATTAATAAGGTAGAAAGAGAAATGGAATTGCTCCAAATATAAATATTTTATAAGGTTGTGGAAAGTTTAACAGGTTATAGGTTTTGACGATATTTTTAACTGCGGTAAACGAACATTATATGCGGGAACTGGCAACGGCTATTTTCCGAATTGCCTCGAATGGTTATCATAGTGAAGGGAATTTGGAATGCGGCGTTGTGAGATTAGGTATTCCAGCGTAGCTTGCAATTCTTGGAATTTGAGGTAAAATTTCTTAGAAGTTTATAAATGTACTCCGAGTTCAAAAGCAGTGGACATTAGAAAATTAGACATGATGTTGCAGCATAGGATTAAGAGCTGGGAGTGAAGGTCTTAGAATCAATACTAAAGAGGAGGTTATTAGGTGAATTTTAAGCTTAATAGCGCACTTTTGGGATTAATATAAAATACTTCAAGTTTCCAAAATATTGTGACTTTGTGGGTTCATAGAATTAAAAGGCCGAGTTGGAGAAATTACAAATCTCCTTTATTTCCGTAGAGATACACTGTTTAATTCTCACGTAAAAACATTACATCACATAATAACACCATCTTCCAAGGTCGATGACAATAACAAGCCGTGACAGCTGATTACATTTGCTCTCGTTACTACAACACTCTTGCTACACAACTGTATTTTCAACAAGAACTCTCTCAGCTGTTCTCTGCTTACTCTGTTTACAACTCACTGTTTTACAACAACTGACTTTGCGAGCCGTCACGCCCTTCAATACCTAATTCGTAACTCTACATTGTTCTACAATAAACCAGAAACTGACAATCTCTATCAGTCCAGAAATTTCCGTAAGAATAAAGAAACCAAATATTCTCAAAGCGTAACTTAATCTATGCCGGCGAGTCCTTTACCTCAGTTATCTCTGCCTGCCGGCGCTTGTTTACAATAGCCGCGCTAACATTAACTGCTTAGCAAGGCTCATTATTACCATGAAACTTGAAGGGGTGAAACCAAGCTACCCGCCAGTGTTGCCGGATCTTGCATAATAGCGTTCCTCACGGCTCCAGCGTCTTGGAGATCTTATTTTACGGACACGCCTCGTAAATGAAAGCTTTCATTATAGATGTGTTATCATTTCCATTGAATCAATCCTTGTATTAAAGATACCATAGACGGTTAAATTCTCTCCATACGATTTTCGAATTTACATGTTTTCATTAGGTTATTTCCTTTTCCTGTGCCAAACTTTAAGAAGTATAATGTTAACACCATTCCGCCAGTGAGAATGTGGCAAACTACCCAGATGTTTGTGGTATTTCCAATTTGTAACACTTGTTGGGGCAGATAAAACAATGCGGTGGCTAGACTGGTCGAGAAACAAATACGCTGGCAGCGGATCAGGCTACATTTGAGTACTAAAATAAATAGCTATGGTCAACTATGGGCAATTTTGTATGCACTTTGCTATAGAATTTTAACGTTTTATTCAGAAGTACTTCAAATCAAGCAGAACGTAGGTACCATTTTCCACAGAACGGAGAATGAATAATTGCAGAAAATATATTTTTGTTTACTCTAACTGAATGTACTGACCACTAAATTTATTTATTATAAACTGAGATTTTTCGTGTTTTAAACTATTATATTATAACTTACTGAAGTATTGACAAATAGGAGTTCTTTACTGCTTTTACTCTCTGGGTTGACTGCATGCAGAGCTCCAGGTGCCTCTTCGTAGTATCAAATATATTGAAGAAAGTTTGTTTTTCGCATGTTTGTAAGTTTCTGTTTCTTAAGTTATACCTCTGTGGTTCTTTTCTAGCTTCTTTATTGTGCAGCTCAGCAGATCTTCTTATGGTTTACTTTGAACATCTGTCAAAAAAGTACTTTTCACTGGCAATGCTTTTCGTGGCAGTTTTATCTTCTGCCTGTGTAAGTTCAATTTATTTCAGGGTTATGATTTATTTCTGCATTTAAACAAAAGCAGTATTTGTCATAATCTTGCTGCTACTCATTTCCACTATGCACTTTGACATCTTTTCTTGTAATACCTATTGCATGCATATCCATTGACAAGAACTGTTTCATTCCCGGTTTTGTTCACATTTTAGTCTGCTATTGTTACTCCAAATCAGGTAGGTATAGCCAATATTATAATTATAATGACCCCGCAACTAAAATATTCTCAGAAATAAAGGGGAAGCGTGATTCATTCCATATAGAGATGTTCTGAATCGCTGAAGTTATATGTGAGTCTATTGTTACCGGATAGAACTCTCAACCCATCTGTTGAGTGTGCCTCCCTCACGTTAAAGAGGTCCCTAGTTCTCGGTTACGGTGTGTTAATTGGAAAAAACTCATTCACGGGTTTTCTGGGATCCTGAACGCTGACCTTTATCACCCTGGGCTCATTTGAATTAACGTCAGAGGTGCTACTCCCATTAGAGTTGGACCCGTAGGACCAGGGATCCGGGCCATCTTTGATCAGGGAGTTACCGAGCTGTCCCAAAAGGGCGCCTGGCGTCTCCGTGGGGCTCTACATAGGGCAAGACCTGGAGACTACCAAGCGCCCCCCCCCCAATCTGGTTTTGTGGACTCAAGACGGGATGGAAGTGGATACGCCACTTACGCGCCCCAACTCCAAAATGGGAAGGCTACCGATATGACCTTGGTGGGGCCACCTGGTGATCTAGCACACCTTCTACTAGCTATGCTGGCTAGTACGCGGGAATATTAATGGCTCCCCTCAACCCCGTCCGGAGACGTACCCAATCTCTCATGGGTATGGGGAACCACTGCCCCCTCGAGTCGAACCCAATTTGAACAACTCCCAATCAGGGAGGGGCTCGAATGTTGGGCCCGAGCTTCCTCTAGTAACGTCAGAGGTACCACGATTGCTAGGGGTCCGCAGCGCCCACACCACGGTAGCTGAAGGGGACGGATCCCCTCCTCTACGAGGGGCTCATTTGAGTAACATTTGATCCGTTTCTTTCAAGATCCGATGTGACTTAACGTTGGAAGATGATAATTAAGAAAATTAAGGCAAACTGCTCTCCAGCTAATAAAGAATGCGTTCCCCTTAACAGCTGTGCACACATAACTGGACAACTGAGTTCTGTAGCAGGGGACTCGGCACGAAACCACACTTGGTTAATTGTACCTATGCCCCCAAGTGTGTCATTCCCGGGGAGGAACGATGAGGTAAGAGAAATCATGGAGCGGCCGCCCCAAGGAGACAGGACCGTGCAGAGGGCTGAATCCCTCTGAATCAGAGGGCTGATTTAACTAAGATGGAACTTCCCTGGCAGGCCAGGACAACGGATATTCCAACCTACTGTGGTTTGGAAACTCTCCCATCACGAGGTTTGGGTTCGGAGACAGGCAAACGTCCTACTGGATGTGGAACTGTTTCACTTAGAACATATTCTGCCATGTACCACCGACACTTGGAGGTGAAAGAGATCAACAGATGAACGAAAATAGGAAATGATAATGGAGATGAAATGTGAGTAACTTACCCAGCATTCGCCCGGTGACCCGTGAAACCGCTCCTCCCCCCCCCCCAAAAAAAACAATGTCATAGGTAGGTCGGCCACAGGAATCGAACCCGGGTCAAAAGAATGCGAGCCACAGACTAAACCGCATGAGCCATCCCGCTCGGTGTGAACTAATTAATTACGATGTAAGTTTAATTATAAAATGCAATGTACAAAATGAATAGTGCGCTAATGGTGTAAGAGGAATGAGCTTCCTGCGGAGCAGTCAGTACCGTGCGCATACATGAAAGTAGTTCCCGAGCTCTTAGGTGTTGAAAATACTGGAAATAATTCTTTTAGTTGCAATTGCACACTTTACTCATGAGGTCACAGTTCTGAGCAAAGGTACTTCTGAAATAGCTGCAAGTAACCTTAAAAATTACTGTGAAGAAATAGATAGGTACTTGGAACAAACATTGGAGGGTAATAATGAATCCGAAAAAGTCATACATATTCAAGTTCACCTACAAACACAAATCTCAGCATCATCCTATTTTACTCAGAGGAGAACCGATTCCAGAATCAAATTCAGAGAGGTACCTTGGGTTCACATTAGATTAAAGATTAACATGATAATGTCACCTTACTTATTTAATATAAAAATCCGTCACCGTCTACAAGAACTGAAACACCTAATGTCATCAAAATCTTCACTATCTCTTCGCTACAAAAGGCTAATATACAGTACGCGCAAGATATGAAGAGCGCTGAGTTTACGGTGTAGTGCGGGCAGAGAGGAAGCTGAGAGAACTAACGCTCTTTTGTTTCTGCAGTGTGGTCAATCTTGGAAAACACAGTTCAGCAAAATAGTGTATAAGATAAGCGAAGATATCACAAGTAATGTTGCATCCTCTGAAAACATGCCTTAGTTTTATCCACGCCAGCTCAATTGCATTCAGATCACAGTTACACGTAGGAAGACAATAATGATGTGTCCCCTTTCGGGAGCCATAACTTCCACAAATGTACATACAAATGTAAATAATTTTCAAGTAAATGCTGATGTATATTACCACCACATTCCTAACAAGGATAAACTGGCAATTCGAGCGCACCAAACGAGCCGTTATGAAGAAAGCGTTAACTACAAAGGGATAATGTTACATAATAAACTTCCAAACTCATTTAAACAAGCTGCATCATTAAAATACTTAAAGAATAAGGTTAAGAAATTTTTGCACGTACACTGTTTTGTACGGTTAATGAATTTTTAGAACTATAACCACGTAAATGTGCAGTGGGAGCATTGTACATTCACAAACCTGTAATATTCATATTATCATATTTATTGTAGTAAATTAGTCTACCCAAATACCACATGAAACCATAGAAAAGCTGCTTACTGTGTATATTGTATGTAATCAATTTGACTTTATATATATATTCTGTATTTATACATCTTAACGTGACTCACAGCATGCATATGTTGCCAAGGACGAACTAAGATTCTAATTCTAAAATACGATTGTTGTAAACTGGTTAACTAATTAACCTCGAAATTGATCAAAACTAAATATGGAGGACATGATAACGCTTAGCGTATTAGCCACTAGATGTCAGTGTATAGCGCATTACAAATTTCAAAGTCGTCATCTATGATTACGGAGTTAAACGAAACTTACCGAATGAGCACTTGAAACCCGATCGCTCTTCATATCACGCGCATATAGAACACGTCTCTGATTAAACCTATATGGATATACAGGTGCTCAATCTGGAGTTCAGCTTCAGGTTCTCAAATAAAAAGAATACTAACAATTCAAAACAACAACAACATGGGAATTTACCAGAGGAATTGCATTGATATGTCCGACTTTTATAAAGGGAGACAGAACTGAATGTGACAATTATAGAGGAATTAATCTTTTGAACTCAGGTTACAAGATCTATGCAAAACTTATAACACAAAGAATTGCTCCAATCTCAGAAACTAAATCGCATGATTCATAAAATGGATTTAAAAAAGGGCGTTCCTGCAATTATTATATTTTCACAATAACACAGATTATGGAGAAACGACGAGAATATAATCTACCAACTCTAATAGCTTTTATAGATTATGGAAAAGCTTTTGATAAAGTAAAAAAGAAAAATCTGCTATTGGAACTAATGATTAGAAATGGATTTCCTCAACATTTAGTAGAAATAGTACAAAGTATGTATATAAATACAAAATTTAAATTGGAGAAATCAATAGAAAAAGATAACCTAGTAGAGTTTAATTTAGGACTGAGACAGGTGTGTCCATTGTCACCTTCCCTATTTAATATATGTTAATGACGCAGTTATACTATGGCAAACTATGCTCAGAAAACATTTTAAAATAAAGGGGAGAAATGTTGACATATTGCTGTTTGTTGATGACCGGATTTTAATTGCGGAGACGGAAGATAACTTACAAGGAGCCATACATGAAGTAAATAATATTACAAGATAATAAAATCTTCAAATTTCATATGAAAAAACAAAACAAAATGGCTTTTATAGGAACGAACCATTTGAGAGCAAAAATTTGCATAAATGATAAACTCATCCAACAACAAAGTTATTTTAATTATCTTGGCTATATTCTGTCATATACCAGTAATAGAGATATACAAAACAAAATAAACAAATTCCAGACAATATGTCTCGCAATAAAAAGAACTTTTAAAAATTGTAATCGTCAAACTCTGTTAAAACTGTATAAAATAATGGCGATCCCAACCCTGCTTTATGGGTGTGAAAAATGGGTGTTGACTTTCTCACAACAGAAGAAAGTGGAGGCTGCTGAGATGAAATTTCTGAGACAGGTGGCAGGTTATATACTCATAGACAAGAAAAGAAACGAGAATATTAGAAGATAATTGGAAATTCAGAGTCCAAATGAAACAATCATTGCATACAGGCAAAAATGGCAAGATCATGTGCAGAGAATGACCGAAAACCGTACACCACAAATAGTGTACAAGTATAAACTTGTAGGTAGAAGAAATGTTGGCAGGCCACGAATGAGATGGTCCGATCAATTTCCTTGAAGTCTGAACGAGCCACAAGGCTTATACCGTTATGATGATGATGATGATGATGATGATGATGATGATGATGATGATGATGATGATGATGATGATGATGATGATGATGATGATGATGATGATGATGATGATGATGATGATGATGATGATGATGATGATGATGATGATGATGATGATGATGTCTTCGTTTAATCACTAATGCCCCATGGTATGTCAGAGACTACACTATTTACTCAGGTCTCAACATTCCAGAAGTAACAACATTCCTAAATGCAACTTATAAAAGGCTCTGCAAATCCTTCGACTATCACGGCAACCATCTGGTTCAGAAAATTCCTGTCAATTACCTACTAGACTCAGAAAGCAGAACATTAAAGGGGAAAATACACTCAGATTTAAGACTTGTGTAACTCTAGCTAGAGCCTAAATTACTAAGTAATGGGTATTGTCACTGGGCAGAAACCCGAAATCACGCTTCATGTTATCATCATAGTATAAAGTATGATCACAACTGCAATGTATTATATACACATTAAAGTTAAGACCTTTATTTATAAAGAAATGTGGTTTTGGTTGTGACCGCAAAGAATATTTGCGCAGTTAGAGTATACACAACGTATTTCCGCACGTTGTAGTACTGTTTGAAACTTCCTCATATAGGATCTGATTTACAAATTACATTTGTATTCAGCACCATGTTTTAACGTTGGTTTATATTCTTAGTCAATGTAAGAGTGCATGCCATACTATTTTTCCTTATTTAATGACGGCAGATCTGCATACAGTATCAGGTTCAAGGGATCAATGTCTTGCAGATGCACTTTAAGTACTGCCAAAGGGAGTGTTTAATATTTGCTGACTTTGCTACTAGTTTTACAATTTGTTAACTTTTATTAATCCACGTTGTGGTTATTTGTAAAGTACGTTTGTTGAATGCTACATTTTATTTCTGTGCAAATGGTAAAAGTCCAGTTCATTAGCACTAATCCTTTTGCAACATTCATTAATGTCTAAATAATGAGTTGCGTATATGTCTATGTCTGTTTCTATAAATTAGAAGCAAACGTATAGATCTACAATGCGTATTTTAAATAATAAGAAAAAAAGCAGGTGACTCAAGTATCATACACTACCTGAGAAGTTCTTATACTTTTTAGATGGATGAAATATGTATAATTAGGTGTATAGTTGCACATTATTAACACTCAAATTTATTGTAAAGGGATGAGCCAAACACGAGGCTGAATCAGTGGTTAAACCCTTAAAAGAACTGATCTACTGTCATATGAATTCCTTTATTCTTTTACACACCATTTTTATAAGCGTATTTCTCTATTATATGTTAATCGAGGTAAATTGTTTTGGAAAATGCCCTATTGATAAATTTCTTGTAGCTGCAGGGCATTTCGAGAATACAGTGGGCTTTATGCGTCATTCGGATGTTTAAGAGCCGAACGCTGTGTATTGCTTTTGAAATTCCCTCTCTTTAGATGGCCAAAGGCTCAGAAAGGAATAACGTATTAATTATTTATTTTGTAATGGCAAATTCAAGAAGTCTGCGCCGTGGCTGACTGGTTAGACTGCTTAGCTCTCACCAGGGTGACCCAGGCTCGACCTCAGGCGACCGCAAAGTGAGATTTGAGGTGGACAACACGGCGCTGGGGTGTGTTTTCCCTGGGTCCTCCGGTTTCCGCCGCCAGCATTCCACTAATTGCTCCTTCATCAACTTTTATATCATTCACTTCGCCCTCATACTATCATCCACTTCCTACACTCTCACATCAGGCATCGGGCTGATCACCCATCGTGATCCTCTATCGGATCCAAAGCTTCGATTCCTTAGGCCCGAACTTAAGGGCCTAACACCACTGTAAGTGTTACTACTACGGATAAGGTAAACAAAAATAAGTAATTCAGAGAACTAACATGGAACATCTCTGAAATGATTCACTCTATAGGAAAGGCATATGCTACAAATTGTGTGTTATAACGTCACAAAATCATTGTTTGTAAAAATGTTCACAATAAAATGTATATCTTCTTCTTACAGTTTACTAGTTATGCAAAGATCATCCACATTGAGGACAGCTTATACTGACTTTCCCAGAAAATTAAAGGTATATTTTTCTGTTGTAATTTACATCCTCTTATGTTAAGTCGTATCGGACGATGAATAAAATTGGTGAAATGATGCTCAAATGGGCCCAGGATCCATAGAGCTTAGAGTTAACTAACATTCGTTTTTCAAGATAAGGAAAATAACGGTAAAATCCTTATCCTGACCGACATTCGTGCTTGTGACTTTTTGAATGTGAAGCAGACACGCTACCACCTAACCTACCGAGGCGGTCTAAGCATATACATTTTAGTTGTTATGCGAATATCTTAAGTATATGACATTATAATAAAAAACATTGGAGTAACTATTGGTTTTAATTTTTAAATTCTTCCAATAGTTATTTAAAAAGAAAGTCATTGTTTTCTTTTCTTCTAATTCTCTTTCTTCGAGGGAAAGAAAGAGGCAGATTGAGAGAGATGTCAAAGCAATCATATAACGACCATCATTTATAAGAGTTGACTTAACACTAATGCCTACTCTGTTCCCTTATACCAACTGTGCCTACAAAAATATATAAAACACCGCCATTTTCTAGAAACAAAAACAATTGTTAACTTCTGGATATTGTGTAGTTCAATGTAAAATTTTGGTTTATATTTGGCCTGGAAGGTTTTCTCTACACCTTAATATTGCTGTTAAGTACGAGCTGCACCTTCTAGGTATTACAGCCACGTGAATATATTTCCTTATATATTGTCACCCAATTATCGGAAGGCAGGACCAATTGGGGCTGGGTAGGGGACAGGAGGCATTTAGACCGCGCCCACCCATTTAACTTGTAGCGCTAACATAGTGGATGGTTAGGAAAGTGTAAGTAGGCACTAGCCGTCTCTTTCCCTTCCCCCTGATGTCTGGAACAATCAGGGTATTTCATCTAACCCGGAACCTTCTAGATCGGTCAGTTGGTCTTACGTAAGCGACTCGCCGGGCTGGAGGAGAGTTCAGTTCTTGGCGAGCAGCCGTGAAGGGCGCCGTACTAGCGAATGGACTGGAACACTGCGTACGTGTATCAGAGGAGTTGTACGTAATTGTCAGTGTGGAGTGGACCTGTGACAGACTAACTGGTGGATTGTAATTGTGTGCGCTATGTGATCGGCAAGTGTTCCAACTGTAATTCGGTGGAAATAAAGAACATTTTGAGTTTGCGCAATTGGACCTTTAATTCCACGAACTCACAAAGTCACAATATATTTGCTTCCTCCAGTTTTGCTTTGACCTTTTTTGTGAATTTTGTGGTATAAATGACCCGTTGTCTCAGAAGCCATTGATGACACCCTAAGTAAAATTTTATTTTGATGAAACAAGCTGTTTCTGCTTAGGGTGTACTTGGGCATTGACAGTAATAATTAAATAAATGAATAACTGTATGTATAATAAAATTATTATCTGCTGTAAAAGACGGGATGGGTCCATATAAAATAAACACGCGTTAGGTGTGTGTGTGTGTGTGTGTGTGTGTGTGTGTGTGTGTGTGTGTGTGTGTGTGTGTGTGTGTGTGTGTGTGTGTGTATTTTTACATTCCCATAGGGTAAGCTTCAATTTTAAAGAACATTTAGTGCTGGATGCGAAAGGAGTGTCAACCAAAAGAGAAAATGAGGGAACATTTGTGACCTACTTTTGCCGTAGTTCAACGAGGTTGCAAACACATTTTGAGGTAGGTAGAAGCATTTGTGTCTTTCATAGGGAGAAAGCTAGGTTCAAAATTTCAAGGAAATGACTGTCGTTTCGCAGAAGGGCATTTCTTGGTTCCGAAAGGTAATTTGGTTTCAAGAGGACCTACAAGGGTCTTGACATCGGATAATTCAGGTCATTCGTTTCCAGAATCACGTAACATAATGCATTCCAGAGATTAATACTTATTGCAGGTAACCTAATAAGAATAGCGTTTGTAAAATTCGGTATTAAGGTAAGTTATTTAAATATGCACAAGTTGTAGTGAAGCCATGTTACTCAGTTTACGCGAACCGAAACGTCATCACACCATCATTATATGCACATGATTATCATCAAATGAGAATTATCTTTCAATAAATCGTCTTAAAATTCCAGAAAAAAGTGTATTATAGCTAACGTTTCTAGATCTCTTCAGACCTCTTTTCGATAAACCTGTGATTTAAAAAAAATTATGAAAAAAACAATTATAATTGCTTTAATTTTTTTATTTTACTCATGGTAAAGGAAAGAATTTTCACTAAAACGAAGCTGCTATTCAACAATAAAGTTACTTTTCATTTAAAAAGTTAGTTTTAGAAGCTTCCTAATTTCAAGAAAGCATCTGATTGAAAGCACTTAAATATTTCTTTTATAAAATACTAACCTTCGCATTTAAGTCAAGTATCTCTAAAAGATTTACGGTTATATCGTATTGGTAATGATACAAGGGCTGTTCAATAAAGAATTATCACAATCATTTTTTGACAACGTACCTTTACTCATCCTCATAATTTTGCTGGTCGCTCTCAAAATAGTCTCCACTGAATGCGATGCACTTTTCCCAGCGTTTCTGCCAGACTTCAAAGACATGCAGGAAACCATTTTTTGAGAGATCCTTTAAATAGCCTCTGCAGCCTAAATCCGGACTATAGGTAGGGTGAGAGATGCACTTCTCGTTGATTTTTGCAAGATATTCAGCAACAACATTGGCAATAGGCGGCCGCCAATTATCGTGGTGTAGCATCCAGCCTGATTCACGGAAATGTGGTCTTTTGCGCCTGATATGGACTTGTAATGTTTTTAGAATATCCCTGTAGTATTGTCCAGTTACTGATGTGTGTGCAGGTACAACATGTTGATAAACCATTCCATGAATAACAAGGAATAAGATGACCATAACTTTCCCAGCAGAAGCAACCACTTTTGCTTTTTATGCGTTGGTGATGAAGGAGATTTCCACACTGAGCTTTGCTGTTTGCTCCCAGGATCAAAATGATGTAGCCAAGTTTCATCAGCAGTGATTACGTTTGATAGAACTTCCGGAACTTCCTCTAACATCAATTTTAACTACACGTTACCTCCATTGCAGCGGTAGGCAATACTGATCATGTTTGAATTTGCCTAGTTCTTACATGAGTACCAACAATGTAACTACTACGGCGTGTTTGTTTCACATTAAGCTAACAGAATATAATAAGATTGAATTTTAATTCGAAAAAATGATGTGCGTAAGCAAACTATGATCAATCTATATTGAACAGCCCTCGTATATTTTATTTCTTTCTCCTTGGGGTACGTAGGTTTGGAATTGTCTGGTCCTGTGCCTGTCAGTCCTTGGTTTGAATCGATTTCCTTTCTGCTGAAAGGATAAGTGACATGATGTTATCTCAGGGATTATGGCGAGGAAGAGTTGCAGGAAGGGCACGTATAGTTTCGAGTGTCGCACGACTCTACACTCATTTCTTCCTCCACTCAAACGCAAGATACAAGCCGCGGATGTCAAATTATCAAGATACTCCATAATATTCTATTCATAATCAGCGTAACTATTAACTACTGAATAACAACAGTGAATGTGGGGTTTAAGTGTGAAATTGCACTTGAATATCAAGGACTAAGAAATTTTCAAGTGTCGCAACATGACTGATGCGTAGTGATTTTGCATCTTAGTACCATGGGGAAGATGAGGCGTGAAGTTTTCTTCCTGTGAACCTTGCTCCTTATTACCAGAATTTTATCCCTTTACATCAACTTTTAGGTGGCTTGGATTTGGTCCCTAACCACCTGATTTCTTGCTATGGTTGATGCATGTGTGCGACAACATTTTCCGTTAAATTACAGTCAGTTGCTCCAGTATTTAATTATAAGGTATCTTCTCAGGTTGAGCGTGGTTGGGCTGAGGCTGGAAAAGCACAGATATTTGAATAGATTATAATAATTTGTGACCAAATATCACTAACCTTGGATATTAATACGTATCATGACAGGAGTAGTTTCGGAAATATGTCGTTTGCAACATCGGCTAATTTGTATTAAAAGCAAAGAAACAAATAGCTGATGCTGTAAAAGACCGATATGAAATTAGTCTTTTAGTGAATATATTACGACTTAAAAACGCTTTGCTTATTTAAAACGCTAAACCCACATTCCTAGGAGTGGCAGAAATGATACTAAGTTGAAGGTTTCCTGGCGGTGAAAGCTAAATCAGTATAATCCGAACCTGGTCTATAAACACTTCGACTGCCGATTATCCATCACACGAAAAAGCTCGATAATGTGAAGCAAAATAAAACAAAGAGTTATACGCTTCTTTTTACCAACTTAAAAATATGACTTCACCTACATAGTGTTGCCAAATTTGGAACCTGGTCATTGGTGACTGAAGCTCAATGTTTACTCTGTATTCAGTCTTAAGATCTGTTTTTCCCATTCGGTTTTATAAATTTGCCTGCCAATAACGGCACAGAACTGAATTCCGTATAGATACCTCTAGCTAATTTCCTTGGCTACACTAACTCTGTTTTTACCTCAACCCATAAATTGTCTCACTAGGTTCACTTGGTTCCAAAAATGCCCCAGAAGCGCGATAATGCGGTTCCGCCGTTCATTATTGGCATATAAATATGGTCATTGGACGTAGCCAGAAATTTCGGGTGTACAAACTTTACAGCTGCACTAGGATTTATGACTAATTTGAAAATGGAGTTTAGGATAACACGAGCAGTATCACTATGCTCCAAGCGCGGTAAGATAAGGTTGTCGAAGAAGAGCTGATACAGAGATCTCAAGCGTTTGTTGCAGATGTCAGTTTCACGAAAGAAAAAAATCGAAATTAGTTCTGTATGAAACCGTAATCAGTCAGATCAGTTCAACTATGAGCTTTCGGAACGCTATCCATGAAAGGGGAGAGAAACACTGTCTCCATGTTGCGATCAGTTAAAAGTGCAACACACAAAATGAGACCTGAAGCTTTCCTGCCGACGAATGAGCTCACTTTTTTCTCGGGCAGCCAGCCAGGTGAAAAAATCATTAGATATCAACGTTTCGGGAGTGTAAATCTCTCCCGTCGTCAGGATATTTATAAAATGTTATAACCTCAAATGAAATACTGGATATAACGCAACTATAAAACACTATCAAAGTTCGCATTAATGAACAAAAGACTGTTTTCAGTAAATTAAATGCCAGGTCAGGAGATGGTGTGAGCGCAGCGTGAGGCTTTGGCGATTTCCTCTGAAAGGAGCACGCTTAATCGTGATGCTGGATTTCAGTTCAGCTCCTCTTGGAAACCGGCCTTAAAAATGAAAATCCATCGAATTAAGAAGCACAGATCAATACAGCTTGATAATCGAGTTGAGAAGCTCCGTTTCTTTGACACAATTTTCTATACTCACACCATCTCCTGACCTGGCATTGACTTTACTGAAAACAGTCTTTTGTTCAGTAATGCGAATTTTGATAATGTTTTGTCTTTGTTTGAAGTTGTATTATATCCAGTATTTCATTTGTGTTTATAACATTTTATAAATATCCTGATGATGGAAGAGATGTACACTCCCGAAACGTTGATATCTAATCATCCTTTCACCTGGCTGGCTGCCCGAGAAGAAAGTGAGTACAACGCATATTTGCACGGTCGATATTGGTGTATCAATGGAAGGACGATTGGCAGACAAATTTTGTATTTGCTTTCAAGAACACAGTGGAAAGTTTTAACTCCTGTGTTGAGGGAAATAGGAATTTGGTGCACTCAAAATGTCTTCGTCGATGCAAGTGTGAGTGCGAAGATTACAAAACAACATATGAAGACGTTTTTTCTGTCAGTTTTGAATGCAAATATGTCGAGAGAGTCATTACTACTTTCTAATTTCTGGTCTGGACCTAAGGATGAACAAATACTATTGGAAGCATCTGGCGGAAGAGATTTAGATTTAAAAATCGTTCCCTAAAACTACAAAATATGTACAACGTCTGGATGTGCATTTCTTCAGGCACTAATTCTTTATCATGAATTTGCATTTTGTCATTTTCAGTCAGTTATCTGCGGGAATATATAGACCAGTGCTTCGTTATCCGTGGCAGAACGCTGGATTCGATATTGGTGAACCAGTGGGCAACTTCAAAGGTGTAATTGATTGGCGTTCAAAATTGATATTATAGAATGTGCAAATATGACACGCGATCAACTTGCTTTTCTTCACTCTGCGTTTTGCAGTCATTCATATTGCTCCTTCAGCTGCCGACGTGCAAGCGCTGCGGACCCTGAGCACTCGTGGTACCTCTGACGTTTCTAGAGGAACATCGGGCCGAACATTCGAGCCCCTCCTTGATTGGAAGTTGTTCGGATTGGGTTGTACTCGAGGGGCCAGTGGTTCCCGATACCCGTGGGAGATCGGGTACGTCTCCGGACGGGGTTGAGGGAAGCCATTAATATTCCCGCGTACTAGCCTGCACAGCTAGTAGAAGACGTGCTAGATCGCCAGGCGGCCCCACGGAGGTCATATCGGTAGCCTTCCTAATTCTGGTGTTGGCGCGCGTAAGTAGCGTATCCACTTTCATCCCGTCTTGAGTCCACAGGAGCAGATGGGGGGTGCTTGTTAGTCTCTAGGTCTTGCCCTATAGAAAACCCCACGGCGGCGCGGGGCACCCTTTCTTGAGAGCTCGGTAACTCCCTGGTCGAAGGAAGCCCGGGTCCTTGGTCCTACGGGTCGAGGTCTAATGGGAGTAGAACCTCTGGCATTAACATTAACTGCTGTGAGCATTTCATTGAAGATCCCCACTTACATTTATAGTTAAAATATCTGTATTGTGTACGGTATTTACAATGACATCTACAGTGATATCTAGAGCATGATTGCAGACTTTTGTAGAAAAACGACACACACAATCACATTCAAAGTTATGCAATGGTCCTTAACCAAACTATTATACAGATATATTTGTTAGAGCCCAAGTACTTTCCTTGTGAGTAGAAATGTCCCAGGAATAAGTCTTTCAATCTTAACCACCCTTTTTCAAGAAAACGGTGCGCCAGTACAGGAAGGTAAATTGCCTGTGTAGGAACGCGAGGTCAGTATTTGTGGTACGTTGGCAAGTTTGATTCTGTATTTACTACTACGTTTGCTTAAGGATAGACTTCTCAAGTTGAGGATGAAACTATTTTGCAGTATTTCTTCGTATAAGTCATTCATATTCTCATGGAGGAAAATGAAAAGATGATTCCGTGGCTGGAAATCGTTGCACTTTAACATTTGGCTCATATACTTTTCAAAGATCAAGTGAGGATTTTGTCTGTTCCAAAATGGAACACTGTTGGTGCCCAATGCCGTGAACAACCATTTCTTCGACCGTAATTCTTAGCGTCCTCCGTAATGCGTTACGTCATTTTGTGCGAGGAAAAGTGGAGATCTGATCTTCATGCACAATTATCTACAAAATCCTCTAAACTCAACGGAAACCCGCCTTACTGATTCGCCAGGAGAGATTATAGGCCGGACGAACCACGTCGGTGATATCAGCACTACGGGCATCATTGCTTCTTCTCTATAAAAGAACCATGTTCACTTTGTTGAAAATGTGGTGAACTGTCTGTTGCAGCCCTACTTCTACGAAAACGTCTCTTCTCCGTAAAACTCATCATTCTCACGAAAGAGAGTGCAAATTTCACCGCTTTCTGAACATTCAAAGCTCCTTTGTCCAACATTTCAACAGCTGCTGTTCCTGTATGCTATGGCAGCTGCCGAATTATAATTTTGTGTATGAAATTTTACTCAAATTCAACACTCACTCACCCATATTGAACATTGATTCTACAATATTACCGTTTTAATATAGCAATTAATTGGAATGGCAGGCAATTTGTCGTTATCGAAAAAAATTGCATTAGTTACATTATCAGTCTACTTACGGAGAATATATTTTTTCGGCTTAACCTTTATAGCAGTTTCAAAATCAACTTATAGTTTAAGCAACGCTTTATAGTTTAATATAGACCAGATTTCCTTTCTGATCTTAGAAAAAAAGTGTATTTAACAGAATATCAAACGAGGTTCATATTCTGCACAAGTGCACTGACACATTCACTTTCACATGCATACTTTCTGTCTCAAGAAGGATCAGAAATAATCCTGATTCAACATAAATGTCATCCTCCAGCAAGGAACTGAAGCCGTGTGCTCTTATGTCAAAGCTGCCCTTAGGTTTTGAGTTCGCTTTTCTGTTTTTTTTTTTTTTTTTACTACAGCTTGAAATACCTCTCATAAAAACAAAGGAAGCTGGTTAAATCTACTTTATTTCTAATTTTATAAGTAATTTACTATTATTAAAGCTTTAATATGGATTTAACAGTTTCATAATTCGAATTTTTATACAATTGAGAATAATTCTTATTTAATTAGACAGGTTATGTTTATAGAAAGGATGCGTTCTAAGGACAGAACGTAAGTTTTCGGGGGAAGTTAAACGGTAAATATCGTGTAGTATTTATTGAGGGTCTTTTCTTGTGCTTTGGGGCTTTTTATAATATATGTTAATTATATCCTGATTTTATATCTACTCTAAAATTATCTGTCATTTTGTAAATATTCACTATGTCATATAAAAGCATTTTAAAATAATATTAATGTTAATTTCGGAAGGTTTTAATTACTTTTCTTTATACATTATGTATTTCATTGCTTAAACCAATATATTTTGATGTAGGTATATTTACATTTACGCTACTTAATTTTAGATGTTTTGTAACTGCAAAGTGTAATAAAAATGTTCTTCCAAATGTGTGATACTAAGCAAACAAGTTGAATACTGATTTCATTTACAACGTTCTTCATGCCTGCCAATGTTATTGATATACATTTTTTAAGTTTCTGTGTATAGAAATATATACCTTTTCAGGTGTTTTATCCCGAAAGACTATATGAATTAGCCTTTAGTGTTGTTTATGAAGAACTGTTAACAGAATCTTAACTGATAGCTTTCTTGATCGCGTCCTTTTGAGGCGTTCCGGGCCGTAGCAAACCACGTAGAGCTCTCCCTTGTGCTCAACGCCGCACAATTAAGAATTGGTGGCGTAAGGAAGTTAAGGAAAGGGAGATTGTAACCGGTTCGAGGTGACATGTAGCTCCCGCATGAGAACTCTCATCTATACTTCAGGAGTGGGTGCGTCCTGGCTGGTTGTGGTTTGAATGATGACACCTCGAATATGGTTGCCAGAAGTTTATTGTTGTCCTTAGGCTCCTTGCTCGCCACCGTAAAGTCGTCGTCGGTGAGGTTGCTGTGTTTAGCGTCACTGTTAATACTGTGATGTGAAACTCAAAGGCAGTGGCACTGCGTAGTCAAATTGGATATATTTATCGTCTTCCCGATATATTGCTCTTTGTGCTAACTCTCACTGGGGAGATAGATTGATATTGCACTTTGTCTCTGTGCATGGCGCGGAAGTGAACTTGTTAGGCGGCGCCAAATACGCGTCCGTGTCATGCAGAACTGAGGACCGAAGTGTTCTTACTAGTAAAACCTACTTCCGCCATCACTTGGAATTAACATCACTCTAGGTATTTCTCGGAGTTTGCAAAATCACATGAACAAATATCAGTTTTCTATTGGCTGGTAACTATTCCCACTTGAGATGTGTTCAGAATTTCCAGTATCGGACCTGATTTCAGAGACGCTTTCTCTAACGGTCCGCAAGCAAAAATTTATGCGAAAGCATGCGTTCTGAACGTCGGTCAAAACCTTATGGTCTGTTGTCAGAAGCACGCATGGGATTTTAACAATGGGTTGGTTTCTGACTGGGAGGCACCAAATTCGTCCTGAGGGCAAAACAGACAATAGAGTAGGGTTGTTTGTTTACAGGGATTGCAAATTGAGTTTGCTGAACTTCGCAGAGTGATATTGTCACTGTGACGGTCTCCGGAGTATATGCAAACGTTATGTCATATGTATTTTCTGGTGGTGTACGTCATTTAATTATATTTATTCGTTTGTTTGTGTTAATGTCTTTCTGAGATCAGGTTATATGTAGTCTCAGTGTTCCTGGGTGCCAGGGGCTGCGTCACTGCGTATAACTTTCATCTTCGCTAATTTCCGACTCCTGAAGCATATTGATAGTGTTTGAGACAGTGCCCATTTTGCTTCCATTTCAGCCTCTTTTGAATGACACTTTTTAGGAATAGTTAATAACGGTATGTGGTTACTTTGAACTAATTTGTGTTCATTCCTATTTGTTACAGGTAAGAACCATGCTTAAGAAAACACTACTAGGATATCCAAAGGGCCATTGAGGTAAGCAAAACTGACTCCAGGGAGTTATACTCTAGATCTGATCTAGCCTCTTGACATATTTATAGCTTATATGTATATATGGAATTATAATGTTACTTCTAGCACTATAAGTGTTAATGCATTTCAACATCCACACGAGCAAATGCGTATAAATGCTCACTGACAACTATATCTTTGAAAGTGTAGATCAGTTTCACTTAACATAATGGCGCATATGAATAAGGATTCAGCGTAAAGTAAAATTTCAAGGAATACCCTTTCACGAAAATATATTGCGTATAAAAGGAGTTCCATGTATATACACTAATTAATTATTAGAAAATTTGACCCTTAATTGGAATTGTCCAAAGTACACATTGTGAAAAATGAGAACATAAATCACGAGAATCTTTCCTCTGTACAATTTATAATTAAAGTATTTTTTGGCTCCTGAATTAGTAATAAGTTCACTGTATTAGAAAATGAGATCATTAATTATAATTTGTACACAAAGTTCTGTGCACCACCTTATTGATCTCCAGAAATATATCAATAGTTTGTGGCATAAAACTCTGTATTCGGAATTAAGGAATATGTTTCGCAGTAAGCTTTAATTTAACCCTTTAATCCTTATTTAATGATTGAGCTGTTGGCCTACTCCAAAAGTTATTTGTATCCTAAACGTAAATGATACCTCAGATTAAAAAACGTGCAACATTTTATATGACAAGTGAATGCTTTGCCCGCCTCGGTAGCGTGTCTGACTCACGTTCAATATGTTCCGAGTTCGAACCTTGGTCAGGGTGAGTTACATGGATAAGGTTTTTCTGTGGCTTTCGCTTACCCTGAGAGACGAATGTCGGGTAACTCTAAGCTCCATGGACCCTAGGCGCATTTGAGCACCGTTTCACCCATGCCATCCATCGTCCGATATGACTTAACGTTGGAAAAAAGTGGATCCTTCGATTCTTTATTTGACTCACAACAAGTGAAATGTCGATTGCAGTGAATTTGTGTTTTATTTCCGGAATTATTATTTATTTCCTTATAATCCAATAATGTTCCCATTTGCACCAATGGAGAAATTTGTTGTTTGAAACAAAAGTAACATTCATCTAGAAGCTTATTGGGACTATAGAACATATTTATATACAAAATATGTTCTTTAAATGTGGAGCTAAGAAGCGCTAAGATTTAATGCATGTTTCTAGTTGGTTATGTTTTAAATTTAACAAACGCATTTCACACAAATAAATATCCAACCAGCTGTTTTTACAAAGAATAAGGAATTCTGCACAATTGGCACTACAACCAAATTTCAGGAAAATGGAATATAAGATAAGTTTTTTGTAGCGGAAAGTAAAACTATTCCACGAACTTTGCCATTTGCACCTCGCACTCACTCATTGGTATGTTTCATTGATGACGGGCGGCTCTCTCCATAGAAATTCACAAAGCAATGTATGGGCTACATTTAAAGTACTTGGAGTATCGTAAGTCATAACTAGGATGTTATCTCATATGAATTTCTCCGTGGTTTACATGGGCAATGCAACTCAATTGGAGAAGTTAATGTTAGCATGATTGGAGAGAGCAGCTGCACGGAGATCGGAATATCAATGTTTCAAATCCCGCATTAAATTTTTCAGACCAATTCTAACTTTGCAGCATTCTCTAACACAGAGATAATGTGAAGAAACAGTTAATATACGTTTACCAATGAATTTATCTCTTTTGTGTACTGCTATAATACCCTCATTTCTAGCTCAACAGGGTTGGCGTGGAGCACTCTTCCATTGTTCTGAACTCAATTGCCACACATGCTAGTGCATTAGCCCACGAACAAAGGAAAACCCTAGATGAGCGGCTTAAGGGGGAGAGTACAGAAAAATTTTATCAGAGTGGTTGGAAAATATATGAATTCATCTTATATTAGTTTTAATTTTAAATGTGTGGCACTTAACAATCATCAAAACATTCAACTAAATATTTACCTATGAATACACGCCGGTTTCCTGTTCAAGACTGAAGCAAATGGAGGTGCAGAGGAGCAAACATGGAGTCTTTTTTATTTTAAATTTACGTCCTCCAATGTCAAGTCATATCGGACGGTGTGAAAAGGTTGAAATGATGCTCAAATGAACCCAGGGTCCAAAGAGCTTAGAGTTATACGACATTCGTCCTTGAGGATAACACAAAACTCCGCAAAAACCTTATCCAGGTAACTCACCCTGACCGAGATCTGATCTCGTCCCTCTTGAACATGAGGCAGACGTGCTACCATCTACGCTACCAAGGCGGGCATGGAATGCTAGAGCCATTTAGCTTTGTAATGGGAGATTGGGTCTGGCAGAGTGGTTAAATATCTTCTTACCAATATAACACTTCGCTATATTGTGACCTTGTGGGTTCGTGAAATTAAAAGTCCAATTGCACAAACTCAAAATGTTCTTTATTTCCACCGAATTACAGATGGAACACTTGCCGATTACACAGAATTATATAGCGCACACAATTACAATTCACCAGTTCATCTGTCACACGTCCACCCTGCACTCGCAATTACGCACAACTCCACCAATGCACGTTCACAGCCTTCTGGTCCGTTGTCTCACTCGGCGCTCCTCACGGCTGCTCGCCAAGAACTGAACTGACTCGCCAACTGCAGGCCTTATATACGGAAGTTCGCCGTTTCTGGAAGGTTCGTGGTGCGCACAATTATCCCGAGGTTTCCAGACGTCTGGTGGGAGGGAAAGAGACGGTACAGGGCTCGTGCCGCTCTCCTAATCATCCCTTCACTTAGTGAAACAAGACAAATGGGTAGGCGTGATCTAAATGCTTTCCGTCTGGGCCTACTGCGGGCCGCTTCTATCGGGAGTTCCGACGTTCGGGTGACAATATATACCGGATGATTCAAAAGTCTGTTTTCACTTCCGTCAAGGCAGTCTTTTTTATCAAACGTTTAATTGCATATGGAAAGTAATAACTACTGGATGAAAGTAACAATTAAGTACATTTTAATGTACCGTGTAAGTCACGGCACAGACTCCAACTTTGTTGTCTGGATCGAATCATCTTTGCCAGTGTAATTGGCGTGATATTAGCTATTCGGTTTCTGAATTGCTCTACGGTGTTGATCTTCACTTCATATACTGTGGACTTGACGAAATACCAGAAAAAGAAGTCTAGTGCTGTCAGATCTGGAGAACGGGCCACTCCAATTGTCGGTGAACCACAACCAATCCAGCCACCATATGGCCAAGAACAATTATGGCAAAATGGGATGGCGAACGATCTTGCAGGAAAACTTACGTTCCTCGCACTGCATCCTGTGCCAGCTGTGGTTCCAGGAATCGTGATAGTATGTCAAGATACGTAATTCAAGTTTCCGTTGGTTCTGCAAATATGAAGCACTCGTAAAATTTTGTTTTCGTTATCCCCATACCAATATTTACATTTAGTGCCTCTCTCTGCAGCTTATATACGGTGTTTGCCTGCCCAAATCCTACAGTTATAACTTTGGACATGTCCACATATTGGAATGTGGCTCATCATTGAAAAACACATGTTCCATTGTATCTTCATTTTCATTAGCATTTAACACGTCATTACACATACTATATCGAGATACATAGTCTTCTAGTTCAAGCATTATTGAGATGTGATAAGATGGTTTTTTTTTTTCAATTTGAAACACAAGGTTCACCAAACAGAGCTTTGAAACATAACCAGCTCTATGCCGAATCTTCTGGTTGATGCACTGCGATTTTCCTGTGATAGCATCTCGTATGGTGCGCGCGTCTTCTGGTGCTCTAGCCGACCTCCCACTACGTGCCTCATCAGGAACAGATCCCACCTGCTTCACTTTCAGTACCAGATCTCTACTAGCTTGTTTATTAGGTTTTGGCTTTCTGAAATTTCTAGTAAATTATTCTTGCATCTGCTCGTAAGTAAACCCTCGTGTACGAGCAAAAACTACAGTTAATGTTTCCTCTGTTATCAGCAGAAGCAGAATTTTCTGGGGACAATTATTTATAAAATTCACATTAATAATTTTAATTGGTAGTTTTTTGTGGATTTCTTTTACAAAAAATTCGCAATAACTTCGCGCAAATATTGTGAAAGAATTAATGAGTAATGACATGACTCAAATAAAGAATAACGGATAACTAGAGCAGCGCAACTGTTAAAACCCCTTTTATCCAAATCGGCAGATAGTAGGTAACATGAATAAGATCAGATATCACACATCAGACATCGCCAAACTGCAGTGATATTTTCGCTTTTCATACTTGTTCTGTTGTCTGTCACACCTAAGTTTAACGTAGAGAAAATCTCTCACTGTCAGCCTTTGACATAGGCAAACAAACACATAATTTGCGGCAAGAATCAGCTGTTGCCTTCAATGCCAAGAGTGCTGTTATTGTATCTAATATGTTATCGTTAACGTCGTGGCTTTGCTGATCAACAATGTTACAAAGCTCTTTGTAATAAAGAAGCAAGTCAGAACTACAAGTAATACCACTGGATTTAAATGCATTTATTTGCTTAAATAGGTCATACACTTCCGGGAAGGGTTTTCGGGACATGGCATCGGAGTTGGGGACGTGCGAGCCTGTGGTCAGCGTAACACCAATCGATACGACCCAGGAGCCTGTGCCGACGCAACACCTGGGGAGATGCCATCTCCCTCTACGGTGTTCAGAGATGAAGTCGTACTTCTGCAGCCTCTGGACCCAACGGGCTGTCTGGCCTTCCAGGTTCCTAAAGCTAAGTAGCCAGGTTAGGGCGGAGTGGTCAGTCATCAGGTGGAATTGCTAAACCCACAGGTATTGTGGAAGTGCTCCAAGGTCTCTACTACCGCCAGTAACACTCGCCGGCTGACGCAATAGTTCTTCTCGACCTTGGACAGCGGCTTGCTGTAGTAAGCTATCACCCGCTCATGGCAATCCTGGACCTGGGCTAAGACACCTCCAGTGCAGTTGTCGCTAATTTCGGAGTCCAAAATGAAGGCGCGACCTGGTTGTGGGAATTCCAAAACAGGAGCGCAGCAAAGTGTGTTCTTCAGCTCCTGGAAAGCGACTTCAGCGTCCTCCATCCACACATAAGGCCGGTATTCTTCCGTCTGACTGGTAAGGGGCTTGGAGATGTTGGAGAACGCCTTTATGAAACGGCGGTAATAACTACACAGCCCCAGGAAACTGCGCAATTCTCTCTTATCCTTGGGCTGAGGCAAACATCTCACGGCCTCTGTCTTCTCCGGGTCTGTGGCCACTCCTGTTGGTGAGACTAAGTGGCACAAGTAGTTGAATTCCGTTCGAAAGAGCTGGAATTTCTTCGGGTTCAGCTTCAGGTTGGTCGCCTGCAGTCTCTGTAGCACCTTCCTGAGGTTTTCGAGATGGTCTTCGAATGTCTTGCTGACGATGATGGTGTCGTCTAGGTATAGCAGGCAGGCGGAATTCTCAGCGCTGGCTCCATGAGGCGTTGGAAGGTGGCTGGTGCGTTGCAACGACCAAAGTGCATTACTGTCAACTGCCAAAGCCCTTGGCCTCTCGAGAAGGTAGATTTCCCCTTGTCCTTGGGCTTTACAGCCACCGGCTAGTACCCCGACTTCAGGTCCAGGGTCAAGAACCACTGCGCAAATGCAAGCGTGTCCAAGGTGTCGTCAATCCGTGGTAAGCGGAAATAGTTCTTCCTAATGACAGATTTCAGCGTCCTGTAGTCCACGCAGAAGCGTAGCTCGCCATTCTTCTTCGTCACCAAGACTACAGGGGAACACCGAGGGCTGTCAGACTCTTCAGTCACCCCCCCTGGATGTCATGTCCACCAGCATGTCCCCTACTGCCGATTATTTCGCTAGCGGAACGCGTCTTCGCGGTTACCGAATAGGCCGGGCGTCTCCGGTGTCGATGTCATGGAGCACTCTGTCCATGTGGCTGTAGCCGCTGTGGCCTTGGCTTCCCGTAGGGGAGGGGATCCGTCCCCTTCAGCTGCCAAAGTGCGGGCGCTGCGGACCCTTAGCACTCGTGGTACCTCTGACGAGACTAGAGGAACCTCGGGCCGAACAGCTGAGCCCCTCCTTCGGGAGTTGTTCGGATTGGGATGGACTCGAGGGGGCAGTGTGTTCCCGAAACTCGTGGGAATCGGGTACGTCTTCGGACGGGGTTGAGGGAAGCCATTAAGTGTCCCGGGTACTAGCCTGCAAAGCTAGTAGAAGATGTGCTAGATCACCAGGCGGCCCCACCGAGGTTTTTCGGTAGTCTTCACCATGAGTGTTGACGCGCGTAAGTGGCGTATCCACTTCCATCCCGTCTTGAGTCCATGGGACCAGATGGGGGGAGCAGCTTGTTAGTCTCTAGGTCTTGCCCTATGGAAAGCACCTCGGAGGACGCCGAGCGCCCTTTGGGACAGCTCGGATAGTCCGTGGTTGAAGGAGGCCCGGGTCCAGTTCCTACGGGTTCAGGACTAATGGGATAAAAACCTCTGGGCTAAACTAAACTAAACTAAACTGTGGCATTGGCTGAAGACGCGCTGGTATCGTCTTAGCACTTTTTGAACCTTCTCGAGCTGTTCTGCGGTCAGGTGGTCGTCCGCCTTTTCCAATAAGCCTTCCAGCTGGGTCCCCAGGTGTTTCGTCGGCACTGGCTCTTGGGTCTTAACGACTGGGGTTACGCTGACCACGGGCTTGCCAGTTCCCAACTCCGTCTTGGCCTGGACGTCACGATTGGTGTCTATTGGTTTGAGTAGCCTCACCGGCAGCTCCTCTAGGCACGACAGAAATGTCCTGGCTACACAAAGTGCACAGGCGTCATCTGGTCCATCATCAAGTTCCTTGTTCGCTGGCCTTCCAGCCGCACCGTCACCATCACCTCGCTTCTCGCGGGGAAAACCACGTCTTCCCTCAGGATGACCCTGCAGATTCCCAGGCGTTCTTCGGGTGGCTGGAGTATGACCTCTTCTCCGAAAGACCTTCCTGCCGATATTAACCATCACCTCGTGGCTCCTGAGGGCAACCAGTGCCAGTATCACCTCCTCAGCCCCCTCCCAGATGAACACTCACTGACGCACGTCACTACGTCCCAAGGCAACTGCAGCAGGGCCTTCCTCTTCATGGGCAAGGTGTCGCCCTTTGCAGTTACGTTATTATCGACTTAGTTCCCCATCGTCAAAACCTTGGCCACGTCAGGTCTGGCTATGGTCACGGCTGCCCCGGTAACTATGAGCACGCCTTACGGCTTCCCTCTCACCCAATCGTCCACGATATAGCTGTTATCCATACGCCGGTTGACGGCGCGCAGTGTCACTCAAGGGGATGGTGGTGACGGCGCAGACGTGCCCCTCGTCACGACGGCCTTTACTGGTTTACTCCAGAATTACGTCACATACACAATACAACTTGCAAGGTCATGGACCACCAACGCAGTTCAATAGTTGTTCACGAGCATGCGTCTAATTACTGACTGACTCTCGTGGCGGCGGCTCACTTTTTATAAATTACTCACTATCCGGAATGTTCTCAAACATTTGAGACGGCGCTAGAACAAAGACGAACTCTCGAGAATTCCGTGTCCTTCCCCCCACCGTTTCGGCGAGATTTTATCTCCACACTGCACTGTTCGTCTCTTTGAATGCCTCTGCCGCGCCGCAATAATGGATTCGCGATAGTACTACAAGGAACCCTCATACGTTGCCCAATCGATTGCTTGCAGTAAAGCAACACCAACTCCAATACCCAGACCTTAATACAGGTTCCCAGATGGCTCCCGTCGAAGCCCAGCAACTCTGGTTACGCAAAATAGGAAACTAGATACAATGGACAAAATATAATCCATATTAAGAATCAGGAAGGTAACTCCTAAGCATTTATCACTTTGTACTTTCAACCAAAACCTGTAATAACATAAATAAAAAGCACCATGACAAATCTTAATCGTTTATCATATATAGTTGCACGACCCAATGCATTTTCCAACTTGTACTTCCAATCAAACTTTAACTTATAAGGCATGACAGCTCATATGCATTTAACACCTTCTACAGTAAAAACATAGAGGGAAACATGACTAAATGAAACAAAAGTTAAGTTTTTCTTCAACACAACAGAAATGTTAAAATCAAGAACACATGTACAAGGAAAGAAAGAAAGAAAAAGAAAACGAAAAGGCTAACCTGAAATATATACTGGCTGCTAAGTTTGAGCTCCTTCCTCACCAAGACTATCACTGGCTTTTCTTTTGGTTTCTCTATTTTTCACTTTGTTGGATAAGTGTTAAGAAACTTTTTTTTTTCATTTAACATTTTGTGTAATTTTTCATGGATGTGTTTGCCAGCACTTTCACACACTCCTTCGCTTTGACAAGTAAAGACTCATTTATATTATTTTCTTTTTTGTAAGTGTTCTAAGCCAGGGGTGCTTGTACATCTTTGTTAAAAATTGCCTTAGATACTCAGGATGTGGTAATGCCAATACATTAGTTCTTTTTATTGTTTCATATGCTTCTAGATATGCATATGAAATGTTTGTAGCCCATATCAAAACACATAAAGAACATTTAATACGACTAGCACAGGCATGTTCCAGCTTTTCTAAAGCAAACTTTATCTTACTGGACTGTATCATTATCTGTAGCAAGTAATAAAGTTTCATTTATATTGTTTACATAGTTACCGTTTCTGGTAAGAACATACCTACTGCTTATACTATAATATATAAGAGAACTCACCAGGTTGTCCAGTTTACTCCATCTGTCAAATTTGAAGGTCGCATTTCCCTCACATTGCAAGATCCATCGAACATTTTCACTGGTAGGTTCGTATTATTGCAAAACACACTCTCTTCTAGGTTATGAAATACTTTGAAACTTACACTAAGTGTACGAATATCAGTGAAGCTGGGATCTTGAATGTTATTGAAAAGAACATAACTAATCATCTTTAATAATGAATATAAATTAGTCAGACTTAATTGGACTGAATTTCGGAATCACTATAACATACAAGTGAAGCCAAGCGAATGCGGAGTAGGATGACTGAATCTCCTGGATTTCCTGTTTTTCACTGAATGCCATGCCATGCCATGTGGTGCTGACTGGCTGTACAAAGCCAGAAGGTTTTTGCTGCGTGCCCACCCGTTAAGGGTTTTACCGCAGGTAAGGTAGATATCGGGAAAAAAAAGTCACTCGGATTATATGAAGTTCATTTCTAAGTCCTAAGACATATATTCTCATTGTTTCTGCTTTCTAGTTTAACTATTTTTATTTATTTTCACACATAAGCTGCAAATACGTTGATGCTGCCATCTATGGACGGTGTGTTTGGGCGAGACAAACAATTGACGATTCCGCGGTAATGCAGTGAGCTTCTATGTCAGTGGAGCTATGGTATATGCGGGGAACACAAAACCTCCGTTAATGCTTATATTATGTAAGAATTTGTAAAAGGTCCATAGTACATACGTTACGTTCAGTACTAGTTTACAAAAGCATTTTCAGAGAAAGTCCTGAAATCTGTGATTGATTTATATGACGTTAATAACACAGTAAAAATTAACAACTTGGTAAATCAAACAATTGGAGCTATATAAGTTGGCGAGCAAAGAGTTCCACTTGGCGCGACAGTTTGATGCAAATGGAATTAATGGGTTTTTAGCTCAGGGTAAAGCAATGAGGTTGCTCCCAGGATATGCGTTGATATTTATGATAAGGATGGTTTTAATGAGACTGGAATGTCCGTCTCAAACTGGTTTATTGACTGCTTCTTTTATTATTACATTAAACTCGAAGTTGCCGACCAAGAGTTACCAATATCACTGTTTAGAGTTACTGTTTATGAAATGTTTATTACTCGATCAAACTTAATTCGTTCTTCACGTATATATGAACCGACAAATATATTCTCTCATCGCTTCTGGCCTGCCCACGACCAAGACAGAAGATGACTTTCTTAATGGCTTGCCAGCCATGAACTGTCCTCCACAGATGCGCGTGAGTGTATAGCTTTCACTTTCTCGAAGCGCTTTATACACACAAAGATTCCCTTTGTAACAATCTTGTCCATTGTCATTATTAGGGTCCGAAGAATACCCCATTCTACAAAGTCAAGTACTATCCCTTAGAATTCGGGTTTTCCCATGTCTTTTGCCACACACGACTCAACCAACTGCACCTGTTCGTATCGTAACAAACATAAGACTCCTTTGAAATCCATTGCGATTCTTTATATATCACATCCCATAATTTCGGGATCACAATGCCAGCAAATGAAGACCTAAATTTAATAAATAACACAAATTTTTGTACCTTCAAGCACCTTGGAGGACGTATCATTCACAAGTGCAGATTAAATTATTATGATTAGAAGAAAACATACAACTTAATAATAATGATGATGATAATTTTGGGTCTAATTTAATTGCACACACATTGTAAGCATTATTTCTTGCCAAGATGGTTCTTCAACTAATGTCGATGTTACAAAGGTCCTAACGAAACACGTTCTAGATAAACGCTAGCAATAAATGGCGCTCCGAGTACTATCTCGACTCAAAATTGTATTAATTCTATGCTTTATTGTATCATAGGTCTTACACATAGGAAAGGGATCTAAATAACTTAATATGTAATATTGTTCGTAAAGTACCTCATTCTAGGAATAGCATGCAGCATTTTAATATGCCTAGGTGTGAAAATATTAAATTGTCAATCCGTTTGACTTAAATGAATCACTTTTGATACTTTAACTGAATGTTCTAGGATAATGATTAAGATTACTACGGAGGGTATTCAGCACTGCAGCCAGTCTTGATCTGTTGTACCTATGACCCTAAGTATTGCCTCCCTGGGAGAAAGGGTGTGGCGAGAGAAGACAGAGGGTGGCCGTCCAAAGAAGCTACGAAGTGCAGAGGGCAGGAACGCTACATTTTATTTAGATGGAAACTTCCATCTCGTAATGGTAGGCCAGAACATTACCGGCTACTGTGATTCGGAAGCGGTTCCAGCAGCTGGTCCGAACATTGGAAACCGACCTACCGCAGGAAGAAGTGGTTCACCATGAGTATATCATCCTGCCATGCAGCTCCGAAATCACGCAGATCGTTCTAACCTGAAAGAGACCACCAGATGATAGATGGTGTTTAATGATAATGGCGATGAAATGGAGGAACAGGAAATCTAGGAGATTCAATTAACCTACTCAGCATTCGCTTGGCTTCACGGGAAAACTGAGCCAGGTAGTTGGGCCGCGGTAATCGAAGCCGGGCCTCCGAATAGGGGCCACAGACGAAACCGCCTGAGCCATCCCGCTCGCTTCCACAATGAACTTATCATTATTAGTGCTCCGGTTTTTATGTAGTAAAAGCTTTAAAATATTTACTTTTTTGTTCTAATGATTCCGAAATTAAGTCCAAAAACTGGGAAATACTTAGAAAAAAAAAACAAGCAAACAACTAGGCTTTAAACCGGTGCACATTACAAATCACCAATTTTCAGCTAAACAGCATATTTAAACATCTCGTTGGAGTTACAACGCACAAAAAAAAAAAACATATAATACAAACCTGCTTATCATATTTACTAATGCTTCATATTGAGAGAAGTAATGTTCTACATTATTCGGTGCCAACACTCTATAGTTAAGATGGTGAACATTCTGAAGTTCAGCTAAGGTAGCTACGAAATAGAAATGAACATAAAGCGGAGCAAGACGTGGCTATTCTATAGCTACTAGCCAATGCGGTGCGTGCAACGTTGTACAGTTAAGCACGCATATTGGCTTGCCTTGCCGAAGCATGCGGAGATCTTTGCGTGCTCTAGAGATATTAATTAAAGAATTATTTTGTTTTTCCCATGTTGCAGAGCTATTTTTTCTGAGGATTACTGTCCAAACCCCATGTTTGTGGCACATCTGGTTTCGAAGGTATGTAAACATAAGACACCTGACTAGAAAGAACAGAATTATCTACTGTTATTGGCGAAAAGCACACACGTGCTATGCTGCAGTTGTAGTTTGTACCCTGCATTCAGTAAAGTGGTGATCTTTTAAAGGCGCACATGTGCTCTTCAAAATTAGTAAATATACCGCTCAGCAAGCCTAGTACTGGTGCGTCTAGAAGTAACTGCAAGTCATCTCATAAGGTGACATGTGTAGTGTTTAACGCCCGTTTTTACTTCATACGGCACCGGAGGCGGTGACACTGATGGTACATGAGATGAAGATGGAGCACCGGTGGCATGAGATGGATGGGGAATCCGGAGGTCCAGGAGAAAACTCGTCCTAGCGCCATGTTGTTCTTCGCAAATCTCACTTTGCGGTATCCTGGGATCGAACCCGGGTCGCCTTGGTGAGAGCCAAGCGGTCTAACCACTGAGCCACGGCGCGGCCCATCTCATGAGGCTTTACATAAATAGGCTACAAATATTCTTGTTAATGTGTATTCCGTTTTCGGACATGTCAATTAGACATTTTCTAAAGTACAAATTTCGCTCAGGGTCAACAATTAATGTTACAAGCCTGTCACGTGAGTGTTCATTCTGTGAAGAACATTGTTAGAGAAGGCAAACAGTTTAGAAAATTACGAGAAGTTTTCATATTTTGGTCTCCTAGGAAACATCGGGGAGATAAAAAACGCGCTACCAACTTAGATAATTTTCAAAAGTGTGAGTAATATGACAAGGGTAAATATCCAAGTGCCAAAAACCTGACTATTTTAATGAGGGAGAAAATAGAACATGTGGATACTGTTTCTTCTATGCATAATATTCTGAAATCCCTTGGGTTCAAATATAGGAAAAACGATGACTGCAAATTTCTGATTGAAAGAAGCGATATTATTGCTGCAAGACTAAAACTTCTGCACACAATGCATAACATTAGTACACGAGATTCATGATGCAAATATGCTTCATAAATACGCTTTCATATCTTTCGTATTTTTTGAGTATTTTAATAAAACAGAATTTGGTTTAAGGTGCATTACAGACAGTACACAAACATGGGATCGTTAAAATAGAAACTGACTTCACAAATCGTGGAAATGTAACTATTTTTTCCCTGTAGCAAACACATTATTTCATAAAACTCATCTAATCTGATTCATGTTGTTTTGTGTTCATATGAAGGGTGGTTCTGTAAGCGAACTTTTCTCCAGTTTTAGGTTTTTAGGTTAAGATTGTGCGATCATCATTGTGTATCTTCTCACGCGCATGCTGAAATAATAAACGAACTTCTCTGTCAGCATTGTATCACTGCATATATCAGCATCTATATGATACTTGCTAGGTTGGGACAAAGACCATCTCTGTCACCCGCTTGCCGTGGAACTGGCAATGCCAAGACAATAGGATCAGCGTATTGGCTCAAACCATGTTCATTATTATTCTTTTAGCTACTTAGTCACTGTTGTTTCACCAGTGATTATAAACATGGAAGTGCATTCACATGCTTTGAATCACTAAACACATGTTCCTTGTGAACTGATGTAACTGGTGAAAGTATTAATTTCTTCGCTATGGATGGAAGCATTGGTAACCAAATAGACTGTTGCTTCCACCTCTGAATAGGATTTGCTAAGTAGTCATCCAGTTCAACCAAAGACTTGTAGACGCCAATTCTGTAACCAGTGGTGTTAATGGGGCGATTTCCTCGACATCGTTGACATAAAAAATCAGTTTTCTCTTTTTCAAATTTTCTTCTGTCGTAGTTTTCGCGCTCACCATAGATTTTTCTGAAACTCTTTTCCATACTAATTCTCTTGTGCCTCTTGGCCGCGCCGTGGCTCAGTGGTTAGACCGCTTGGCTCTCACGAAGGCGGTCCGGGATCTCGGGTTTCCCCCGCCATCTCATTCCACCGGTGCTCCATCTTCATCTCATGTATCATCAGTGTCATCGCCTGCGGTGCCGTATGTAGTAAAAGCGGGCGTTAAACACTACACATCTTGTGCCTCTTGGAAGACATTTTAAGGAATTGAATCTACAATCGAGAGCTGTAACTTCTTCGTCATTTCTAATTTATGCCAATTATTAACTCTTTCTGTTAAATCTTCGACAAGAGTGATTTTGAACCTAATGGCACACCGGTGGTCTGAAACAGCGACTGTGAGACCTAACCTTAGTTAAGATTTTGCAGGTATCACGTCACTTGCTGTGACGTATTTACTTCCCCCAATAAAATGACAAATATCACGGCAAGGTTTCAGGCACTCAAACATTCTTTGTGTCATTTCCCATTCAATTTCAGATAATGGGATAATATCTGAAGGTTGGGTGACCAATATATCAATAATTATTCTCTTAGCTCTGAGGAGACTTTCAAACATATTACAAGTACTACTCCATCGGGTTACTACGTCTGGTTTTAATTTTATCTGTGGAATATTAAGATCGCTGAACTTTTAGACAGTTCATTTTCTAGGTACGGACTATGTTTAAAAGTGTCTCATTACTTTTCTGCATTTACTAAGGAGGATATCTATAGGAACACTTTTAATTGCCTTATTGAAACTTAATTTTAAAGTAGGAGCAGTGCACCTAACATTGTCATATTCTGATTTCTCAACACCAAATACAATAATCCTAGCACTGTCTGTACAAATTACAATGTATCTATTTTGCAAGTTCCATCATTTACAACTTGTTCGAACTCATTAGTACAAGTGTGCTTTTCAGTTACGTTTTTCACTGGCAACAATGCAGTGCAGAACTCCCAGTTAAAATCAATCCAGTGGGTAGTAACTCCTAAGTAACCTTGATTCGCTACTAAAATCCAGAAATCCCCTGTTAGACAACAAATTCCATATCCTTTAATGTGTCAAATAGCTCAGATCTTTCAGTATCGTATAACTTGTCAGTTCGTCTACTTACGACATCCTTTGGTGGAAGATTATACGAATTGTTTCCAACGGATTCTCTTAAAACTTCTTTTAGCCCTTCATCCGAAACATTATTGATAGATTGGCTATCCTTTACCATCCATTTTAGGATGGTATTTGTTAATTCAGCTTCCTTGATGGAAGAAATCGGGTTGGCTATGAAGTTATTTAGATTTGACTACGATGCCTGAGGAACAGTTGAAGATGATTCGTAAGCACTTTGAAATGGATGAGTGTGTTTCAAATAATTCAAACTACTAGCACTACCACTATAACTGAATGATTTCACACACATTTTACAGAATAATATATTTCTGTTAGATATTTTACCAGATTAATTTCGCCTAAAGCCAAAATGTTCACCCAGTTTTCCTCGCAAATTTTCGTTTGCAGAATTTTTGTTCCACTCAGCACAAAACTTTTTTCCTTATTTTAAATTTGTAACTCAAAATTTTCACTCGCTGTCACGAACTCAGAAACGTTACTGGCTAACTGCAGTTTATAGCAAAGTTACACCACCAGCAGCCCTGAGAAGAGGGATCAGCTATTATTTCCATAGCTGCATAACCGAAGTGTTCGATTCAAGGTTGTACAGCTCAGTTTATGCTAGCAAGCGATAAATAATCAGTTGTATACGATATATTGTCACACGCAAGCTGTAGGGACAGAAACCTCTCTGTCAGCATTTGTGTGTAGTTATGTACCTCTTAGAATATTTCACAAAAGAAGTGTTATTTAGACTCTCTCGGGTTTCAGGGTGATTTCTTGGATACTCTTCAGACCAAGTGCCGCAAGCAATTTTGTCTAAGTCCAACATCGGATGCACACACGAGGACTGGGGAACCTGCCGAAATGGCCACGCAGTTGTAGTGCTTCTGACACAGTTATCGGCGTAAGCTTCTTTTGCCAACATTTGCACCATCACCCAAGCATCTGTTTTGCAGATGTTATAAATTCCACATGTGCCATTGTTGGCAAGGTAGCAGCCTAACTGTAAAATCTGAAAATGAATTTTCCACCGGGGACCTGGCATATATATCCAGAAAACTAGGTAGAAAGTCCGTACGATACAGCGAATAGATTGTTCGCTTAATAGCAGCAGCGGTGAATGAATCAATTTCTGTTTATCGCGGTCTTCTATTGGGGCGCTTTTTGCTTGATGTTTGCAGTCCACCGCCGTTAGCTTCTGCATTTTTGTGTTCTTTTAAATTTGTTGGACCGAACGAGAAGAAATACCTGTAGCAGCAGCAGATCCCTCAATGATACTCGTCACTGATATAGTGGGCTTTCCACATTTAAAGGCTTCACATTCATCACTGAAGAAACTGTGAACTTTGACTACAATTTCCCTAGAATCTGATTTGAGAACTTTCCCTCGAGATCCAACTTGAAATAACACCAATACAATTAAAACTACAAGAAGATAATTCAACATTATGTGCATATGTTCCAACAGTGAAAACATGTATATCCACAAAACAATAAATTCACAGTTCTATCGCTCATAGGCCACTGACAACCTTTAATCAACACACAACAAAGTGGGGGTTGTGAGCGTCTCCATTTCACGAATCACGACAAAGCAGTGGTTGCTGACCCGCCTACGTGTGCTCGACAACGACAGCCTTCTGTGTTAGATAAGGATAGTAGAGAATATGCCAACTTAAATCTCACAGACTGTATGCTATTATGCTGGGCTCATTGTGCTTATGCCCCAAAGTGGAGCATCCCCGGGAGGAAGAGTGTGGCGAGAGACAACAGAGGGCAGCCGTCCCAAAGAGACACGACAGTACAGAGGGCAGGGTCCCTACAGTTTACTTAGAAACTTGCCCTAATAGGCCAGGACAACGGATACGCTCCCCCTGCGAGACGGCAACGAGCCCCGCAGCCGAGCTCCGAAGTTCCCTGACTAGCTGTCCGAGCCCCAAAAGTTCCTGGCTGGCGGTACCGAAATGGTCCCAGCAGAAGGGTGGAGACCGACAACTGACCTGCCGGAGGAGGAAGTCGTTTGCCTCAGAGCGGCGAGATACCCGCTGACACTAATTCTACCCTGAAAGAGACCACTGGATAGGAGATGATGTGAAATGTTAATTCAGATGAAATGGAGATACAAGAAATTCAGGGGAGGTAATTAATTTACCAGCATTCGCCTAGTGACCCGGGAAAACACCGAAAAAACATGATTCAGGTAGGTTGGCAACGGGAATCGAACCCGGGCTTCCAGAATACAGGCCAGAGACGCATAGTCATAGAATTGTGGAATTGAACTATTTAAGGATTTCACTTATGTATTATATCAGTGTATGGCACATGGATTAGAAACTTATTAATGATCTGCGTACTATTAATCAACATGGGAGGGAAATATTATGCAGAGCCCCTTCTTATATTTTCATGAGCTGCTATACAATTACTGAGAGGCACTTGCGTGACCCGGTCATCATTTCTGGTTTAATGCCTAAATCCGTCCTACGTGTTTTATCATTCTGCAACAACCGGATAGCTATTATCAGATTCACTGTTAAGCACATGCCATTAACCCAATTTCCACTACATTAATACCAAAATTACGACAATTTTTGTGCCTATTTCGGTTATTAAGTTACAGCTATGGTATGTAAAGCTTCTTTTTCATACATGTAATTAGCAGAAAATTCTGATTTATCACAGTCACATGATTTCGTTTACTCTTCTACAAACTCCTCTTACAAATGCTTACTACTCTATTTCAAGCTAATCCAGAAAATTTTTCCATAAACAGTTTTATTGCTAATTTCCTGTAGGTGCTTAAGCAACATTTAAGCCATTAAAGCGCTGATCGCTTTGTGCGAGAGCTTTCTTCTTTCTGGATTACAAAGGCCATGGAATTTCAAGCGAGTAACTGACTCCCATGTGAGGAAAGTATAAGCGAAAATAACCAAGTGAGAGAAGGTATAATCCAGAAATTGTCCACATCAATTAACATATATTTGAGATAAGTTATATACTTTAATGAGATATACATTTTTGTGTTATAAGTCTTTTTCAATGTTCTACGGTTTACCAGTTACTAAAAATCATCCAGAATGAAGAGAACTTCTAGGAGCGCTCCCAGAAGGCTCAAAATGTACTTTTAATTTGTAATGAAAGTTACTTAAATGTATGATACTTTAATAAAAATCGTTATGGTCATTTTGAGAAAGACAGAATGTTCGGGAAATATTTCACGCAAGGGGTATCCTAGGGTTAAGTGTTAAGTGCAGAGGTTATACTCCCATTAGTGCTGGACCCCTAGGACCAAGGATCCGAGCCTCCTTCTACCCGGGAGCGATGGATACTCCGGGGCTCTTCCAATAGGGCAATATCTAATTTCTTAAAAAGCCCCCCCCCCCCGCCTGAGCACAACGTCAAGACGGAATGGAAGTGGATACGGCACATAGGCGCGTCAACCACGCAGGGATGACTACCGAAAACCTCGGTGGGCCCGTCTGGTGATCTAGCACACCTTCCACTACTTGTGCAGGTTAGAACCCGTGACTTATGAGGAAACCCTCTACCCACTCCTGGTGGCCCTAGCCTGGCCGGAGGTACACAATTCCCCGTGGGTGTCGGGAAAACACTACCCCCTCGAATCCAACCCAATCCGAAAAATTCTCATTCAGGGAGGGGCTCGAATGTTCGGCCCAAGGTCCCTCTAGTAACGTCAGAGGTATCACGAGTGCTAACGATCCGCAGCGGCCGCACCACGGCAGCTGTAGGGGACGGATCCTCCCGTACGTGGGCGATATCCTAGGGTGGGGGATATTCATGAATATCTTCGTGTGGCATCCTTGAAGATAAGCAACATTGATATTTAACTGACTTTTTGTTTTTGAATCATGCTGTTCAGAACCATGGAATTGCGCGCGCGTACATTCACACGCACTCACATACATACACCGAGCCACATACTGTTCATAGTCCAAAATTACTTTTATTTAGACTCAGATGTTGAAAATATACTTTTTCGGTGAAATATAGCTACAAATTTCTGGATGAATTGCAATAATATACCTACTTGCTACAAGAAGCAGAAAAAGGAACGTCTGCTGAAATATAGGCACACACTTAATATTACCTAAAAGCAGCCTTCCATTTTTATTTAAACACCGCTATCTTACTGAAACACCGTAGTCTTTTGTTAGCACATTTTCATATTTTGCTCAAACCAAAACAAATAAATTAATTGTGAAAGACGTTTTACTGAAAAAATAATGTAATGAAATTCCCTTAATCAGTATCAAATATAATGTAGTTTTTATACTTTTACTGAATTCACGTGGTTACAAAACACAACTTTTATTTCATATATAAGAATAAAAACGTTAATTACAATAATTGAAAGGAAATCC